>JAOTQQ010000071.1:2743273-2788166 GCA_026546715.1 Gallinago undulata | reverse complement strand
GAGGGGTTCAAGGGCAGGTTGGAGGGGGCTTGGAGCAACCTGGTGTGGTGGGAGGTGTCCCTGCCCGGGGCAGGGGGCCTGAAACTTGATGATCTTTAAGGTCCCTTCCAACCCGAACTATTCTATGATTCTCTGATTCTATGATTTTGTGTTGCTGCCTTATTTCTTGCCAGAAGTGTTTGAGATTCTGTTGAAAAAGAGTTGGGTAAAAAGAGCTTGCTTTCTTCCAGCATGTAGTGACCCATGTTATGTGTAAATGGCTTGAACTTGGGTGCTCACTCTGCTGTGAAGAAGCAGCTTTCAAAAATGCAGACACTTTTCTAAAGAGCCACTTTCCTTACATCAGGCAGTCCTGTTTGCCTTAAAGTGAAATTATCATTTAAATAGCAGAGACTAATCAGCAAGGGGATGGTTCCCTACTGTCAGAAAGCTCAAATGCTCCTGCTTGATTTCTATTCAGCCTCTCATTTGGTCATTTCCACAAACCCAATAACCACTATAATCTCTAGCTCATTTTTAATTTTACCCTTCCATTTCTATTTTAGCGTCTTTCAGTATTTCGGTTCTGAATTTTCTTCTGGGGCTGTCGACATGCTTCTCCCTTAGATACGCAGTGCATTGTGCCTCACTTATCCCCAAAGTTTTCTTTTTTGCAGAGAAACTTTTAAACAAAACTGTAAAAAATGGCTCCTGCACATGCTTATTGAGGATGATTTTTGTTTTAGCATAGCAATGCCTTTTTCAAAACCCTTCTCAAAATGTTGCAGTAAATATTCAAGCTCTTGTGTTACTCCCTGGTACGAGTGGGCATGACCTTCATCTACAGAGCAAGGAATCTGCTGCTTTCCTTGGATCAAGGGGTGCCAAGATGGATTGTGTCAAACTAAGGCAACAGCTTTCTTTGTCTGGAGAATTGATTATCTTATCAAATAAAGCGCGATAGGTCTTACGTATTTGAACTTCATTGAAACATTTGATCAAAAGAGCCACTGGAAAAGTATAAAACCACGTGGGAGAAGATGGAAATTAATAGAAGAATCGTAGGGTGTATAAGGAATTGTTTAAGCAGGGATAGATTTAGTATTGTTGAAAGGAAAATGCGAGGATAAGTAGAATTCCTCAAAGATTAGTGTTAGGATCTGCCTTATTTAGTATTTCTATTAATGGTTTTGGTGCTAAAGTTTGGTGTGTGCTGATAAAGCTTGGCTAATGATGCCAAGTTCAGAGGATTCATAAATACACAAAAGCTGGATATGCAGAACTGAGTGACCCTAAGGATTTGAGTGAAGAAGTGGGATAAAATTCAGTGAAACAAAGCACAAAGCTCCATGGAATTGGGAGCTGAATACAAACTTCTGTAAAATGTAGCACACGCAGTGGAAAGGACTGGAAGAAGAGCTGTGTGCCTTTTACACAGTGTGACTGTTAATTCTCACACATAGGGTGCACCAGGAGGAGAAGTTTCATGGAGGTGGAAGTGTTTAAGTGTCTCTGTAGATGATCTAGGAGATGCTTCTCAGAGTTCTCAAGGGGGTAGACTGAGATGAGATCTCGGGAAGAAATTCTTCGCTGTGAGGGTGGTGAGACCCTGGCCCAGGTTGCCCAGAGAAGCTGTGGCTGCCCCATCCCTGGAGCAGTTCAAGGGCAGGTTGGAGGGGGCTTGGAGCAACTTGCTGTGGTGGGAGGTGTCCCAGCACAGGGCAGGGGGGTTGGAACTGGATGGTCATTAAGGTCCCTTCTGACCTGAACCATTGTATGATTCTGTGAGTTCTGATCACCCACTGGGGAGAAAGATAGTGGCAACTAAATGCAGAAAAGGGTTACTGGTAGGAGCCTGAGAGCCCCCTGAACCGGTGGTGAGTGGAAGGACTGGCCTCTAGCAAAGGCTGGTGGGAGATGTATTTGCTGCCGAGAAATACATGGCTGGAGGGGAGGAGAAGGAAGAGGGATTGATACCAGTGAGAAGAAGATCCATTGATACTCAAGACTAGTGCTGGCATTTAAATCAAATCACTGTAACCCTGCCATGAATACAGCCAGGAGGAGGTTCTAACTTCTTCTGAAAGACTTAAGTTCTGAATGCAGCTTCCAGTGGAGTCAAAAGTACAAATTACTGCTTCTAAATTGAAGCTCCACAAGGTTATGGAAGAGATGACTCGAGCTTATAAGAGCAAGGACCTAAACAATAGGATCCTTTTCAGTCCCGTGTCCATGTGAATGCTTATGCCCCAATCTGTATGCAAGGGAATGGGCTCAAGAATGGGAAGAGTGGACTGGTATTTTCTGGTTTGGAATTGCAGGTGGTGTTTAATCATGAGGTTTTGAAAACTGCAGTTGGGAAGGAAGTGGAGGGTTTAGTGAATAAAAGCAGACCGTGTCCCTCGCTGCCCACGCAGAGCAGCAGCTGTGGACAGGGACTTGAAGTGTGAGAACATCTGACCTTTGCTCAGGTTGAGAAATAAGCAGCTTGCTGAAAAACGCGCTGAACTATTAAGAAGAGTTTATCTGCCAGTGTAGATAAGACCAAAATATGATTTGTATCGTCCGAGAAGCTTCTCTGAGGTGATTTGGGGCAGGTTTATCTTGATGGCGTTTTGAAAATGATTCACTCCTGGTTAGTGCTTAACCTTGTCAGTGCCTAGAGCAAGGCTTCGTGGCTCCCGTGGCAGCTGGGAAGGTGCTGCTTGAATTGCCTGGCTGTGGTTTGTCCTCAGTGCAGGGGGCAGTTCTGGACTGGGTCTGAACAGAAGGTTGTGATCCAGGAAAGGTCTAATTTGCAGTTTGAGTTGTACTTAATAGGGTAGCTAGCATAGCAACATCAACGCGGGGCGGGAGAAAGTTGGAAATATATGAACATTAAACTCTATCAGTTTTATAGCATCTTTAAAATGCTTCTACCTCCAACAAGCCAACTTCAATGCTGGGGATGTTATTCTGTAAGCCTTGTCCTTACGCTTCAGTCTTCTCTCCCTTGGGATCTCTTTGCCAGTGAATGTTTTTGACCAAATCACATCTTTACCTGGGCTGTATTCTCTTTCCTCATAAGCTACATTATTAAAGGCAATAAGCTTGTAAATATACCTTTGTGCCTGCGTTTTTATTTTGGAGAGAAAAAAATTAATGTGGCTTGTAGTAGCAAAAGCACTGCACAATGTTTTCTAACATTTTTCTAAAGGGCACAGTGGGCTTGAAATGTTAGTGAGTTAAAAGATTAATGCGATAAGTGCCTCAAGGTTCTTTGGAACTAGCTGTGATTACGTAAGTGTTATTTTAAAATAATTTACAGCACAGAAATTGCCGCAGGTTGGATTATTTACTAATCTACCTCTGCTTCAGTGTCAGAGATGGTGGTATTCTGTAAGTGTATCCAGAGTAACGTGCAAGACGTGAAGCAGATTATCAGAATAAAAGTTCAGCTGTCTTCAGCGTGGAGCTTTCTGTGGGGTTAGAGCAGCGTGTAGAAAATGAAGCCCATCCTTTTCAGCAGAAAAAAGATAAAACATGCCCACCTATTCCACATAGCCAAGGAGGTTAAGAGGTGGAGGGGGTAGAGAACCTTCTTTCCCTCCCTTCCATGGGTGTAGAAAGCAGGGAGTGTGTTATTTTTAAAAAAATTTTTTTTTTTTCCTGGTGCTCTAAAATGCCTTCTGCAGTATTTTGCTCATCACCTGCCAGTGAAATATTTCTCGTGATGAAGTCATGACCGGTGCAGAATGGCATCTTGAGAGAGGATGATGCATTTTGGAATCGCGTGTTAGAAACCTCTGCACACTGAAGTAGCTCTCGACTCCTCCTGCCCCTCACTATAAACAGAAATAGGATGTGTCACAGAGCCTGACCTTCCAACGGTGCAGTTTTGGCTTTTCTAGAAATTTATTGATTTGAGATCTTAACCATTTCTTCTCTCCTTTCCTAGTACCACCTGGACTCGATCCTTACCCACTCCCTTTCTCTCGTCAGCAGAGTTAACAGTTGCTGCGCCTCTTTGGGGAGTAATGGGCAACTATTGCAAGAACCATTTTCTAGCACAAGTTGTTCTTGCTGGAATTGCTTTTGAATTCTCATTACTTGTTTAAACTCTCTTTCAGAGATACTCTGATATAAGCAGTGTAGTGAAAGGATGATCAATCTTCTGGGTAAGAAGAAATATGAAATTCTGGATTTTTCTGAGTTATACCCTGTTGACCAAGTTAATTTCTTTTCGGTTTTAATGAAACAATCATTCTTTTTCTCTGGTACACGTGAAGCTGTTCAGTGGGGGCTTGAAATCCTCCTGATCTAAGAAGGACAGAAATAGAGTATTGGGCTTTGAGAATGTATTAAATATTAGTCTCTTCAATTAGAGAAGTCAGCTCTTCATCTGTTAGTTACTTGGATGTTTTTTGATGATACTTCACAGCTCTGCTATTGACTCAGTTCAGAAGACGATGCTTTAACCTAGTTATGAATTATTGGGTTTTTTACTCAGTTTTGGTAGTGCCTTTGCAAATAACGCTTCTGACTGTATGCTCTTTGTTGCTCCCAGAGTTAAAGCTTTGTGGCTTCAGGTGGTTTTCTGCAAATGTAGCAGCCGAGGTTGATGGCACCAAGCCTGTTTTGTGACAAGCCTTTCATTTAGTCCTGATGGTTTCCAGTGTGACTTTGGCAAAGACATCACCTGCCTGCCTTCTGGAGAGCTGGCCCACTTGTCAAGGTGACAGAACACCTATCGGCTCGCCTGTCTGCAAGGAGCTGGCAAGGGGAAATGCAATTGGCACTTTGTAATAACTGATATATTTGGAAGGCTGGTGGAGAGGAAGAGTGAAAAAGTGAGGTTTTTTTCCGATTGGGTAGACATAAGTCTTGGAAAATGTGTGTGCTCCTGTCTGTATGGCTTATGATAGCGGCTAAAGATAAACAGGCTGTTTCTCAATGTCAGTCTTTTGGCTGTAGTTAGATATTTAAAATAGTGTTTTTTTTTTTTTTTTCAGAAATATTTGCCTGTTTCTTGTATCCTGTACTGTTCTTTTCAGTCATGATGTGTCTAGATCAGCAGAGGTTCATAGAATCGTGGAATGCCAGGTTGGAAGAGAGCTCAAGAATCATCTAGTCCAACCTTTCATGGTCGAAGCAGGAACAAGGTGGCCCATCACCCTGTCCAGCTGAGCCTTAAATGCCCAACGTAGGGGAAAAGTTTGGAGGATACAAGTTAAACCCTTAACTTTGCTTTAAAGTCAGCTTCTATGTATTCATGATACATGTTTGTTAAGTATTTCCCAGACATGGTACTCATGGACAGTCTCTAGTACCGTATGATGGCAGTAGTCAAGCGCCAAACAAGTCTGTTAATAGACTGTTAAAAGAACTGCACTTTGTGTCTGAGATTGAAAGGGCTACAAAATAAAAATTCGACCCTTCAGTATTGAAACATCAGAAGGACGGTTACCAAAGTTTTAGCATCCATATCCATCCATGGCTTTTGTCAGGAAGAACAGGATAGTTTTGGCATTATGTTGGGATTCAGGTCTGTGGTGTAGGGACTAAATCACTGCGTGGAACTTGATGGAATAGTATCTGGGAGGAACCTCTTTGATGGCCTCAAACTGCACATGGGTTTTTCTAGTTTTAAGGAGCTGTGTCTCACTAAGTCATTTCTTATCCTTTTTTATACTTGATAATTTGGGATCATGAAGTTTGTATATGCTGTCCACTGTGTTTTTCCCTCCTTTCAGTGCTAGTTTAAGGGACTTAGCTGAAAGGAGAAGGAAATAACCACCTTCTCCTCCTCCACAAAGTGCTGTGTTTGTCAGAGGCAGCTCGAGGGCCCAGGTTGTTTCGCTGCCGTGGAAGAGCTGCAATTCCCTTCTGTCTGAACAATAAGCTTTGTAACTGTTTGTACAGTAATGAACTGCTTTTGTTTCCTTCAGAAACGTGCTCCGCTGTCTGGAGCGTTTCCATTTACAGACAACCCTTGCCAAATTAATTTTATTTAATTATCTCCCAGGGCTAAGCTTGAATACATTTTGTGTTAAATTCACCGTTTCTCCCTCTTCTGAACGAAATGGACTTAATATCCTTGTTAAAATCTGATTAAAACTAAAATTGAGTTTTTTGAAGTCTGATTATCCCATGAAATGGAATTTTTAAACCTAATTATGAATGGATTTGCATACATTTTTAGCACCATTGAAAAGAAAGTTGAAATAAATTTATTAATGAAATCCTCTTCTGCTGTCTCTTTGGGCTATGACGTTTGCTGGAGAGTGAGGAAGGAGGGGGGAAGGCGAGAACAAAAACCCTCCCTGTTTTGAAATGTATCCTCTCCCCCCCAAAAAAATTAATTCCAGAGCTGATTTGACCCTGTCTCATTTTTATTCCTCTCTGTCACACAGCCCAATTTAGGTAATTGATGGCCTTTTCGAGGGTAACTACACAGTTGAGCTGGTTTTGTGTATTTAAAGCCTTTGTGCTTTCTGAAGGGAGAAGGGGGGAACAGTTGTTTCAACTATTATATCCTTCACTTTCTTTTCTGAGATAGCCCTGATACAAAAATCAATAGGCAGCTCTTGTTTCTCCTTTTGGAGAAGCTGCATCTTTGAGCATTTATTTTAAGCCCAATAAAAAATGGATAGTCTTACAGACAGTGGAGAGTGTGCACGTGGGATTTGTGATTGTTTATCTACTTCCCCAGCTTTGAAGCAAAAAGTTTCTCTGTAGGATACGTTTGAATCTCTCACTGCAGTAATTGTGCCCGTTCCCTTGGGATTTTGGAATCACAGAATGATACGGGGTTGGAAGGGACCTGTGGAGATCATCCAGTCCAACCCCCTGCCAGAGCAGGTCCACCCAGAGCAGGTTGCACAGGAACATGTCCAGGTGGGGTTTGAATGTCTCCAGAGAAGACTCCACCAGCCTCTTGCAGGGCTCTGCCACCCTCACAGGAAAGAAGTTCCTTCTCCTGTTTAGGTGGAACTTCTTATGGTCTAGTTTGTGCCTGTTACCTCTTGTCCTGTCCCTGGGCACCACTGAGAAAAGACTGGCCCCATCTTCCTGACACCCTCCCTTTAAGTATTTCTAGGTGTTGATCAGATCCCCCTGCAGCCTTCTCTTCTCCAGACTAAAGAGACGCAAGTCCCTCAGCCTTTCCTCATAGGAGAGATGCTCCAGGCCCCTCATCATCTTTGTAGCCCTTTGCTGTCCCCTCTCCAGCAGTTCCCTGTCCTTCTTGGACTGGGAAGCCCAGAACTGGATGGTGGAAGTGGTCCTCTCTGGAATAAAAAGTGTCAGTGGAGGATGTGGAACTTAAAGATGTGACACCTTCTTTTTTTTTCCCTTTGGACAGTCATCTTCTTACCCAGGGTTACAAAAAACATTTTGAGCATAAGATTTATTACAAAATCGTGAGTGTCTGATACTTTGTGCAGATTTTTTTTTTATTCTTGTCAAAAAATGATATTAAATGTGATAGAAAAAAATGGGGAAATCCTGGACTTGATACTCTGCAAAGGGTAAATGCATTTGCAAAGTTCCTTTTGAGCAGAGGGACTTGTTTTCGGTATGCCTTTGTGATTTGGTTTGAATCCCATCTTTGCGAAGGTTAAGCAGGAAACACAGTGGAGGTATCGAGTTCTCCAAGAAACGTGTAATTCTGGTGCTATTTCTCTGAGGAGCTTCTGAAGTGGGGAGCGTTCTGGGGGAAGCTGTGGCTCAGCAGAGGCAGGAGGATTGAGCTGAGATTGGAGAATGCTTTCAGCTGGCAAAGGCTCAAGTTATAAATGAGAATGGTTGAAGTAAATTAAAAAATTTCTCAGTAATGTAGCAGGAAAACTTGAGAATTCAGACAGGCTTAGGAGGAAAGAAGCAAACTGAGGGAGCTCTGCACCAGGGACTTGAAATTGCTTTGTGGCTTTCATTCGTGCTTGCTCACTGAAACTGTTGTCCCAAGCAGACACCTTTACCAATGGAATTGTTTAATACTCATTGTATAAATAGATCTCCCGTTTACACTGAGGCTATAAACCCTTTGCAGTGTCTTCCCAGTCGAGCTCAAGTGGAATGTGAGGAGTTGGGAATAGCTGAGGCACCTTTTCCTCCAGCGTGGAGCTGTTGGATAAAGTGCACTCACACCAGCAAAGAGTGGGATCAGGAAGCTTGTGGTTCCAGGAGGAGGAGGAGATCACCAGTGGGTGAAGGCTGGTGAAGGCTTCTAGAAAGGTTGTTTTTTAACTCTATTGTTGTCTGGTTGGTTCTGGACTGTCCATTCACCAAAGAAAAAGTAACCAGTTGTGGGCAGTCTTGTGTCCTACTGAGTGATGAAACTAGATCTTGAAGATCAATGTGTGTGCAAAGGAGGATGCGAAAGTGGTGTGAAATGGGGATGAATGTTTGTTCCTTCTAATGGAGAGAGCAGGAGCTCTTTCTCTCTGTGAATACATTGCAAATTTTAGAAACGGTTTATCATCTAATTTTATTAGAGCCTCCCCTGGTAGCTTCGGGCACTGAACGTGACTAAATCTTGGTGATAGCGGTGAGCCGAGGTGGTGACAAAGTGCTTGTGAAACCAGTCCAGTCTTTGTCCCAATCTCAGGAGCCTGTGGCAAGGACACGGGGAAGCTGGAATTGCTTCTGGCTGCTCTGAGCCCTGTGCTCGGTGCCGGTGGCCAAGGCGAGGGGCTGGTTCGTGGGAGCGTGCTGGCAAAGGGACAACAGGAATTGCTGAAATGCCGCTGTTCACATCTTTAATGCCATGGTAGGAGTTCCACTTTCTATGAACAAGTCTTAAAGTCTGCTTCTGTTGCCTTCTGACAAGAATTATTCATTACTTATGGATGATGTGATTGGGGTTTGGCTTTCACAGGCAGGTTTGTTCTATCCACTGAGCTCTGACGTGCTCAGAAATAGAAAATATTTCCTAGCATTTGTTCTTAAGGTTCATCCCTCTTCTTGACGGTAAAACTTTTGGAGTATGTAATTCAAACCCAGTTTTGGGGAATGAAAGACTGAGGCTGAGGGGTTGTGTTAGTTTTTGTTTTTCTGGGGGGAGAAAGCGTAGGGAAGAGCTTTTTTTTTTTAAATCTGTGCCTGTTGCCAAGGCTTAGGGCAACTGTTTTATTGTCACGGTGTGTAAAAGGACTTGGATATGAGGTGCTTTGTATGTGTGAGTCAGGAGATTCTGATGGTAAGGAAAAAAAAAGCAGAATTTGCACATGAGAGATGGGATTGATGTGCTCTGCCTTGGAGGGGGGAGTGGTTCTGAGTCTGGGATTTTGTACCATTTTTCCCTGGCCAGGACACCACTGTAGCAATAGCAGCGCTCTTTGGGTTCTCCTTCTCTTCTGATGACTTGCCTCATCTGGTCTGTACTGGGACTGCAATGTTTAGGTCTTGGGTATGTCTCATGTTTGTTAGCAGATGCCTAGAGCTGATGTGTTAATGGGGTTCCATAAAACTTTTCGGTCTGAAATGTTATTTGTCCTTCACTTTGCATAATAAATGTTTAGAAACTTTCACCAAAAAAAAAAAAAAAGAGAATTACTGCATTTGTTTAAAGTTCTGAAAGGTTTTTTTTAGCTAAACAGTTCAAAGAGCGCATCTCACTAATCAGAGGGAATATTTTTGTGTCCCCGGGGTGGTCACAGCGTTTTAATTGGAACTCTGGCTTCTTTGAAGTCCCTTTTTAATCCTCCCTGAGCGGGGGGAGAGGGTTTGAAGGCAGCACTGTAAATCTGAAATTTCTTCATTTTATTTACATGTGTCTGGGGACGCGTGTAATTCCTTCTCCCGACTCGGTGCCGGCTTGAGCATGGCTGAGTGCAAAATGTGCTTCGTTAAGAGGGGTTCTCTGCCTGAGACAGATTTGGGGGGGAGTGTGTGTTATAGAGAGGGAGATCATGCTTATGGATTTGTTACAACCAGGACCCGAGCAACAGGCTCTGAATGGTAAGCAAGTTCAGCAGGAGATGGTTTCACAGCTTAATGGGAGCCCAGACTAAGCAAAAAAGCTAGGATTTAAACTCGTGTTTTAGGATTAGCTTATTAGTACGGCACTCAAAAATAGTGTTGTGGGCTGGTGTTTGACTGCTTTACAAATTAAACGGAAGATTTAGGGTACAGCTCTTAGAGTTTTAAGCATCAATAGAGCTACTAAGCTCGTGGGGGGTCCGGAGAACAAGTCAGAGGAGGAGGCTGAGGGATCTGGGCATCTTTAGTTTGGAGAAGAGGAGGCTGAAGGGAGACCTCATTGCCCTCTACAACTGCCTGAAAGGAGGGTGTAGAGAGGTGGGGGTTGGCTGCTTCTCCCAAGGGAATGACAGGACCAAAGGAAATGGTCTGAACTTGCAGCAGGGCAGGTTTAGATATTAGGAAGAATTACTTTCCTGAGAGGGTGGTCAGGCACTGGAACAGCCTGCCCGGGGAGGTGGTGGAGTCACCATCCCTGGAAGTATTTAAGAAAAGTGTAGATGTGGGACTTCAGGGCATGCTCTAGTGCCCAAGATTGTAGGGGGTTTTTTGTGTGTGTATGGTTGGACTCAGTGATCTCAAAGGTCCTTTCCAACCACGACGATTTTGTGATTCTGTGATCAATAATCCTTTAAATCAGCATATGGAGTTAAACTTTCTTACATTGGTGTTGAGTTCTTTTGGCTGTCCCTGGTCAGATTGTTTAAGCTTTGTATCTCAGATTCTGTAAGTAAGGCCTTGCTTTTGGTTCTGGAGGAGTCTGGTCTCACCCCAAGTGTATTACACACCTGATGTATCTTCCACAAATGGAGCCAATGCCTTTTGTGCCATCTTAATACAAATCACTTGTAGGAATAAGCTGCTACTGACAGCGCAAGCACTTTCCATAGGCATTTTCTACTTTATTTGTTCCACTATTGATTTTCATGATAAATATAATCATTTATCAGCTGTGGGTTTTCTCTACTTCAATAAGGTTTTTAACCTCCCACGTTTGCTGAAACCGGAATGTTGTACTTTATGCTTCTGCCAGGGGTGACGCATCTGCTGTGAAAAGCTCTGAAATAATCTTTGCTTGGGTTTGGGTAGTTTTTAATTAATTGAAGCAACAGGCTTAACCTCAATTTTCTGTCTGAAAGGATAACTTAGTATTCCAGCTGAACGTCTAAGCAGTATGCTTTTCATTCTTTCTAAAATTGTCAGGATAAATTTACCTGTGACTGGTGCTATTAGATGATATTAAAAAAAAAAACCCAAAACAGTTAAAATACCTTTTACTGTAGCTTAAAATTGCAGTTTAAAGTGGCCATTCCTGCCATGAGATTGAAGAGGTATGTGATTGTAATCAGAAGTAAATAAGAATAATATATGGGATGTCAAGTCACTTCATATAAAAGTAGCTGGAAATATGGTCTAGACTCTCTCTCTGACCTGTAGACAATCATTAATTATATTTCCTCTTGGTCAAGATTAGGGATATTTTGTTACTGCTGGCTGATATTTTCAGCTGATAAGAGTCTGGGAAAACAATGTGATCAATAAAGATGTTGAAAGCAATACAAGAACTTGGGTAAATTAATATTCTGCAAGGATTATCTCAGACAGGTGTCAAAAGAACAAGACTATCAATTTAGTGAAATCTGTAAAATAGTCAAATATACATACATTGTCCGTACCTAGTCTTGGTTACGGTATTAGCTCCTTTTCTTATCAGGCAGAAGCCCTGGTTATCTGTAAAAATGATGTCTCTGTACTTTCTGTGTGGGTAGAAGTTATGCCGGAAGGGTATGGGGGATACATGTCAATTGTGGGATATTTTTTGTGGGTTTTTTGTCATCCCGTGTCCCTCCCTTCACTGAAAAGCAGCTGCTGTTGCCTGATTTCTGGGCTGGTCTTCAAATGTCTTGGAAGTGGCCCAGCAGAATGGAGCCAGCAGAGGTTCAGTAAAATTATGTCGGGATCATTAACTTAGTCTGTTTATTTGCATAAACATTTTTGCCTAATTTGAAAGCGAAGGAGTTAATTTTTTGGACTTGAAATACTTCCGTTCTAACCATCCATCCATCCATCCCCCCTGGCCCTCAGGGAGGAGCAAGTTTCTGAACTGGATTTTATTCATGGCATTTAGAAAGAGAAGCTTCTGCCTGATCTTCTGGAAGTTTCATTTATTACTTTTATTTTGGCTGTCAGGACACTTTCCCAGCTTCACGTAATCCCAGTGGTTGGCCTGGAATGGTTTTCAGGGATTCTAGTGATCCTCTCTTGAATGATTCCTCTTGGAAAGATGCAACATCTGTCTATTCAGAGTTTGTTTCCAATGAACAGATCTCTGTGTTTCAGTCTGTGGTTTTCAGACCCAAATTTTTTTTGCTTACGATTACTTACAATCATCCAAATGCCTTGTAAATCTTAGGATACCCATGTGGTTAGAATAAATAATTGGTATTCTGCTGTCCTTCTGTTCTTTAGATAAGTTTGATTTACTGCCCTTCCCAGCCCCATTGTGAAGCCTTATTTTTTTTTTCCTCGCAAATAGCTCACACCATCCTCTCTGCCCAACTCTAGATTTTCGCAAGGATTGTTCCAACTCCATTGACAAATGGAAACCATGGGAAAAACTACCTTAGTTATGACTCTAAAATAAGTCATTTTATTCACTTCATGGCATTATTTTTCCCTTTAGCTCTTTCTATTTCTCAAATTAGGTTCATGATGGGGTAAAAGACTTAAAACAGCTTTTGCTGCTGCTGCAGTAAAATGAAATGTTACATTATTAAATGTGTTTACATTTTGTGCTTGAGATCTTAAGGGTAGTAGCTACGAAATTATATGCCACAATAATTTCCTTTCAGCTTCATCATTAATATATAATTACAGTCACTAAATTAAATTCCAAATTGAGAAAAAACATTTGCTGCTTTAATTGTGAAGATCATGCAGATAACCACTCTAGTGTGTGAGCAGCAACAGCAATTTTTTGACAATCCTTTATGATCGTTTCCAACTTTCCTACTTCTGTGCTACTGCTGGTGAATAGCTAAAAGGTGCTTTAGAAGTTTATGTTGTGGTGGTTTGTTTTTTTTTTTTTTTTTTCCTGTTTGATCTCTTAATGTGTGTATGATCTTTGGGAAAAGTTAAGCAAAAAGAACTGTTACCCACAGACGTCCTCATAGAGTCTTGAGTAGTACCAGGCTATAATTGATTTAGAATTTCAAACTGATTGTGAATGAACGCATATAAAGTACTTAAGGATCACTCTCCTTAATATAAAACTTTTTTATTTACTTATTTTCTAATGAGAGATGGAGCAGGGATAGTCAAAAAATAGGGCAGAGTGGGATGGAGAGTGCTGTGGGCGGTGCTGTCTGGCTTGCAGAATGCTGGTGTGGGAGTTCTCTGTTGTTGGAGCCCAAGGATTTTCCTTGAATCCTATCAAACAGCGGTTGGAAAGCATTTCAGAGACACTGGTTCTTATGTTTTAGTGAGTGCAATAGGTTTGTGGTGCTTCCTCGGTAGCCTAAACAGGGAAGACCTTAAGAACTGTTTGTTTCCTTATATTGGGAAACCACAGGATAGAGAATATTTAATAGCTTTACGGACATGTTCCATGTTTCTTGAGTTGTATGTTAAATGGCTTATTGCCTTTATAAACTCTTTGATTTTATGCAACTGAGTTTAAGCCAAACTAAAAGTCCTTTGTGTTACAGCAAGATTGAAATATGTGGACTATATCTCCCTTTTCTTTTCCCCTGTAGAATGAGGCATACCAGTGCATGCTGCAAGAAGGGATTGATTGCATCTGTATCAAAATACCAAAAAGATTGGGGTTTTGGTTTTATCCAAGGAGAGAGTCAAGAACAGGGCATGGGAAAGTATGCTTTGGTTATTTGAAAATGTCAAGCATACGAATTTTAGAGTCAATATATTATTTTTTAAATTTTATTTCTTATGCTACTAATCATTAGCTTTTGTGCCAAAAAGCCCAACGAGCAGCAGCTGAGCTGCGGTGGTACCCAGTGGTCAGCCTTGTGCTGTAATGTGGAACAGCAGAGCAATTAAAGGCCATCCCTGTGGGTTTGCAGCAGTACAGATTGAGCTTGGATGGGGATTGACTTGTCATTAGTAAGACCCCAAGGTAGTTTATTGTGGTTTTCCAGTTAACTCTCTGTTTCCCTTGCTGCTTACATACTTTCTTGGTGGTAGTACTTCTTTTTTTCTGTTTAAGGCACACGTTGGCTTTGACTCTTAATGAAGTCTAGTCTTGACACTACTAAAACAAATCTCTGAGATGTAGCACACAATTATTCATCTGCCCCAAAACGATGAGGTGGTGGATCTCTTGCAGCCTGACCCCTCACCGGTTCCCGAGGGCCAGGCTGTGACAGTTCACGTGTCTCGCCCTCGAGCCCCCTTATTGCTTTTTCCACGCGGCTGATGTTACCTGACTGGTAGAATGTGAGCTCAGTGAAAGCTTGAGGATATGTTTTGATGAGAAGACAGCTCAGCCTGTTAACAGCCTCTTGGTGAAAGCGGGAATTTCACCAACTGATTCTGACCTTCAGTGGCAGAAAATGAAGCAGGCAAAGGCAGCGACCGCCGCTCCGGTGGCAGCGGGCAATTAGATGTGCTCCGTTGCTCTCGCAGAGTTCCACCTGGAGAAGAGGAGGCTGGAAGTCTACGGTGATGATTTGTGTGAGCTTGGACCCCTTTTGGAAAGGCAACACTCGGTAGGCTTGCCGCGTAAAAAGCTCAGCTGTGTGCTCTAGCGCTTTTTTTAATCAAAGTAGAGAAAATTGCTTTTGTTTCACCATGACCTCTCAAAGCTCCGAATTGCATGAGATTCAGTATGCAATGAACTTCTGGGGGAAGATTAAAAATGCTGACTATTTCTATCTTACCTTCTAAGTCAGCAGGTTTGATACAACCACGTGTAACATTCCCTCTCCTTGGGTTCTGTTAAAAGCCTTTCGCTTGTAAGGTTGCTCTTGACTGTGCATCCTATGACCTTCCAAAATTCCAGTGGTTTATTCTTTCTTACTGTTAGAGCAAGGCTAGGGATGAGAAAGAAGTCTGGAATGTTGAAATGCTTGCCAAATGATTCACTTTTTCAAAAGTAAGATTAAGTTTATCTTGTTGGGCTCTTAAACGTCTCCTTAAAGTAGAAATGAAAATGGAAAGATTAGTTGTTAGGGTGCCGTATCATTAACTTTGGGAGGGAAAAAGAGCTTTTTTCATTAAAACCCCCAAAAGTCTATTGACTGGAATTTAAGATAGTTTTCTTCCTTTTCTCTTCTCCCCTCTTCAAATTACAGCTTGATTGGATTAATTGCTAATTTTGCCGTATCTTCAAAAGAGTTATATCAGTTGTTTTTAGAATTGTCAAGACACTTAGAAACACTTAACATGTTTTCTTACAAATAAGTTGTTCTGCTTCGAGTGGTTAATGGGGACATTTGCTTTGGTGAAGAGCAATTGGATTTATTAATTCTATCTACACAAATAAGAGATTTCCTTTCTAAATGAAGGGAACCTCAGAAGCTGGGATTGCTTATTGCTTGCAGTTTACACGTCAGACTTGGTTCACTTTGTACATAAAGTGTTAAGCATCCACTTTATTGGAGAAACAGTCTAAGATAGACCTTAGTTTCACTTTTTTTGACAGCTCTTAGCACCTTCATTTGAATGAATAAAGGTAAGTGATTGCTCTTCAAAACATTTTAATCAAAGTGTTGGAAAACACTGAAGGTGTCCTAATTGCCTAGGAAATTTTGAGAATTAATGTTTGTGAACAATATGTGGAGCAGATTCCTTACCATCTGGTTTAGTTCCTGGAGCTGGTAATAGAAAAGCAGGATGTAAGTGTGGAGATGTCAAGAAATAGGTGTAATTACCTGACCTGGAGCTTGAAAGGGGATTTTTTTTTTTTGCAAGAAAAATACTGTTGTGAGACTTCAGGTCTGGACATGAGACTTCAGTGGTGATGTTTTCCTTTAGTCTGTTGCAGTTGTTATTTGCTGTACTTCTTTGAGGGGGAAGTCATCCCAGGGACTGAGCTGCTTCTGGACTTGCTGGTGAAGCTTAGGAAATAAGTGGGAGTCCTGTCAACCAGAGATAGGAGTTAAAGCAGTCACAGAGCTCAAATAAACAGAAAGGGTGTTTGGGGACCTCACTTCAAACATACAGGAGGAGTCTATTACAGACATTCCACAGCTTTTTCTAATCACACAGAAATATTTAAAACAACTAAAAGGCCTTTCCAGAAATCTTCTGTTGTTGTCATGTTATCGTTGTGTGTTTGTTCCTCAGATGCTCTTGTTTTCCTGCTGAGGAAAAATTAAATTCTTTTATAAAAGTAGAAAAGGTCCTTCTTGGGGAGAAGACAACTTCAAAATTTTCTAGTGTTTCTTCTACATAATACAAAAACAGATAAAGAACGTAATCCATATTTTTTTTTAATACTTTTAGGAGACTGCCTTAAATAAAAAAAAACAAACACCAAAAACCCCCTCAAAAATCCTGGCTATTTTTCTTTGATTGAAGAGAAAGAAGCAGATGGCCCTCCCTTTCTATACGTGGTTCTCTTAACAAACATATTAGTAAAGGCTTCTGCCTCTTTTCTTTATCAATTAATTATGGTTCACTGTCAAATAGTTCATGGATCTACTGTGCCCAAACCCTGGGATTTCAATTTAATATGGCTTAGTTGAGCAACCAAATCTGTGTCTGTATTTTTGTGCTGGGTTGAAACTAATATATAGAAAAATGTTAATTCAACAGACTTCTAAAAATAAGCCATTCTGAGTAATTTAGTACCATAAGTGTGTTATTAGTTTGGTAGTTTCAAGCAAATTTAATTTAAAAAGAACAATAAAAGTGAAGGCTTTAGTCTTCCAAACAGAGTTGACTGAGGGCCTGTTTTTATATTTAGTTTTACTTTTGTCTTGCACTTTTTATCAGAGTTAGGTTGATGGTTGGACAAGATGATCTTAAACGTCCCTTCCAACCCAAACAATTCTATGATTCTGTGATTCCATGGTTAAAATTCTCTGTCAGACACCTAGCTACAATCAAACCTTCTCCTTTGCTGTAAATTTTGAAGCATTTTATAGAAGCGATAAGAAGTTGACGTTCTAATAAATGATAAATTAAAAATATTCCACTTTTTATTTTAACATCATCTTCTTGTTACTGAGTCTTGGCTTAATGTTACTTCAACAGCGGATTCTCAGTGTGTAACTGCTGTAGTTTGTACTGAAATGGTAACAGGTCCTTAATAACACAGCTCAACAGAGCTTTCCAGCAAATGTCTGTGAAATGCCAGTTGTGAGCATTAAAAAAAAAAAGTATAGAAAAAATACATAAGCCATTTTCCTTGTGACAAGTTGAGAAAGTGGCCAGTGGGGCCTGAAAGTCATTGAGTGACTGAGGTGGGCATCCCATTAAGTCAATTTTTCACTTCATTTGAACAGTTTTAGGATTTTATTGTTCTCAAATTGCTCCTTTCCAAATTATCTGCACTTCAAAGGAAGTCAGAGCTTTGGTTAGCAGCAGGTTTGTCCCTCTCCTCCCTCCCTGTGCTGCTACTCAACACCAGACTAATTTGCTCGTTTAGGGCAAGAAATCTTGTTTCCTAATTAGATTTAAATTCTCCCGTTTGTTTGAATTTTTTTTTTTAATTATTTTTGGTTAAATGTTATCGTAGAAGGAAAAGCAGTCTCAGGATGGGATGGTGAGACAGAGGAAGAATGTTTAGCTTTTGGCTCCTTGTGCCTTTCCCAGGAGAAGGGAACCGAAATCAGTGATTTAATCTGCACCTGCATTTTGGAAGCCACTATTGGCCATTTGTTCTTTGTGTTATCTTTGTAATTACGGATTGTAGGATTCAGTTCTAATAACATGCTGCTCTTGAATCATACCATTAAGTCTGTGTGTTTCATCTGCAGGATTTGACACGGCTGGTACAGACGAGGTGTGGCATTAGTCATCCTAGTCATCAGTGGCTTCCATGGGCTCCATCATTCCATGGGCTCCATCGTTCCATGGAGAAGGAAGCCGTCTGCAGGGCAAACACAGAGACAGTGCAGAATGAAAGCAGTTCTGGGCATATTTATGCAAGAATAGAGTTTCAAACTTCCCTCAAGTAGTGGAGTTAAGATATACGTGTCAGACAAATTCTCTTAAAGCGGATTTATTGGCTTTTTAATACTGGTTTTGGTGTCAAAACCACTGTTCTGGTGGACAGAGCTTTAGGAGGAATTAGACACAGCTAGTCCATCAGACACAGGCTCTCAAGGCTAGAACGTGTGAAGTGTGTGTTGGGATGCTGACAAGTTTCTCTCTTTATGTGCCAGTGTTTTCAGAAACTTGGGAAATGGGAAGGTTGTTCACAGCCGAGGGCTGGTTGGTATTTGCAGAACTTTGGGAGTTGACCAATTCTCTTCAAATTGAAAGCTCATCTGATTTAATTTCATTGTGCATGCGGTGTCGTTCCTCTACTTGGAACTGCATAAATTTGGCTTTTGCCAAATTGTGTGTGATCAGGATAGGACGTAAACCTCAGAAATAGGCTTTGAAACCTCTCAGTAAAGAGTTTGACAGCAGAGTCCATGTGAGGGGTGTCTGTCTCTGATCACCTGACGTGATTTAGTTTTATAGAAAGTGAACTCTTCTTTAGAGGGAGCTAATTAATTATTTTCTGTTATATATCTCTGCCACTCCACTTGGACACTCCATCTAACGCCAGTAAAACATCCTCCAGAAATAAGTATAAGCCTAAAGCTGCCAATTGCTGGAACTGAGCTTGGAAGCTGATTGTTAATTTGAATTGCCGAACAGATGAGGGTGATTGTTCTTTATTGGAAATCTGTCAGTCGCTATCATTGCTAGAAATCTGTGGCTTTTATAATCCCCTCTCATTTTCTATTGGATTGATTTCAGTTCTCTGTCTGAATCCTATGGTATGAGTTTCTGAGAAAATGATAAAAAAAATCAAGGCAAATATACCTTTTTTTTTTTTTCTCCCCCATTTAAAAAAATCTGTGCAATTATTTCATTGATGCAGGGACCCAACACTGGTGTTGGGGGCTGGCACCCAGCATGGCGAGAGAGATGCCCAATACTAACTATCCCTGTGATAAATCTGCTCAATTTGGTTGAATTATGAGAGGCTTAAAACTGCATTTTTCTGAGCCTTGTTGACTTGGCATTAAATTTTACAAAGATTGTCCATGTTGAAACTGGTGTGTCTGCTTACGGCTTCTTCCTGCCAAACAGGCTGAGAACATCCAGTCCACTTCTGTCTGGTGTTTTCTGGTTGTTTGCTTCTGACGGCTCTAGTAGGTGAAAGATGAAGTGGAAAGGGAAACAGAATTGGTAATTATTTTTTTTTTCTCCTCATCAGCACTATTACAAAGTTGCCTTTATCCTTACCTTATCTCTAGATTTTTGTAGTTCGAAACTACTGTGGAAAGAGAACATCTACTTCCTTAACTCATGGAAAAAAATGACTCTTGAGCCAGAGGTTCGCTTCCTGCAGACAGAAGCTAATGAACCCATGTTGAAATCAGGTTGTAGCTTTATAGACTTCTTTTGTAAGTTTTTTGCTGCTATTAGTATTTTTTTCCCCATGCAGGCATTGTGGAACATACGAAACCAACTTTCTTCGACTTGCTGTTGTATGTTAGCCTTTAATTCTCCATTTATGCTCCAACAGAAAGAAACTGAGTCCTCCAACTCAGAAAAGAAAGAGTAGTGTTAGATTTGAGCTCTTCAGAGCTGAGATTTCCTTGCTCTTGGGTTATGAGGAGATGTGACTTGCACCAGATGGGACTGAATTAGTTCTCCAGTGTTTGTTCATACCCAGCCATGAAGGATCCCTCAGGAAAGAGATAGGGAACTGCTTAAATGGAGAATCCCCTCTGACTCAGAGCAGTCTGGAGTGCTAATGCTGCAACACATTTGAAAACCCAGGTGCATGTTGGCTTAAAATTGACTTGTCTCTGCTATCAGAATTTGAATTTTAGATGTTTTAATCAAACCATCTCCAGCCTGGTGTCTCGGTTTCTTCTCACAGTTTCCTTGGCCATTGAGTGTGATGTCTTTGAAGAACAGTCTTTCATCCTCTTCTGACAGATTTCTTTGACTGCCGTGATATGTGTCCCCGTTGTCTGAGGAAGCCCACGTCCATCTGTTTTACTATGTATTGACTGTTAGGACTTGCGCGTAACACAAGTGGTATTAGAGGCTTCAAAATTTTTTGCTGAGGAAGGCTACAAGTGTGCAGTTCTGGAAGCAAAAAGCAGGAACCTCTGAACTGGGATTTGCCAGAACTGAATCCTGACTCTCTGCATCAGCTCAGTGTTTAACTGAGTTTTACTTGGCTGGAAGTGATTGATGATTAAAGAGAAAAAGTGATGCCTTTTCTGTATGGAATAGAGGGCTGAAAAGTGGTATCATCAGAGAAATGGGCTTTTTAGTCCTAGATTCAGCCAGAATCCTGATGGTCAAGCTAGAGGCACATCTCCTGCCCATTTGGTTTTTGGAATGGCAGGAGGCTCATTCCAGGGCTGTATTTGAATATTGTAAAATCTCACTAGGCTTGATGCTGGCAACAGCGAAGCCTTGACTTGCACCCTGGGGGATGCGACAGAATGAGTTTTGGAGAAGTGAAATGTGTAGAAACAAACTTCCCACTCGCTCCTTATGAAAAAAACCCAAAACCTTTCAAGGTTTGGGTTGCTCTTCCCCTCTGGGGGCGGTGCATCTTGCTGTAGCCAAAGGATGTACCAGTACATACTGTGGTGCCCTTTCCTGCTTCCTTTCTTTTGAGAAGTGAGATATAGATGCTTCTCTTTTGAGATGGGAAACCCTTTCTGGTGGCTCAAGAGAAAAATCTTTTTGTATTATTTCATAAGCTGCCTCATTTAGAGTTGAGTCTCTTACACTCATGATTTTAAAGAGAGGTCTCTGAAAGGAACAGTTATCTCCTGCAGAGACTGTTGATGTGGATAGTGGTTTCTGGGACTGCCAGACTACAGTTATCTTGATCCCATTCCGCTGGCTTTAAGAATTCATCATTGCATTTGATGGAAAAATAAACCTATTCCTGGCAACCGCAGAGCTGTTGCTAGCAGATCTGTAGAAATCTTTAGTCTCTGACAAGAAAAGCTTATCAGAGCAATATCTGAAGTGTTATCTAGAGCTGATGGATTATTATTATTTTTTTTCCCTCCCATGGCTCTGGAGTCACTGCTTGTATGAAGGACTCTGAAGTCAGCACACAGGTAATTGTGTGGGAGCGCTGCTTTGAGTCACCTCTGGAGTAGCTGAACCTCTGCACTGGCAGAGGGAGTTCAGCACTAGCCAGAACAGTTGAATTGCACAGTCCATGTGTACATTTATTTCTTTAATTTCTTGCCCTCTTGGTAATAATCCTGTGATTGTGCTCCACTGAGACTCCGTAGTTGAGCAGGAACTGGAGTAACACTGGGTATGCTCACCCCTAGTGCTGGGCACCAGGATGGGGAGGAGACTGTGAACACCTTATGTATGTTAAAAAACTAAAAACTTTTATGTGTTGAAGTGAGAAGCCTTCTGTTCATCTGGTGTGAATGTTCAAGCAGGCTGCTTGCTTTGAAGAACTCGGTCTTGCTGACTGTATAGGTTTGGAGTTAGTTTATGGGCTGAAGTGACTTGGGTGGGGGTTACAGAATGGCTTTAATAAAACAGGCTTTTGTGTGAGCTGGACAGGATGGAACCCTGGGCTGTTCAAAGGGATTGCAGCAACTTTGGCCTGGTGAAAATTGTTTTATCTGCTTTTGGTGAGACTCTTTTTTTTTTTTGCGGTTACGTATGGAATATAGTTTTTCAACCAATGATGTCTTAAAAGTTGCTATTCTGTTTGAATTGTGTAGGACACCTGATGATCTCTCGAGGCAAATTGTGGCCCTGCAGCAGAGGGAGATTGTGCTGAAAGAGCAGAACTCCACCATCACAAACAGGTAAGTGATACTGATAGTGTCCTGCTACCAGCATCCACTGCTATATTAAAGCATATATAAAGAAGACAGACTGCAGCCCCAGAGGATGGCTTTTTAGATTTCCCTGCTGCTCTGTGGAACCTTCTGTGCTATCACTGTCTTTCCTGTGTTGATGAAGAGCTTTTTGCTTACTTAAATCCTTGCAGGAAGGAAAAGATGAAGAACTGTGGGAGGATCCAGTGAAGAGTTTATCCAAGTTCAGTTTATGCGCTAAAGTGTTTGAAAGGGGAAGGAAGATGCTTTCCCAAACCATTTCACCTGGAAAGGGAATACCACAGCAAAATGCAGTAGTCATCTGGGTATGGGAAGGGATTCAGAGCCCTGAGAA
This sequence comes from Gallinago undulata, assembly GCA_026546715.1. Classification (NCBI taxonomy): domain Eukaryota; kingdom Metazoa; phylum Chordata; class Aves; order Charadriiformes; family Scolopacidae; genus Gallinago; species Gallinago undulata. The sequence continues at coordinate 2,765,861 of JAOTQQ010000071.1, read as the reverse complement.
CTGTGATATGACTGCTTGGAGGACCAGTTTGTATAGATGGTGGTGAAAAAAGGATGTTTTGGTGGTGAAGTACTGCCACGCTTTGGGAGGAGCAGTCTGTTTATGGAGCGAGACACGTATTTGAAACTAGGGGGTGTTAAAGTCTTTGCCCCGGTGTGGGAGCGAGTATCTAATAGGGAAAATGAATTTCTCTGCCAGAGATTAGCTTTCCAGACTGCACTGGTTGCACACAGCATTTCTTAACGCGCTTCTGTAGCGTGACAGAAAACACTTCTCATCTCAGTGCAAGTATTCTTCCTTCTCACCCTGTTTTCTTTCCTCGCATTGGAAACCATTGTCTGTTCTTGTTTAAAAAAACTACAATACTTCTCTCATTCAAAAAGGCTCTTGGCCTGGTTGCATTGCCAAGGTGTTAGCTGGCTTCTCTAAGCAAGAGAATCATGGAGAATTTCAACTTTCCGTGTAAAGATGGTGAATGTAAAGCAGTCAAACGCTGCGTCATGGAGCACTGGGCAAGCACTCTCCATTTGTCTCGAGCTGCGTTTGCTGATGTGTCTCCTGAGGGATGTGGGGGATTTTGGTTCAGGAGATGATGGTGTTCTGGGCTCTGCCTTCACGATTCAAGCTGGATGTTAAAAGCTTGGTGTGGGCTGCTCTTAATGAAACCGTTTAGTCAGTTGTAAAATTGTTAGCCAAGTGTAAATTCCCCTGAGTGCAGGCGGCCAAATTGTTCTGTGGTTTTTACTAAGAAGTTTAAAAGGGGGGAGAAAAAAATCTCAGCAATATAAAGAATACATTTAATATATTAAAAATAAACCAATCAAACCCTCAAACCCACAAATGATCAAATAAAAGAACAATAGAACAATGGTAATGTTTGAGTTATTGATTTTTTTTTTTTCAGGCTGCTTCTCTCAGCCTGTCAGAAAAATGCTTTTCTAAATTTATTACTGGCCACAGGGAATCATCTGTTGAAAAAGCAGCTTTTTGGTAGCGCCTATTCATGCTGGATGTAATTGTGCCAATTTAGTTTAAAAGTAAAAACATGATTAAGATTACTTTTTGATTTCAAGTGAAATGGGCTGTAAAGCTGCTTAAATTAAAATTCTAACATTTTCTTGATGCAATGCCGTGTGTCATTTCCAAAACGGATAATTTTGGCTTTCTTCTGTCACATACCTTATTCTGTCTTAAAATGTAGGCAATGAGATACATTTTTAAAAACCTTTCATTACAGATGATTTGAAAGTTCCCAGGAGAAGGTCTTGAGTCTTTGGAAATAAAACCTTGTTAAGGAAGCAAACCTAATTTTCTCTTTTCCCTGAATGACATCCAGATTTAGCTGATGGTCTTCTCTTTTATTTGTTTCATAATTGTGTTTCGGAATGGTCTGTGCATTAGAGTAACTTAATATATGATCGTGACTCCCTCTAGTGATTGAGCCCAGCACTTATTCTACTTCCTATTGTGTTTTTCAGCTACAAGTTCTTTTAGTTGAATTGTCTTCAGTACCGATAGTGCTACGTTTGGTTTATAGAGTCGGTGGTTGTGTGAGTCTAAAGCAATGTGCAGTACAAAGACAAAAGAATTTTTGCCTACCCTGAGAAGCTTTGATTAATTTTCTCCATTAAAATTAATGATGCTTAAGAAAACTTCATCAAAAGTTGTCATTTGAACTTATTTTTTTGGCAACGACGTGGAGAATCGCAGATAGCCCTGGCTTGCCTGTTGCTACAGCGCGGAATTCAGTTTAATAGAACAGATTTGAGTGTGGTCTTGGAGATGGGGATAGGACCCTCCTCCCTAAATGGCTGATACTGAGCCTTTGCGTGGTGGGTGGATGTTTGGGCATCTCTGAGCTTTAAGCAGAGGCAGGAGAGCGCCTGGAAGGGTTTTTCTTCAGCTGATTATTCTTCCTCTCAGTCTTTACACTGCAGTCTTCTTCCTGTTTGTTATTCCCAGCGATGGTACCTTTCCCACACTGTTTAGTGACTGTGATAGACACTTGCCAGCTTCTCTTTGCCTCACAACCTGACAAATAGTCCCCAGTTTCTCTTCGACGAGAGGAGACGCTTGGTAGCGAAGCAGGAGTTAATCGTTAATGTAGCGGAATATGAGCAGGATTGACTTCAGAAAACAAACCAGGCATGGAAAAGGTACCACGAGGGGACCATTTGCTGTGTAAGGTCCCATCCATTTCTGTAAAACTGGAGACAGATCTGTCTCAACTGCTTCTTAGTGTCCCTTAGATGATCCAGAATGGAGAATTATGGTACACAAACACACTGGTAACAACATTTTCCAAATGGCATATGGCTTCCCTAAACAGACTATATTTATTTTGTCTCATTCTTCCATTCTTGAACTGCTTCTGTTTATTACTGTATATTTTTATATTTTTTTTTCTAGAGCCAGTGTTTCTGTTATTAAAAAGGCAATATATGTCATCACACCACAAAAAGGCTACATCCCTACAAATCATCCTTTGCCCTGATGTTCAGGGATCCGAAGCACGGTCTGTGTTTGGCGTAACCGGCACAATTGCCGGTGTCTCAAGGCCTCCCAGAGATCAAACGCTGATGCATTTGCTGATGCATCTCCCAGGGATCACACTTGCCACATGGCTCAGATTGGGTGCTTTTAGACACAGAACCACAGGACTGAATTTTCTGAACAGTGGGTTTAAATCAATTTCTTTTAGCGGTGATTACTCGTGTGTTTGAGTTGTGTACAACTCCCTTGGAGCTTGCTATTTCTGCTGGGGAGGAAAACCTTTCTGACCTGCCGGCGTGGGGAAAGAGGAGGGGGTTACATTTGTACTGAACACATCACTGGCAATTTCTTCTCTTCCCAATGGCAGGATCGCTGAGTAAAGTTCCTGAAAGTGCCACTAGTAGCGAGTGATGGAATCTCACTGCTCTTCTGGAGTGTGTTGCTACAAGTTGTGTAAAAAGAGTAAATTATACTTTCAGCAGTAACAGCGGGAAGTAACGTGGAGCTCTCTAACTGCAGAACAAAGATAACAATCCAAAGGTTTAAAGGCTCAAAAGAAGATTGCTTAGGGCCACTTTGATAGCATGAACTGTATGTGCTCTGCTGTTTTGGAAAAGGTAACGAAAGCTGTTTTATTAGTGGGTCATTTAAACCATGCAGCCATCGTTAGTTTACGCACGTTTTCCCCCCGGAGTGTGAATGCTACAGGCGTGGGCTGTTGAACTGTACTTTTTCAGCAAGAGTTGATAGTTGTAGCTTGTAATATGTTAAGTCAGCCAAGATGTTTATAAGCTTTTGTCTTATGGAAAAATGATGTAGTCGTTACTTTTTTTTTTTTAAGTGCGAAAAGCTGCATATTTATTTTTCCAGCATCCAATCTGCATATTTGACATCCCTGGAGAGATTTCCTAAGACAATCCTGGCAAAGCATTCTAGAATTAGAAATGTAGGGGAAAACTTCCCTTCTAATCAGTGTTGTCCTCTGGCACTGCTTACAGTTTGATCTTTGCTTCAGTTCTGAAAGTCAGGCTATGAAAATACACTTTTTTTTTTTTTTTTGCTTACTTGTGGTCCTTCCCAAAGTGATTATTTTTTTTTATACTTTTGCTCTTGTTCTCTAAGTGTAATATTGACTTTGGACCATTGAAGTATCTTGTAGGAAGTCACATACAAGGAAACACATACTGAGGAGGATGAAGGACAGAAAGGGAAGCAGAAGAGGAGTAAATTTTTGGTTGTGGTGTTGGGATCCTGGAGCTGATGGCTTATTGTCATCGCCTCGTGTCAGAAACCCAGCCGTGTGTTTTGACATGCAGTTTCATATGTGAAAAGGGATACATAGAATAATATTTTTCCTTCTCCAAGTGCTCACAGAGTTGTGCTAAGAGGCATGGTTGTTTACCACCTTTATTCATATAAATCACATAAAGCTGATTTACCCAAACAACCTGATGTCTGTGTTAGCACTTAAAAATGAAACAAAAACCTAAACCATTGAAGGTTGGGGAATGGAGATTGCAAACTGAACAGAAAATGTTTTTGAGTTGGGCAGCAGGGATTTTTTTTTTTTAAATAAATAAAACAATGAATGAGTGATGATAAGGTCAGAACCGTCCATCTCTGTAAGTGCTGTTAGCTCAGAAGTGTGTCGTAAATCTATTGCCCATCTTCTCTTCTCCTTGGATGTCCCAAGGAGTGTCAGTCACAAATATAAATAGAGCCCGTCAGACTCCTTCCCCTAATCTTCTGGAAAGTTGGACAGAAGTTTAATTACAGCGAAATGTCTTTTATCTGACAGAGGGAGAAGTGCTAGCTTTTTGATAGCCTTTATGAGTTATTTTGTGATCAAAAGAAGCACTTAATGTCTAATACAGGACAAGGTAGGAATCTTTCTTTTTTCTTCTCTTGTTCATCTGTAGGGCACATTGTGCCTTGATTTATATGTGGAGCTGTGTGTGTACCTAATACCAGACAAATGTTTATTCACGCTGCTTCAGGGCAATATTAACTGCTGACAAGTTCTGCATTCATTTATGGAGTAATATTATGAAGAAATGACTAGTAGGAATTGCTTTTTCTTTTCTCCAGAATGGATCTTTCATGCATTTTTATACCTGAAGGTGGTTGATAGTATCCCGTTAAGTGACCAATCTACTCTCTCCCAATAAACATATTCAACTAGTAATATTCTAGGGCAACATCTGGTTATTCATGTCTCTAATTCAGTAGATACAAAGCTTTTCCAATACTTTTTTTCTATTGTATAGTTAATCCCTAGCACAAAATAGGAAGGAAAAAAATAATGCAGCCAAGACATTGACTTTTGCTTCTAATTCTAAAAATATTTGCCCAGTCCTTTGCTTTTCATGATTTTAGTCTGATTTCCTGAGGAAGTAAGGCTTGTTACTGTGCTTTGTGTGTGTATGTAGATGAGATTGTGCCTGCCCTCCACTTCTGAACTTGCTTGTTGTGTTCTGTCAAGTTTGACAGATGGCAGAGGTCTTCAAAATGATAAATTCCAGCAAATGGAAGGAAAACAGATCTCCAGCTCCGTGAGAGACATCCTGTTGGTGCAGCTGGACTTGAGTCAATATTCACCTTTGGAGAGAGAAATCCATAGGAAACCAGGCAACTTCTGGTTTTTGAAGCTCATGGAAGTAGTCTCTTTTCTGTTTGAAAGGAAATACAGAGAAAAAGCTTAAAGAACAGCCTACAGGGGACAGTCACAGCTCTAATTGTACTATCTCTTTGGCCTGGAGCTCTGTGGAAACTGCATAGTGCAAAACCAGAAAAATATTAGTTTCTTACATTGTATTTGACTGTTCTTCTTGGAGAGCATTGAAGGAAAATCTGTGGAATCCCTCTGATTGTTTTTAATGATTAAAAAAATGGTAGAAGCTATTTAACTCTGTTCTTAATTTTTTCTTGTTCCAGGATTGACCCTTGTTGTTCCTCCTTGTCCCTGATGTTTATGTAGCTTTTTATTACTAGAACAAGCAGTAGCTTTGATTTGCTAGTGCTCTGGAGATACCCATTCAGCATTCCCCTGGGCGTCCAAGTAGGAGTGTCTATTATTAACCAGAAAAAGGTGTAAAAATAATCAGTTAATTTGATAGGAAACATAGACTGTTCTTGATGATGTGTTGTACAGCAGACACTCCATGTTTGCACATGGAGCTGCATTGTAGAAGTCATGGAAGGAGAAGTCTGGCATTTCTTCTATACGTGGCTCACATCTGCGCTATAAATATTTTGCTTCCGTGAGACTAAAATTCCTAAAAATTCTAGATGAAATATATGTATGCTAATACTGGTCTAGAGTTCTCGGAAACGAGAATGAATATTTAGCATTGTTGAAGTAATTTAAAGGCAAAACTTATTATCTCTTTTCATTATTCGTATTCTTTCCTTTTTAGCAGAGATCAAATTAATGATTTACGTGAGGCTGATGAGCCAAAGGATGAGTGCCCCACATCCATATTAATTTGTGATATGAATACAAAGGGAGAAATTATAATCTCAGCTCTGCAGTAGGCAGCAGAACAAAAATACTTTACTTTGAAACCGGTACTATTATGTAAAATGTTGAATTCAGCCTGTCGCCAAGCTTTGGGTAGAGCTCTGGGAATTGCAGTGATTGAAGATTTCCAGTGCTTGGGGACTCGTCTCTTAGTGCCTCTGCAACGTGGCATTAAGCCTCAAAAAACTTCATAGGAGTTGGAAACGAGGAGGGCCTTTCAGTTGGATAATATCTTTCAAATCAGCATTGAAGCCATTGGGATGTTCCCGTGGATGAGGCAGAAGAACATGGCCTGGGAAGTCTGGACTCAGTGGCTGGAGAAGCTTTGTGTTTGCTCGGGTCCAGCTGAGTCGCTCAGTGCAGGGACCGGAGTTCCTTATATTCTCAGATATGGATCCAGGAGACCACATGAATGAGAACAAACCCCTCTGCTCCATAGACCCTTTCTAGTCTGCACCTAGTTATTTTTAAGACCAAGAAAATACATTAATTCCTATCAATCTGTACCTGCTAAGATGTTTTTATCCCTTTCTCCCCCAAAAGTCATCATATGCATTTGTTTCTTTTTATATAGTATTTTAGAATCTTAGCATTGGCCATGGCTCTTGAACTGTTCCTTTGAAGTTTGTCATCAACAGTCAAATGAGGTTGTTTATAACCATTTTGTCTCTTAATTCACAATGCCAGAACTTCATTATGGCTTTCCTGGGCCAGATTGGTGGCAGAATGAACTTCTATTTTGTAATAACAGGGGTGTCAGAGACTGGGGATTTTTGAGAAGTATTTCAGGGTAGAGAGCTTTGGGGAGAGCAGGGAGAGCCCGAGAGCACCGAGATGTTTTACCAGGGTAACCATGAATTCTGTAGGATTTTGTGACTGCTGTGGAATAGTATCAGTTTCAAACACTGCAGAGTAGGGGCAGGTCTGAAAAATAGCTTGTCGTGGCTGGGATGTCTCTATCTGTTGGTCATATCTGCACGAAAACTTTGTTCAGCTCTGATAATAGTTTAGCAATTTCTCATCTGGATCACATCAGCTCTGCCGTGTGACTTCTTCAGCCTCCTCTTATTGCTATTTTCATTATGTATTTTAATTATAATATTCTCCGCATCTGCTCGTATGCACATGTGAACCTATAGACCATGGTGCATTAGAGTCAATGGAGGAAATACTGTGAGTATATAGCTGTTCGGGGGGAGGGCATTTTTACTTATAAATATTTTCCTAATGCCAAGGTTTTATCATCTATACAAAAGGCATACTGCTCGAAAAGTTTAATCAAACCCCAAAAGTAAGCTGCCTTGTCTTTTTTCGCTGTGTAAGGAAAAACATGTCATAAATTGCAGTCAACTCCCCCTCCCCCCCCCCCAAAAAAGGCAGCTTTCTTTTGCTGCTCTGAAAGTTAAATGACTAATGTGCATAATTTATTTGAGCATCTGTGCTAAAAACTTGCATACCAAGTTTTAGTTCAATGTGATCAACAATGGCGAAAATTAGGATTTATCATGGAAATGCTGACGGATGTGAACATGTGTAGGCTAAACCGGTGCCTGACAAACCTTCTTATTGTGCAATGCTAATGGTGAAATACAGCTTTTCTTTTTTTTTTTTTTCCTTTTTCTGCCGTAATTGCATGTGTCGTCCCCCTTCCCCCTCCCTCCCCTTGTCTGCTTAATTTTCTCCTTTTCAAATTCGGTGGTTTTTTAGTTGCACTTCCTATTTGGATTCCTGCGTTTTCTAGAGTCTGCAGAAAACCTCCAAAGTTGTCTTGTGTCTAAGGGTAAGATTCCCCGTGCTTTCGGGGTGGCGATGGGAGGATGATGAGGATGATGATGGATCCTCCTGCCCTGCAGTACCGGCCTGGGAACGGAAGATGGTGCCGGCAGCCTTGGCTGCTGCTCTGCCTTCCCTCCCCTCCTCCTCCTCCTCCTCCTCTTGCACAGCCAGGGTGCTGTCACCAGGATTATAAATTCTGGAGCCAATTAGCTAAAAAATGTTACAAGTGAAAGGAAAGAAAGGAAAAGCTGCCGAGTATTTTGATGGGATTGTGCCTGTCTCAGAAACCCTTCCCGCGGGGAGCTCGGATGTCGCCTTTCTGGGAAGCATCAGATGCTTTTGAGGCATCTGGTTCGGGCAGGAGTAGTTGGTTTGGAGGAGAGAAGCCCAGGGAAACCAGGCAAAGCCTCTGTAGGAAATTGTGCTGATAATACCAGGTTTTCTGTTAAAACCTTGGGAAGATCCTGAGGGTGTGTTTGTGCCTTGCCAGTGTTTCTTCCTCTCCCCATCCGTGTCCACGAGATTTGTTGTTGAAGCAAATTTCTTGAAAATATATATATATATATATATAAATTCGCAAAGTCAGAGTGATTGCTTAGATCTTGCATGGGTGTTACAGGGAAAAATGTGTTTTAAAGTCCTCTCCCTGTCTCTTTTTGGCCAGGACTGGGTGTGTTTTTGGGCAACAGGAGTGCAGCCCTGCTCTGTTGCTCAGAAGAAATTATGACGACTTCTCAGTGCAGGAACTGAGTGCAGAAAATCTTCTGCAGGAATGTGTCACTCCTTGGAAAAAGTGATGGGCCAGAGCTGGAGATGGGTTCAGGAGGAGTCATTAGCAACTGGTCCAGTTATTTTGTTGCTGGTGACTTTGGGTATGTTTTTTATTCCAGCCATACAAGGAAAAACTGGTAGGATCTGACATTCCGAGGCCCCTTGGGGCCAGGTGCTTGGTCAGAAGGCTCAGGCGTTGTGCTCTGGTAGAGTTCAGAGTGCTGTTCTAGCAAAATGTAGTTTCCTTTCTGTTATATTTTATGTATGGACTATTTTAAACATATTTTTAATATTTAAAACAATGTTCACATATTCATAAGTTTTAAAATACGTTCTCACTGTTAAGAGATGGAAACCAGTAAAAAAAAAAAACCCAACAAACCCACAGGAAAATCCCAACAACCAACCCACGACAAACCCCTTAAGCTTCCCTTGTATTCAAGCAAAAAAAATCAAATTCTTGTGAGTGAAATAACTAGTGAAGAGGCTTCCTGTTTCTCAGCCAGGAAAAGCTTTTGAAATATTTATGGAAATAAACCAAAATGTGCCCCTTTCTGGCTGTACAAGGGATTATTAGATGTAACCTATGGCAGTGGCAGCACATGGAATCCAAGGTAGCGGTTACTACTAATAAAAGAGTGTATGCTTTAAGAAACCATGGTGAGATTTTTTATGTTTTTTTAATGGGACTCTACTGATGAAGTGTCACACATCCATGGGTTATCCTAATGAAAAAAAAATTGTCTTCTTGTATGTTGCATTGGAGGTAAAAATTGTCACCAAGGCAAGGCACTAATTGACTCTTGGAAACCAAATGCATTGTTTACGTGGATGCACCTTTATCTACTCAAAGAGCAAGACTGAAATCACTCTGCAGCCCTTTCTCTTGCAGCTGGGAGCGTGGAGTGGTGCTCCTCGTGTCCCCTCCAGCTGGGAGAACCCCAGTCCCGTGCCACCAAGGCACTTATGGCCGTGACACGGGTTGTCTGGTCGTGTCACGCTCCCAGTTGATCGAGGAAACTGGCTCACCGGGGTCTTACGCTTTGGTTTTCATGCTACAGATGGGGCTTGCTGAAGTCAGAGTGCAGGAGAATCAGCGACGCGGGGTTTGCAGGGAGAAGTACCTCCTTCCATTGGAGCGAGCGAGAGGATTAGGAGACAGCCGTGCGTTTGGGCACGCGGCCAGCGCTCAGATCTGATAGGGAAGCAAAAGCCTTCAAGCCAAACGCAGGTTGAGAACAATCGCTGGGAGTTTAACTTTATTAATCAATGAGACAATTTGAGAGAGAAGGTCGTGGGCACGTGTGGCGCGGGGTGGGGAGGAGATGAAAGGGCTTTCGGTGTCTGCGAGAGAGAGACTTGGCCTGAATCGTTCTGCTGCATCACCAGGGTTTGGATACTTTGATAAGGGAAACAATTAGTCGGATGAACTTCCTCCATACAGAAGGAAGCAGATACACAACATGTGTCACATTTTTCCTGGAGCCATTCACCAGTAAATGAACACAATACATGTGTTTCGCTGACTCAGCACTGGTGTGTCAGGCTTGCAAGTAAGGAGCTACAACTTCAATTTTTTTTCTTAACCAAAAATACTGTTTTCTACACTGTCAATACAATCATTTTATCATATTGTTTGACTTATCTCCACGGGCACTCAGCTGCAGCAGCAGGTCAGAACCTGCCCTTACAATGACAGTGGAATGAGTTTCGCTTCATTTGTCCCAATGTTTTCCAGGATGGAGCATGTTTCCAGAGCCACGGTGTTTCTGTAGAGACCAAGTAGGGTCTTGGTGTTTGTGGCAAAACCTGCTGTCAGTTTTGAGTAACCATTTGGACTTAATGTGGCTTGTTTCTTTTTTTTTTATATATATATGTATATAGCCCACCCTTGGTGTTGTCTTTAATAAAAATGCATCTGCTGCTGTTACCTGGTACCCTTATGTGCAGTGTAGGTCACAGCCATGGGGCACAAGTCTCCATCTCACTGATTTGAGATGGTTGATTGATGGATAAAATAGTATGTCTTTGACTAGTGTCTTTGTCAGATTATTTTTCTTTCCTGATTACATCCAAAGAGGCAGGAAAAAAAATGCTGATAATAGGAACTGTGATTCTAAAAACCCAAGCGATGGTAAGATAACTTTGGGTGAAGTGGTGCCTAAAAATACTTGATGTTTTTAAGCTAATTACATTTTATAGTGCCAAAGATGTTTTGGAAACCTTTCATTTGCACCGATTGCAGATATCTCCAAAAAAATGCTTTTATGCAGAGAGAAGATGTGTTCCAGACGTCTCCTCAGGCCCAGGGTGCAGATCTGCTGTCCGTGGAACGTGCCCTTTCTCAGAAGAACTTCATAACGTGCTCGTTCTGAGCTGCAGGGAGAGCTTTGCCCGGTGGAGGAGAGGGGCACCCGGGCTGTGTCATCTCACAAGGATGCTGCTCCAACGTGAGGGTTCTGTGTATGAACAGCGACACGGGGACATTCTTGAACTGACAGAAGTAGTTTTCATTAATACTTAAAGCCAGAAGAAACTTGCAATTCATTCCACCTCTCTTGGGAAATTTGTGGCTCGGTGGCAAACTTGTGAATGATGAAATAGGGACCTTGTTTCAAACGTACCTGCCAAGTAGAAGGCAGAAATCCCTCAGCTTTTGCAAGCTTTTAATTTGGTCTTGAAGTTGTTACTCCACCTCTTCCCTGAATTAATGCTGAAGGTCTTGAACTGAATGGAGGAGAGTGAAGCTGGGTGAAATTTTAGTAGTTTCTCTTTTCCCATCCTCTGGAGACCGTTGTCTAATTCTTGAATGAGAACTGAGAGAGAGAGAAGGGCTTTTTGCAGCTCCCGTGGCTGATGTTGCTGTCATTGAGGCTGACAGAAGTTACAGCGTCCTTCTCCTTGTAAACCCAGCCATCCTGGTCAGACACCCTCAGACTTCATTGGTTTTGATGTTTTAAAAATAGAGTAGCATCTTTTCTTGACGTGTACAGACTTCAAAGAAGTTCCTCGTGTCCTTAAGGAACTGAATCAAGCCAAGGAGTTGGTGTCAATGCCACCGTGTTTGGTCAGTTTTTAATTCCTTTTTTTTCCCACAGAACTTTTCAAAGAGCAAGTTTCTTCTTGAGTTACCTTTCTTCAAAGAAGTAGAAGACCGTCATGTTCTCTGCTGCCAGATATTAAGCCACATCCTAGAAACATGCCCTGTTTATAGTAGTGCTTTGGGACTCGGGGACTTGAATCCCCAAAGAAGAGGTCTTTTATTAACCGTGTCTCCAAATGCAAAGCTTTGTTGTAGCCGAGGTAGTTACTGAAGCAAGGCTGGCTGTATCCTATGCACTTCCTTCTGCGGGGTTCAAAAAATAAACAAATCTTTCTAACCAGCCATCTGAATCCCTACCTGTCCAAAAAAGAACAAAAAGAAGGTATTGTGTTGTTGTGTTTCTATTTAAAAGCAAAAAGAATTGGAGGCATCATAAAATCCGTGACACACTGCCCATTGTTACTGGTACAGAAGCCATTTACTTATTCCCGTACTGGGATTTGTACCATTATGTGTTCATCACTGGGTCAGCGGAGGCTCATGTGGTGGTTGGGTGGGACCAACAGCAGAGACAAAGCAGGACCTGTAAAACCCTTTTTCTCAGGAGGAGGCTGATGGTTTGAGTGGTGGCTGATGTGTGTCTGCTGTGTATTTACACCTGGCCTGGACCACGTCCTCTCTGAACTACAGTAAATGATCTGCGTTCTTCCTCGGTCTACCAGGAGGTGTGTTTCTGCTGATGGTCCATGATGTAGCGCTTCTGGAAAACATTAAAGCTCCTGAAGGGAAATGGGATGAAGGAGAGGCTGGATGGAAGTCGAGAGACCTGTGTCAGGCTGGGCTGCAGAAATACTCAAAACTCAGTGGGACTTTGCAAGAAATTTTGTTTCCAGCTCTGGTTCTGACCCGGGATCAAGAATGTCAGCGACCCGTCCTGTTCATTAAACAGCATCCTATAAAGAAAACAGTGGAAACCCTCCAAGGAGAGGAAGAAGGTGGTAGTATTTGGTGGCTCTGGAGCCAGAGGGACCCTGCCTTGTTCTCCTGGACAGTTTGTGTTTGCTCTGGAGGAGGGACAGAGGGACAGGAGCAGTTGGGAGAACAGCTTTGTTTCGGCACTATGGCAAGAGTTTGTTATGACAGTCAAAGTTCCGCTTCAGCCTGAATTTGCTGCTTTGCCTTATGTGTTGTAACGGTGTGTACGAAGTGAAGGAGAGAGCAGGGAAGGTAGAAAGAAATAGAGCAATCTAAAAATCCCCTGTTTCATCTTCTGCAGAAAAAAGGGGTGGAGTGTGAAGGGAAGGCAGAAAGTACGTCATTACTGCAAAACCACCCGCAGCTGAGCAATGCCGCGTATGAGAGATGAGTAAACCATCAATATTTCAGATCACCGCTTTTATAAACAAATTTCAGAAAGCGAGAATGAAAACCTGAGGAAACAATGCAGAAGAGCAAGTCTGTGTGTGTTCATGTCCCCTGAGCCCCTGGCAGGCAGGAGAAAAGGTTGTTTGAATTTTAAATTGATTTAAATTCCTTTCGATTTTGCAGTCCGTGCCCGCTCAGTGTATATCGTCCCTGGAAAGTGAGCAGAAGATGTTTAAGACTCCCTTATTTTTATGCTTGGCTAATTTTATTGTTCCTCCTGTATTTTCTAGCTGTAAATGTTGCAGACTTTATTGCATTTAAACTGGTTTTAATATAGTAGGTCATAAAAATCTAAGAAACGAGAGGTGGTGTCCACTGCAGTGATGTTTTTAGCGCAGGGAGGATGTGTGTATGTCACTGAAAGGCTTAAACTGAAACTCTTGGATCATCTGCTTAGTGGAGACAGCTCAGAAATAATAAAAAAAAACCAACCCCAAACCTGTCACAGCTGAGAATGAATTTCATTGTTAAAAAATTCCTCCTTTTCCTTTCATCTGAGGAGCTGGTTTACGCTTTGAGGCATCAATCCAAATGTGAGGAGAGGAGGGAGGCTCTGTTTCCTTTCCTCTCATAAAAGGGTTCAGCGAGTTATTATATATATAGCTCTACAGTGTGCATTATATATAGCTATTATAGGGTATAGCTGAGACCCTTCATAGCTGACCGCTCATTTTTAACCAAGAGCTATGAATGGACCTGTCTTTACAACTTCTGTGCTACGAGAGGTGCATGCACACGCTGCTGCTGTTCCTGCAAGCTTCAAGGCATCAGCGAGGAGGTTTTGCTTTTGGAATTTGAGCTGGAGTTTTAAAACCTTCGGAAGCTTGTTCATACCTTCCTTGGCTTCTTGAACAAGAGCCCTTCTAGGGAAGGAGAGAGCAAACCGTGTCTGTGGTCCAGGGGTTCTCTGCCCACCTTGGGGCTGGACGACAAATGCAGAGATAAGGAGCGTTCTAGTTTTTCTATTAATTGCATCTGATCTTTCTGCAACTCACTAATCTTTAAAAATATGATTTCTTACATTTGTTTCCTTGAGGTCAGTTACTCCCGCTGCATTTTAAAGCTAAATGAGGGATTGGAGCGATAGGACAAGGGGTAAGGGTTTTAAGGTGAAAGAGGAGAGATGGAGATGTGATGTAGGGAAGAACTTGTTTGGTGTGAGGGTGGTGAGAGCCTGGCCCAGGTTGCCCAGAGAAGCTGTGGCTGCCCCATCCCTGGAGGGGTTCAAGGGCAGGTTGGAGGTGGCTTGGAGCAACCTGGTGTGGTGGGAGGTGTCCCTGCCCAGGGCAGGGCAGTGGAACTGGATGACTTTTAAGGTCCCTTCCAACTCTAACCACTCTGTGATTTCTTGGACATAGAACCACGTTAAATAAAATTAGTTTAATAATTGCTTTCTTGCATCCATTGAATCATTTTGGGAGCCAACGCCGATTTGTTCTGGAGTGTGCAAAGCAGGTATCCCATCCCTCATTCAGCTCTGTCTGCATCAAAACAAATACCTGAATAGCTAACCTTTTCCTTCTTTCAAACCTGCACTATTTTCCCACTGCTCCTTGATGTCTACAGCAGAAAAAAAAACAGAAAAGGAATATTAGGAAGCCATGACTCTGTGCATTCCTGTGTAAATTCTGCATCATGTTCCATTTGAATTGTTGTACCTTTAGCTGTTTTTTTGAAGATAATGGGAAGGAAAATGCACCCAATTTTCTGCTCTTTAAAACCTCAAAATTTTTCTGTTCTAAAAGCTTACAGCTTTTTTTTTTTTAAATATTCAGGTTTTCAGGTTGTGCCTGCCATATTTATGGAAGATGCTGCTTGACTAGAAAGATCAGTAAATTTATGATATAACTTATAAATAGATGAAACTTCAACAATTTGGGGTTTTTTTTGCATGATTATACCTATTTTCCAGTGTAGGTTAGTGTGATAACTCAGAATTGAATGGCATTGGAAAGAAATCTGTCCTTATTACAAGGGAGCCTTATAGCTCTTCAGGGTTGACGTCCTGCCCAACAGAACAGCTGATGCAGCATCTCGGGTATGCAAAAAATAATCAACCCCCCCAGCATTTAAAGTCAACAAATCTTTCTTTTTGCTTTCCTTTTTGCCAGCGCTGCTGTTTCATTAAGGTTCTTCTCTGTAAGTATGAGGGTCGGTAACTCACTATGAAAATTGTTTCTGAAATTATGAAAATCCCCAACTAGGAGCTGAAAGTTTAGAGGAGCCATCAAGTATTGTAAGGCTTGTGAGAAAAGCAGCCAAGTTTTATTTCTACTGTGCAGCTTTTTTCGTTCAAGTAAATATGATACAGTTTCTTAGAAAAAAACATGTAATTTTTTGATAGTATCTCAAGCATTCGTACGTGTACAAGTGTTGTCAAGGCTTCTCATCTTATATTTGAGGTACTTTTGTAATAGAAGGTGTCTGGCTTATGTGGTTTGATAGACCTATCTCTAAATAGTTCTGTAACTTAAGAAAAAAATCCTCTTTTTGGAGAGTTTGTCCTTGCAAATGCGGAGAGGAAAGAAAACCAAACCTGCCTTTTCTGGTACTGGATGAGTTTTGAATTTAAAGGAGTGAGCTGTGAGGTCTGGTGTGTTCCCACCTTGCCCAGCTGTGCTTCTGGAGTGTCTGGGGGCAACAGGCTCTGCTAAGCCAAAAACTAGCATGAGTTGGAGTCAGAAGTCTCTTCACCTGGGAATCTATCCAGAATCCAGCCCTCAGGTTCGTACCTTCATCTCTTCCTGGCACCCCCAGAGTTGCCCACTGGACAGGAGAAAAGAGGCTTGAGTTAAGCCCAGGTGTGTATAAAAGGTATTAAAATAATATCTTTTGCAGCATGTATTTGGTAAATGAGTTAATGTGTTTTACTGTTCCACAGTGGAAGTCATAGATTTCACTTCGGCTCTTTTCGTTTGTTTTTAAATAGTGTTCACAATTTCATTTTTTCCTCTTTTTTCTTGCTTTTCTCTTTGTCCTTTTGGGTTGTTTTTTTTTTTTTTTTTTTTAGCCCTTCACCAGTCCCATACACCCGAAAGGCCTGCAGTACAATCTCTTTGAAATAAACTGCGTCTCGTGTAGAAATTACCAGCAGGGAGACGGTTGGGTGCTGCGTAGCCTTCATTTCTCTGCTGCACTGGGTAATGATTTCCCCATTCCAGGAGCAGGAGATTAAAATTCCGGGGGGAGGATTTGCCCCCTCCCTGCCTCGGCAAGGTCCCTGTGCCGGGCTCAATCACTCCCGCTGTAGCAGCAGGAGGAGAGGGAATGTGATACCGTGGTCATTCAATCAGAGGTAGAAATGCTTTAATCTCTTCTATTCTGTCTGATAAATGCTTTCTGCTTTGTTCTGAATTCAGATCTCTAGTTGTTCCCATTGTTGCGGGGATTGGGGGAGAAAAGAGCTCATCCTGTCCAGTTAAGTGTTCGGTGATGATGCCTCCCTTTCTCCCCAGAGGCACTTTGTGATTGAGTTAGAAAAGGGCAGAAGAAGCCTAGGGAAGAAGGTGGGGCTGGCTGGTAAATCCCACCGCAGTTTGTCATTTTCCTAAAGCGAGGACAGCTTGTGGGTGAGTGACTTCTATTTGTGAAAGTGCAGCAGAGATCAGAGCAGAGTCATAGAATGAATCACAGAATGGTTTGGGTGGGAAGGGACCTTAAAGCCCCCCCAGTGCCCTGGGCGGGGACACCTCCCACCAGACCAGGTTGCTGAAATCCCCATCCAACCTGGCCTTGAATCCCTCCAGGGTCGGGGCAGCCACAGCTTCTCTGGGCAACCTTTCGGCTTCAGCGTGTGGTCCTTGCTCTGAATAGCAGGGATGCTCCGTGGTCCTTTGGCAGATGGTCCTCTGGCCTGGGCAGCCCCTTCCTTGGTTGACAGTGATGCTGTGGTCAGGTCTGAAGCCAGGCAGGGCTGGAGGATGGGGGCAGCTCCTGACAGCATCTCTGATTTTTGACCTTTCTGTTCCTCTTCGTTGCAGCAGTTGCACAAAACCGTGATGGATGACTATCGACTCGGCTGCTTTATTTTGCTCCCTTCGCCGTATCGACAGGAGTTAATAGGGCAGAAGCACAAGACAGACTCGGTACAAAGTGGAAAGAGATTTTATGTCAATAGGGATTGTAAGATAAGAAATACAGCATTAAGGGTGAACACACAAGAGAGTTAATAGCGAACCAAAGCACTCGATGTGCCTGCGGGAGAGAGACAGTGACCCAGAGCCATAAACTCTTTCTCGATGGAAATGTTTTCTTGTTTTGTGTGATGTATTTATTCCATGACACTAGTAATTGGATTTTTTTCTCCGTGCTGTCAAATTGCTGAAAGACTGGGCTTGCTGTCTTTTATAGTGCTGTTATAATGTTTCATAATGTTGGCTTTATGAGTTTTTGCTTGATTAGTTGATCGCACTATTAAAGGAGAAAGCCTCCATTTTTAATAATTTTACTAGGTCCATATGGTCCCTTGATTTGCCTGTATTAAAAGTGGAAACGAGCGTGTTAAGTGAAATTTAAGCTTGAAGGTGATTGGAAGTGGAAGGCAGAACAAATTCTGATTGAGTAATAATAGTTCACCCAGACTCAAAAGGATGTAGATCATTTAAGCTATTTAATAAATGGAGTGTGTATTCAAGAATTTTAAACCAGTTTTCAGTAAGGAGCCCATTGGAAGGATACTCTGGCTGCATACCCAGATGAAGAAACCCCATTTTCGGTGTTCTTGTGTTCAGTGGTTGAAAAAACCCTCATTCTGATATGTAGCAGGAGTTTGAAAGGCTGAAGAAATACTCTCATTGGTATCAGGAAACGATTTGAACATCTTAAAATAAGCGATGTACTGGCGCTGCACGGTGCATTGTTGGATCCTTAGAATGTCACTGAATTACAGAAAGGAGAGCGCCGGGGGCAAGAAGCAGCCCTGGATAACAAATTGTAGCAGGTATTTGGAAACGAGCTAAATATATATTCACTGGAAGATGAAAGGACACTCTTAGTATCTCTTATAATTATGAAAGAGATGAGTTGTGC
Source organism: Gallinago undulata (assembly GCA_026546715.1). Taxonomy (NCBI): domain Eukaryota; kingdom Metazoa; phylum Chordata; class Aves; order Charadriiformes; family Scolopacidae; genus Gallinago; species Gallinago undulata. The sequence continues at coordinate 2,747,805 of JAOTQQ010000071.1, read as the reverse complement.
TGCTGGCAAAGTTATTTGGACGGGTTGAAAAATGAGGAGTTTAGTTAAATATTGGAAAGATAGAAATGAATGAGAATGCTTAGGCTGAGTTAAACTATGCATGGATGTGTGCTCCAGGTCTGGGAAAAAAATATAAGGTGTAAGGGAAGGCCTGTTTTCGTGGACAGGTTTTCAGTGGCTTTTGTTGAGAGCTCTTTTTTTAATGAGAAGGATGTTTTTAATGAGAAGCTGTGATTTTTCAGCTGATCAGTATTTGTGGCATTTTAATGTTCATTGAAAATGGGCATCTGCATAGGTTTCTAGAGGGCCCTGCTTAGTTTGGCCCATAAAGCTCGTCTGGTTTTGCATTGGACTTGGGTAGAATGAGAAGAAGGAAAAAACTTTATTCAGTGCACGGCAAGCCACAGGGTTAAACCCATTCTACAGAGGAATAAAGGTGTAAGAGTTCCCAGGGATAACCTTTCCTTTGTGATCTTCTCAGAAGAAGGGAAAGAAAGGAAACGTCTTTCTCCTTTTGCGTCAGATCTCGTTCCTCCTGTGGGTTAAACTCTCTGTTCCCAAACATGCAGTAACTGGGTTGTTCTGGAAATACGGAATGGGTTGGTGAAGGACATGGTTACCAGGGAGAGGATCTTGGTGGGGACACATCCGACGCTGAGTTTCTAATGAGATCCTGGCAACTTGAGCTAAAGGCTTTTCTGGCAGATACTTACCTTTTTGGTTGCTTTTTTTCTTTGGAAAACCTTTATTGCTGCTGGAGAAACAGCAATAAAAAATAAAATAGAGGGTTTATCCAGCTGTTAAATGTTTTGAAGAAGGCACCTCATTCCCCTCGGACAGCGTTTCTCTCATCTGTGTGACTTGCTTCTGTAGTAATTAATAGATCTGATTCTATTATTAGTTGAGAAATAATAAAAAAAGAAGAATAGTGATTTCTATTGAAATCTTTGATCATGGCCAAACAGCGATCATTTTAAATAATAATCTAGTAATAATAATAATCTAAAATATCGTATCAAGGAAGAGTGTTGTGATCAGATCTCCTTTCAGGGCTGCCCTCAGTTTTTGGGGGGTGTGTTCAGAGGGAGGAGGCTTTGGGTGAGCTGCTTCGAGCTGCTGAATAACCATCTCTCAATCCATTGAGTGGGACAACCTCCTTATTTGATTTGTAGGTCTCTGCCAAATAAATGCTGAAAGTGACGTTCTGCTATTAGGCACCCTGACAATTAAGCTGTTAATTATGGTGGAGTTTGAATGGGACATTTAACCGTGAAAATCTTTTCAACCCTTTTTTTAATTTACCTGGAGTGTTCATCTCTCAGTGTCTTCCACGAGAAGACATGGTGTGTGTTCATTCTCACAGGCCCTCTCCATCTGCTGTTAAAACGTCCTGCTGAGGTCAGGATCTGCGTTTCCAGATTTAGTACGAGATGAAACTTCTGTTAAATCTTGAATTTGTAGATGACAGGGGTTTGAACCTTTGACTGTTTAAAAAGGGTGATTGTTTTTTGTTGTTTTTTTTTTTTTTTTGTACTAGGCTCCAGTTTTAACACCGCTTCTGCAAAACAGACGTGGAGATGTTGAGGTATTTCCACTGAATGGACTGCATCGTTGCAGGATGTTTTCTAGGCTGTCAGACCAGCTTCATTATTTAAAAACAGAAGAAAACTTTACTTTTGGACTAGTTTCCTAAGACGATGAAGTTTGGAGTGTTGGTTGGTCTGCGTCCACCAGCCCCTTGGCTGCCTTGGTCAAACTGGAGAGAGGGGCAGGTCTTTGGAAGCCAGGAATGTTTGTGCAAAGCAGCACAGGAGGGAGCAAATCTATTGCTTTCCCTCAAGCAAGATGCAGAGAGAGTTGAGATGCTCCATTTAGTTTGGTGGTGGTGAGGAAAAGGGTCTGTGCTATCCCATTCATAAATAGTAGAGAATTTGGAGAGAAGATGTGGGGAGGTGAGGGAAGAGGAAACATGGGGCTGATGTGGGAGGACGTTTGATTCATTACCGTATGGGAAGAATAAGTAGATGTACAACAAAAATCCAAGAGAAATTGGACTGGTTTAATGATTTGTGGCCTCCAGAAGTATCTGCTGTGTGTGTACATAAGCTAATTCCACGTGGGCAGAGGAGGCTGCCTGGGAGGTGTCTCACCTAATAACAGCCGGTGAAAAAGACTTGGATTTTGCTCCTGACATGCATTTTGTGACTGAGCAGGTTAAGACCATAATTGATTTTCTTAAACCCTCTTTTTTCCTAATGACTGTGCAGCTAAAGAGAGACATTTCGAGATGGAGAATTTCATTTTGTGTCTTCCCAAGTTGTATCCATTGATTTTTTTCGGAGGATTAACAGGCTTGCTGGTGTGCTAATTATAAAGAAGTTCGTGGCAGAAAATTGCGAAAGAGAGACTATTGCAGTGGGTGGACACAAATGTACTCTGTATTTTTGAACTGAATTCCTTTGGCTTTAGCTCATATCTTAAATGTTGCGTTCTTTTCTCTTTGGCTCTAAATTGCCACTTCAGCTATGGACAAAATTAACTGCACAAATTCCAGCACCAGATCTAGGTTGCGGTCTCAGTAGGAAATTCAAATATTTGCTATTGATTCCAAGCAAAAGCATTAGAAGTGTCAAAAAGGGACAGATATGTGGACGGAATTGAGAGGGGGAAAATTCAGGTGTGGGAGAAAAAAAGTTTGGTCCTTCAGATATGTCTGTGGTTGGGATTTATATTTATATATTTATTTTCTGGTAAATATTGCCTCTTCTGTAGCATCCTTCTCTCCTTCCCTTTTCCATCCCCAGGGCTTCTCTGGCTTCTCCAGGGCAATTAAAGAGTTTCTGGATTCCTTTCTGGCAGACTTGGTGCTGCCATCGGGATCCACCTGCTTCATGTGGCACAAAGGGGAGCTGAAGGGACAAGAAATTAGAGCTAAACTAAGGGCCAGAAACCAAAAAAAAAAAAAACAACCACCCCTCCAGTTTTAACTAGTGACTTGTAAAACCCAGACTCTTTCCCTAAAAATTAGTGCTGAAAAGTGCCAGCTCTTACAGTAACATACAGGGCTTTGTTAGATGTCAAGTACAATTTTGTTGTTTAAAAAATGCTACAGAACTCTTGTAGTAATGAATAAAATGTGTGCTTACCTCTTAGAGACTGAAATGTTACTTTTGAAGTTTACTTTTACTGTTTTACAGAGAGGGGGGAGACATTGATACAGGAAGCCATTAAACTGCTGTTTTGTTTATTCTGATTATTCTGTTGGAAAATTTCTGGAGGAGGATACATAGAATTACGTCTATTAATCACTTCTACCCAGAATAGCAATTTATGAAATGTAATAAACAATAAAATTAGATCAAGGCCCAAAACAATAAGTTGTATTTCTTGAAGTGGTGCCTGGGGCAAACGCAGGATCCCTGGGAACCAGTAAGTAAAATGTCATCCGCACGGATGTGTCCTTTATTTACTGGAAGATGCCTGGGTCCTTGCGTGCAGACCTTTCTCACTCAGAGTTTTCCAATTAAATAGAACTTTTTCTTTTTTTTCCCTGAAAACAGACATATGAAACCATTTCTTTAAGTGAAAATGTTACCCTGTTCAGTCAATGCAGTAGGCGTGCTGTAAGACTGACATTCAAGCAGTGCTCCCACTAGTGAGTTGGATTTCTTTGCCCTCATCTAAGCCTTCACGTCTCATTTGTTTCAGGAAAGTGGAACGAGCGTGTGTTTTAGCTCAAGCTGTTTGACCAAAGTAATTGAGTTACTTGTGTGTTCCTCCTGAAAAGCTGCTGCAGCCTCAGTATTAGGGTTGTACTTGGTGCTGAGGACCTGTGAAGGACAAGGAAAATGAAACGTTTTCTGATGGTACACAGCTGGGATGGTTGGCTGACACACCAGAGGGCTGTGCCACCATCCAGCAAGACTTGGACAGGCTGAATAGTCGGGTGGAGAGGAACCTGATGAAATTTAACCAAGGGCAAGTGTAGGGTGCTGCACCTGGGGAGAAATAACCCCCCCACCAGGACAGGTTGAGGGCTGAGGAGAAAGACCTGGGAGTTCTTGTGGACAACAGGTTGCCCATGAGCCAGAAATGGGCCCTTGTGGCCAAGAAGGCCAATGGCATCCTGGGTGGCATCAAGAAGAGGGTGGCCAGCAGGTGGAAGGAGGTCATCCTGCCCCTCTGCTCTGCCCTGGGGAGGCAGAGGAAGGACAGGGAACTGCTGGAAGAGAGTACATACAAAGATGATGAGGGGATTAGAACATCTCTCTTATGAGGAAAGGCTGAGGGACTTGGGTCTCTTTAGTCTGGAGAAGAGAAGGCTGAGGGGAATCTCATCAATGCCTATAAATACTTAAATGGGTGGGTGTCAGGAGGATGGGGCCAGTCTTTTCTCAGTGGTGCCCAGGGACAGGACAAGAGGTAACGGGCACAAACTTGAACATAAGAAGCTCTCCTAAACATGAGGAGGAACTTCTTTCCTGTGAGGGTGGCAGAGCCCTGGCAGAGGCTGCCCAGAGAGGTGGTGGAGT
>JAOTQQ010000071.1:2726436-2743173 GCA_026546715.1 Gallinago undulata | reverse complement strand
ACGTTCCTGTGGGACCTGCTCTGGGTGGACCTGCTCTGGCAGGGGGTTGGACTAGATGATCTCCAGAGGTCCCTTTCAATCCCATATCATTCTGTGTTTCTGCACGTTAGCTTGTTTTTTTTTAATGCTGTTACACACATAAAGACATTAAACTTCATCTCTGGGGTGGCTTAAGTTACTGTTTGGCTCCTTATTACCCTGAGTCCATCAGAGACAAGAGGGATCTCACTGTTTCAGTTGTTTAACAAAAACACAAAGTGGTTATTATCTTAATTAGTTTGGAATGTAATTTAATTGGAAGATGTAACAAGTGGGTATAAAAACAAGTGGTAGGGGAAAACAAGAAGGAATGATAAGCCTGGCTGAGTAGTCTCTAGTAAGTAAGTTTATCTAGATGGTTTTTGGTTGCTTAACTTTTTGGATTGTTGAAATCCCTTATCTGGCAAAAGCTCGTCTATAGCCAGGACAGCTGAGATGCTTTAAATAGGGTTAAATAAACTCGGTTTAGAGCTTTGACCAAGCTGATTTGGTTTTCATTTTGCATCACAGAATGATACAGTTCTTAATAAAGTGCTCAGTAAACATTGACTTATTTATTGTGTTGGTATCTGTTTCCCTTCAGCTGAGAGAGGGTGATGGATAATAATAGAAGCAACGACTAAATTCAGATTGAGTCATTCTTTTCTGGAGAGTTGTTGCTTTGTGTCTTTTGCTTTGTAATAGACTTTTTCTTACGCTGATGTTTTGAGCTGAGTTCGTACCTCTTCTGAGCCCGAGGCTCAACTCCCAAGAGATTGTTGGATTTTGCTAATCCTGTATAGTTAATTCAGGTTATTTTTATTCCTTTTTAATCTCTCTCACAGGATTGAAGAAGTCCGGAACAGACTCCTTGCCAAATGTTTCTAAAGGTGGTTTACGATAAAAAGAACAATTTGCTATTTCTCCTTTTCCTTTCAAAGGTTGTACCTTTCCTTGCCAGATATGAAGGCCTTGCACAAAATTAAGCCTCTGTTTCTTTTTTTGGGTACGTAACAATGCAGGAGGTATGTACTTAACAGCTTTTGTATTCCCTGGATGTTTGCAGTAGCTCAGCTGCATCAAAATTGGCATTTATCAGACCAAGTCCAGGGCAGATTGGATCAATGCAGGGCAGAAATGAAGCTGGATGTAAATATGGTTCTCTTCATAACAATTAAAAGTGCATTTTTTTTTTTTTTTCTGAAGGTACAGCTTTCAGCTGGGCTTAACTACATGAGATTAGGGCTCCAGTTACTGGGTTGCCCAGTACTTGGCACAGATCGCTGCTGGTTACTTTTCTACGGTGACGAAGTAATTTTAATAATCTTTTCAGATGTAAGATGCACAACACTGCTATGTCTGTATCCCTCCTGTCTTTGAGTAATGTTTGTTTATATCAGATGTTTTCTTGTTTGTGTGTGTTTCTGTCACATCAGTGCTACACAAAGATGTCAGACTCACCCTCTTTTTTTAATTTTATTTTATTTTTAATGGAGTGTGACTGCTAGAATGGGCTCTTCGGTCCTCTGCTGTTAATGTCACGCACTGAGGAGAATTTAGGGTGTTGTCTAGTGTTGAGTTGCATTTATTTATTTATCCCAGGGTCGTAAACAGATTTGTTTCCTGTGTGGGAGTAGCGCGAGGCGCTGCCTTGATTGATTCCTTACTTGCAGGGACACAGAACCAGGGGATCCATCGATTCCCCACAGCGAGCTGAGCCCACTTTGTAATAAACTTAATTGCTCTTCAACAGACTTCACTTTACCCGATCTAACTTTGGAAAGAATGTTCAGAGTTTGCAGCAGTATTTAAGATATCTGCTTTATGGCAGATTTACTGCTTTTTTTAACCGTTTCTGAGCTGAAGCAGGTACTAAAGGGGTGCCAGATCTCCGCCTCATCCATTTGTCCATCTGATATTCCTGTCTTCACATTCCAGATGGTTCCTTCAAACTGGCCTTTCCAGCCTGAACCACATCATTTTTCTTACTCTGACGTCTTCTGAACAGGCTGCTGTTTGTTCTTGTTCTTTGATTTTTTATTTTTTTTTTGGTGTGTGGTGTGTCTGTGTACACAATCTGCTACAGATTTAGCTATTTTTAACATGGTACTTTTGGCAAAGTCCCAGATTTGCGGTCTCTGTTTTGTCCAGCGTTGTTGGTGATATTTGGGATTATCTCTTTCTTCCTGTCTTTATGGAGATTGAAGGTACCTCATATGGAAACTCATTATAGATCTAATTTGTGTAAGCAGTCATTGTACTTAGGCTTTGATCTTAATTTTTTTCCAGAGCTAGGATTTTCCTTAATGATGGCCTGGAAAGACTGTAAATAAACATCTTTGTGTACTTTGTGCACCACCTCGTGAAAGGTTTATAAATAAACCTAAAGAATGGTAACTTTGCTGCTGCTATCCCAACAGCCCCCCCAAGTTTACCCTACATTTAAAAATAATGTTTCTGGGTGTAGTGAAGAACTTTGGTATGAGAAGTGATTATAAGGCTGAAGGAGTACTGGATGGTTACCAAGACAAACATTGCTTTGTGTGTCTGCTTTGGGCCAGGGTGAAATAATGAACACGATATCCGGAGGTTAAACTGTGTGATAATCTTGTTACAGTGACTCAACATAGTCAGCTGATAATTTAAAAATATTATTAACAGATGACTGTTGCTGTAAAGATTTGTCTGATTACTACTTCTTCAATCCTTGTGGAGCCTACTGAGTGGCTGCAGTTCCCTTGCTGCCTCACCCCTGGTGTGGTGACATCCCAAACTGCTCCAGCAGTGACAACTCAACGGTGGCCTCGGTTTCTCTCATGTCCCGTTACAATTTCACTCCTTGCTAGTCAGTCTTCGAGTCCTTCGTGGTAGCAAAGATCTGCTTCTAATGTATATTAAAAAAATATATTCCAAATTTTTCAACCATCTTGAAAAATGCTTTTGTCAACTGTAAGATTTTTTTTTCTTTTTTACAGCATTTGCGTGGTATTTTCTATTTTCAAGTCGCCTTTAGACAGAGTAGACTGTCATGATTGACTGGTACTGTGGGCTCCTCCTTTCTCCTACCCCCAGGTCCAACGTGACCTACAGGTGTATTATCATATTCTTGATTGTGTGTGTCCTTTGTACTGGCAGTAATTGATGGAAAGAATAAAGTAGTTTGTTAGATAGAATTCCAACTTTTTATCTGCCAAACTCAGCCCAGCCTTGGGCATTATGGATAAAGCAGTTTGGAAAACAGGAAGATGTGAGCTTTTTTCCTTTTTTCTCTCTCTCTCACTGAAAGGCTCCTGGTGAGGTTGGTGGAAGGGCATTCTAACAATAGTCCATGCTGTGGGAGGTGAATTTGTGTTGTGCCATCTCTATTTTAGTAGAGAAAGATAGGATTGAATAGTCATAAGACTTAAATGCATCGTAGAAGGATCCATTAGTTAGAAATAGCTTTTGAGGCACACAGCTTCTGCTGTGGAGGCTGTGGGAGAAGCCAGTGAATCGCTGCAGCTTATTTTCATGTGAAAACACAGCGATTTGGAAACATCTGATTTGTTTTACCTGAAAAACCGACAATTTCCATCAGCATCCAGACCCCCTGGACGTGCCACGATCCCTTCCCGATGCTTCCCACCTGAGATGCGGTCCTCCAGGAGGAGAATTTCATAGCAGTAAATGAATTTGCTAATGAGTTTTCTTCCCAAAAGAGGGAGGAGATGCCAAGTGACGTGTTGGGAAGTGCCAAGCAGGAGGGAAATGGCTCTTCTGTGCCGACTGTCATAAACAGGATGCCTTTTGTTTACGGTCCTCACTTGATCTCTGTAGTCCCCCTGTCAGGGCTGCGCTGGGATGAGGCTCCTGCCATGGCCTGGAGAAATCTGAGGTTCTCAGCCAATATCAGATATTGTGTCAGAGCAGAAAGTGGCTCCGGGCGAAGGAGCAAACAAAATTAAGCACTGTGTCTTGGATTCTTCCGTGCTTTTCTGGGGTGTTTATCATTCTGCCTGTGCAGCTGCGTTGCGGTTGGCTGCAGAGCAGAGGGAATTTAATAGACTGTGGGGATAACTGTTGGGTGACTAATTTTAAGAGGAGATGCGTTGAAAAGCCTTTGTGGTGGGATGGTTTTGGAATAGTGACAACACTTCGTTCAGAGGTACGTTGGAAGAAAACAATCCTACAAGTAAAAAGAATAAAATAGAACAGTTCAGTTGGAAGGACCTACAATGATCATCTAGTCCAACTGCCAAGAAAACATCATTAAGTTTTTTTTCCCTCTCACCCCCAAAATCCAAGTAAAATCCTTGTCAGTGGTTGAATGGACTTTCAGTATTATCCCCAGGGGTTCTGCTCACCATCTTGAGTCTCTTTGGTGCTGGGGCTGCCCAAGTATAGTGTAGGGCTGGTGTCAGAAAGCATCATCAGAGCTGGGTGAAGGACAGCAGGGGACCTTTGGCTCTTGCCATTGGGCCACGGAGATGCTGGGAGGGCTGGAGCCCCTCTGCTGGGAGGACAGGCTGAGAGAGTTGGGGGCTTCAGCCTGGAGAAGAGAAGGCTCCGGGGAGACCTTAGAGCCCCTTCCAGTCCCTAAAGGGGCTCCAGGAAAGATGGGGAGGGACTCTGGATCAGGGAGGGAAGCCATAGAAAGAGGGGGAAGGGTTTGAGACTGAAAGAGGGGAGAAGGAGCTGAGATGTGGGGAAGAACTTGTTTGGTGTGAGGGTGGTGAGAGCCTGGCCCAGGTTGCCCAGAGAAGCTGTGGCTGCCCCATCCCTGGGGGGCTTCAAGGCCAGGCTGGATGGGGCTTGGAGCAATCTGGTCTGGTGGGAGGTGTCCCTGCCCAGGGCAGGGGATGTAACTGGGCAGTCTTTAAAGTCCCTTCCACCCAAACTATTCTGTGATTCGCTTGACATTTCTGACTGCTGAACTTATGCACCATGAAATATTCCATGTAAAGTCACGTGGTGATGGTCTGCTGGTGTGAACCTTCCCCTTGGAGCAGTAGAGGGAGAACACCCCCAGGGTTCAGTGGCTGCTGGTGAAACTCGTGCTTCTCCTGGAGGAGAGACACTGGGAACAATCTAATTAGGGCAAGTTTTATTCTCGTAGGCTTTACTGCCAATAAAAGTTCCTCGCTAGCAGAATAAAATTGAGCTGTAGCCCAGAGTAAGGTGATTTGCATTAGAGCAGATCGTGAACATAAGGTAAATTTTGTATGTATCAAAGTAATTTAGAGACTAAAGTTCTGCAGAAATTCTGTGACACTTAAACATTTTGGGACCATCTCTCCTAGTGTTCCAAGGCAAGACTGATGACTGGGAGTTGGTGTTGTCTGTTTTCTACGTATAAGGATCCCTTCCTACACTCTGTATCCACTCTTACAGTGGATAAATCACTGCTTGCAAACAGGCAGAGAAAAGCGTTGAGATAATAAGTTAGGGGTTGATTTGCCAGGTATTTTAGTTGTTGAGGTGTAAAAATAAATAAACAAAGGAAGTTAAAGTAATACTGTTTGCACCAGCCTGGGAGTGCGTGTGGTCACTTGTTTATCTGCTCCTCTTGAGTATTTCATTGAGTTTTAAAATCAGTTCTTGAATTCCTTGTCACTGAATTACCACCTCAGATTTATCCAAAGGGCTTTGGGGGATGTAGGTTGTGTGGTCTTTTTTGGGGGCTGCAAATACCACTAACGTCCCCACATCCCCAGACAGCCCAGTACCGCTTTGCCTGGTTTTGGTAACAGATTCCACAATTTGTTTGCCAGCTGTGGAGCTGGCAAGTGAAAAGGCTAATTGGGGTAAGGAGCAGGGAGGAAGGGAAACCATCAAAGCTCAGGCAATAAACGAAACGGATCTGTTTGGTGTACGAGTTGTGCGGTGATGCGAGGCTATTTACGGACCGTTTCTGGGTTGGAAATCAAAGAGACAACTTGCTCTTCAGAAGGGGAATGAATCATTCATGTAGAGTTTATCTGGACTCCCAGAACTGTTCTGAAGGGTTTGGGGAGGGATTTCCTGCTGTGGCCTGACTCGCCGTGGTTGGTCTGACCGAGGAGGTGAGGACCGATGACTTCAAGCTGCCAAACGTGGGTGGGCTTTTTTGTCTAAGTCACGGCTCGGTGTTGAGGGGAAAACAGGGTGAGGAGTCACTGCTTATATAATTTGTAGAATTATAAAATCAAATGCCATTTACAAACTGAGGCTGCAGTGCAGGATTGATGGGTATTTCAGGAAGCAAAGTCATGACTTGAGTATTATCAGACACTGAGGGTTTCTAATAGAACCTGGAAGGGTGATTGTAGCGAGGCAACGCTTCCTAATCTCACCAGAACAAATAGGTGTTGTATTTAACCCTTAAATCTGTGAGTCTTGAAAGTATTTGCGTTTCCTATTTTACCTTGCTACTGTCCTTTCCCCTCCTCCCCTGGAGTGGTAAAAAAGGTGTTTGGTAAGAGAAGAGTTACTACAGAATAAAACCCTATAAAATTGAACCCATCAGCCCAGCGTGGGACAATCCTCCTTCACACAAACGCCATTTACCCGTAAGAAATACAGACTTCACCTCTTTCTACAGGAAATACGTGGGTTTGCAATCTGTGGAGGGGAATATGAATCCAGCTGTTTGTATTATGATTATTATTTCGTTTTGATTATAGGCTGTTCATGTCTAAGGAGAACAGCCAAGCTGAGGAATGGATGTGCATTCATTGTGCTGGGAAATCCTGGTTGGTGCTTTGTCCCACGCGCCCAAAGAGAAGGTGACAGAAATACTAATGGGAAAAAAAAAAAAAAAGAAGATAAGAGAATGAGAAATGTTTTCCTAGCAGCATCCAGGAAGCTAGAACTTTGTGTATTCTGGAAACCTTTTTTCTAGCAGACTAAAATTTTCAAGGGCTTCTCATGATTTAATTTTTAAGATGCTGTTTTTATAACACGCAAGATATAAAAGACCTTGCTGATCAGAGGGAGTCGGGAGATCCAGGATCTGTTGTGTCATCGATATATTCTGTAAATAAGTTTCATTGACTTATTAATAAGTTAATACGTGTGAGAATGTGGGAGGTGTGTCTTTCTGAAAAAAAACCAAACTGTGCACTGCAGCTCCTCAGAGCCTCATATGGGAAAAATTACATGCTACGGTCAAAAATTGCATGTTACGGTCCCATATCTGTACCCTCTTCATGGTCCTACTGACACATCCACATGCCATGTCCCATTTACTCTGTGCTTTTTTTGTCATTGGTGCAGCGTGGACACCAGGGATCTGACATCAAAGCATCCAACTTAACCTACATGTGCTGCACAACAGACACCTTGACTTGATTGTCTGTATCTCGTGGGTCTCTGGGCATCGTCCCGTCTGTCGCTTTTCCCCAAAGCTCTGCTCCAGGGGCCGGCAGTGAGCTGGACGAAATACCGCCTCTTGCTTTTCAACCTTCTTTCTCAGGAGCTTCTGGTTTCTTCCTGATGCATATTTTGATCCTGTTACATGAAGGTAGAGCAGCCCAGGTAGAAAATGGGCTCTCCGGAGCCGCCTGCTGCTGCGAGGAGACCTCATTCAGCCCAAGCTCCGTCGTAGGAGACGTGGGATGATGTAGGGTTTGTCTGGGGAGATTTAATATCTCCCAAGGTGTTGCTTACATGGGGATGGGGAACGTGGAGGTACAAACTTCACTTGTAAGTCCTGAAATGCCCCTAGTTTCAACTCCTGGAATCATATGACCCGAAAACGTACATTTCAGACAAGTGTGCAGGTACATGATTTTATTCACCATTAAGTCAATGGAAACTCATGGATGTGGCCCTCCTCCATGTTGGTTTGATCTTACCACTGTGCTTTGTGCCTTGAAAGGATTTCAGTCTCTTCCCTTAAATCACTTCTGCTCTGAAGTCATGAAACTTTTATCATTGTCAGAGATGAAGCATCTTGACATTAGACCCTGCGAGCATCAGAGGTTCCTTGGCCCTTGATGAAAAGGGAGGATTCTGGAAGTCTTCACAGAGAACACTGGAAAGGGTTTGGACACTGGTGAGGGCCTGAAACTTTTTAAGAAGATTGCAAGTGAAAAATAACCCCCAGCAGTGTTTATTGCATCATCTGTTGGAGACATAGGGCTCTGCTCAGCTTTGCTACAAGGGAGAAATGTCTTTGACATGGACAGTCTAGAGACCACCAAGGTAATCCATGTGAGAAGTAAACCTGCAGACTGGCTCTCCCCATACAACTCAACCTGAGACACCAAAAGAGGCTGTTTGAAATGAATATTTGAGCTCTAATCTAGAAGGGATGGAGGGAGGGAAGACTTTCCTTGTGGCACTCCAGCTGTTGAGGGACCTCGAAAATGGCTAGGCAGGAGGTTTGTGGATGCTGTAACAGCTGGGCTGGTTGTGTGCAATTTTTCACGTGATGAGAACGTTTGTGAAGTTGTCAAGTTTTCTGCTTCTACAGTATTTCCAGTTTGGATTTCTTTTAGTTAAAGTTCTGCTAGATTGTGTTTTTGCATGGTTTTACACGGGTAGGTTGGGATTTTTTTGTGTTGTATTTTCACTTTTGAGAAAATAAATACTAGTTTTGTGGAACTGTTTTTCTTTGATACATTTTTCATGATGGCTTACTACTAGAGCTACCGTGAAAGTGTGCTTCCCAACAATGTAGTGTGATTTCCATACAAGAGGGGGGGCAACCCCAAATGTTTTGATGTTTCATTAAAATTTAAAGAAATATTGTATGCAATTCTCCCTGGCGTTTCTAGAAAAAGACTCCTTAATTTTTTTCTGGCATAGTACACATGGCATTAGAAGGAAAAAAAAAAAAAAGCTGCTTCTCCTCTTAACAGAGGCTGATGGAGACAGCAGAGGGAGGCCTGACCAAGCCCCCCGACTGATTATTGTGTGGGATGAAGTCTTAACTTTGGTCTGTGAGTTAAGTCTTTGTGCTTTGCATTTCCCCAGAGAATATTCTTCTTTCTGTACCTGGGTTTTGCAGTGTACGCGGTGTGGGTACCCACAGGAGGGGCTGCTCAGCACCTTCCAGCTTGGTCACAGCTGTCATGGAAATAAAGGAACTGGCAAGAACCTCTTGGATTCTGGACCAGACCCTGGATTTGTAGGGATCACATCAGATCCTTTTAATTGATTTATTGAGGCTTTGAATCACAGAATGATATGGGATTGGAAGGGACCTCTGGAGATCATCCAGTCCAACCCCCTGCCAGAGCAGGTCCACCCAGAGCAGGTCCCACAGGAACGTGTCCAGGCGGGTTTGAATGTCTCCAGAGAAGGAGACTCTGCCACCTCCCTGGGCAGCCTTTTCCAGGGCTTGGCCACCTTCAAAGTGAAGAAGTTCCTTGTCATGTTGAGATGGAGCTTCTTATGTTCAAGTTTGTGCCCGTTACCTCTTGTCCTGTGACTGGGCACCACTGAGAAAAGACTGGCCCCATCTTCCCGACACCCACCTTTTAAGTATTTATAGGTGTTGATCAGATTCCCCCCTCAGTCTTCTCCAGACTAAAAAGACCACACTCGTCTTGATGCCCCCCAGGATCCTATTGGCCTTCTTGGCCACAAGGGCACATTGTTGGCTCATGGTCATCCTGTTATCCACCAGGACTCCCAGGTTCTTTTTCTTCAGAGAGCTGATGCATTTCATCCTCTGCTCTGTATCTGAGGGAAGGACCGATACGGCTGTGTCACGATCCATGACACGTTTAACTTTTGATATATCCTCATGTGCCTACAGGAGCAGAACAGTTGGCCTACTGTTGAGTTAATTTGATCTCCTGTAATGAAAGCTTCAGTAAAATATTTAAAAGTTATATAGACAGTGCTGTAGCCAAGAACTGACTTTTGGGGTAGCTTCTGCCAGATCCTTGCATTTTTATCTTAGACAGTATTAACATAAATTGTGTTAAGTCATGGAATTTTCTCTCAGTTCTGCTACTTATTTTTTACTTCATTGTCATCTTCTGCCAATCACATCTAAAAGTACCTGATGCTAAAATATTTTGCTTTATGATTTAATGATGTATTCCTTTTTTTTTAATGTCTCATATTCTGTGATGCAGTACCTGAAACTGAGCTGAATTTTGTTGCTCTTAGAAAATACTTGTTATAGCTCCTGCCCTGCCTGAGGGGCTGCAATGGGATTACTTTTAATAGCAGTAGTTGAAAATTATCTAAATGTGGTTCTCTGTTTGCTTTCAGTCCACCTGACTTTCCCCTAATCTTTTCTGTTACATGTTCAATATCCACCTCCACCTCCTGATGTTGCCGGAAAATTGATTGCTCACACAGGTGGTCTTCGAGTTTATCTTCCTCATGTACAAGTCGAGCACTCTCTGCCTATATAAAGAAGCATTTTTCTCATCCCTGGTAAAATTATCATTATATACACAACCATTTCTGTTCCCCTGGCTCTGTATGCTTTCAGTGTTTTCTGAAGATAACTGTGGATCTTATCTTTTTTTTTTTTTTTTTTTTTGCCTTCTTTGACTGTATTTACCAGCGTTACCAGTCCTGCATTTCCATTTTCTTTGTGTTAAGCAAGATTTCCCGTGTGCTGCTCTTTACTCCCTACCTGGCTCCATTGATTTATCCTGCCATTTTAGCATGTTTGATTTTACAGGAAAGAAGGCTGGTTTGTAGCCTCCCCACCTGTAGCTTAAAAACTTCTTGTGCGCTTACACTTACTTTACCGTGACTCCTAGACAAGTTGTCTTTGAAGAATTAGATATTTAAAGTGGGAGAGTAAAAATCTTATTTGAAGTCCATATTTGCGGGACTTCTCCATGTAGGTTCTGTGCATACTTGTGTACTCTCTTATCTAAATCTTACTTATTATTGCAAGATCATTAATTCTTCAGCAGCTGAACTGAATGGCTTTTGATTTTCATAGGAATCTGCTTTTACTAAAATGGGTGGTTCACTTTGTGCTCGTGACCTGTATTTAGGAACAATTTACCTGATGCTTTTTGCTTCTTAGGGACAAGAGCAGGAATTGCTAGCCATATTTTGGTAGCCCACTCCTTGCAGCTTTTTTCCTGGGCTTCGCTTTCCCCATGACTGTCCCGTGTTGGACCTGTATCATCTCTCCTGGTGGGTGCATGCTGGGGCTTCCCATCCTGGAACTGGGAATGGCAACCTCATGGCTGTGCCACACTCCTATGTTGGGGCTTCTCTCTGCTGCGTGACAAGATGTAGAGAGTTTCCATATCCTGAGCAGAGGTGACAGATATTTCTACCTTCAGGTGCTTCCTACAGGTTACCGAGGGCTGTGCTCACCGAGAGATGTGTGATGTGAAATAAGCATCATTGCTAATGTTCCAAAAAAAATTTAAAAAATATAACCTGTCAGGGTCCAGAGACAAGGAGTGTCGAGTCCAGTGCCCTAGGTAAGTCAGCCCTTCACTGATGAGTAATGAAATATATGGAATTTTGCTGAGAAACCTTGATATGGATTAACAGGATAAATGCTAGACCCTGTCAAAAAGCACAGTCACAGGAGACAGAGAAATATGCAGAAGCACTGGGGGTAACTTAGAGCTTTATGGCATCTCTTAATTGAATGAAGACGGTGCTGCAAGTTAAGGTCTTGCTTTTTCTGAGGTTTGAGAGTTGCAATCATCATTTTAGTGATGCTGTTTTGTTTGTGTTCCTACAGTTGCGGTTTTGCCTCATACCATATGCTGCTTTTGATTAGATGTAGGAAGGAAAAAACAAATGTTTTGAGATAACCTGGATGGCTTGGATATGAAAATATTTAATTGTGGAAAATAACTTTTGCACAAGCAGGTGGCTTTAAAGCTGTTTGTGTTCTAACTGCGCTGTACGCTCATAAATGCGACAGCGAAGCAAAACCACAGATTTTTGGACGCTTTCCTAAGCCTAGAGGGTCATATGTTGTTTATAAGTTTTGAATACTAAACGTAATGGTGTTGCTGGAGATAAGTCCGAGCTCCCAAGTTACAGTAGCATGAAATAAACAGACTTTTATTGCTGGCAATCAATGGCTACGTGTTGTTTTGTATTAAATCTGACCCGAAATGAGCTTCTCCTTGACCAGCTTCTGCTTTTACGCTTTCCCTGTGAACGTTAGTAGAGAAAGGAAGACAAGAGACACGTAGTTCTGTCTCTGGGGAGTGTGGGTCCCAGGCCAGAGGACAGTTAGACCAGTTTGTGTTTGGGTTTAAACTGGAGAAGATGATGGAGAATGTGCTTAAATATCTTGGAACTCGGGGCCTGAGACTTCTCAGGCCTCGGGGAAAAGTAGTTTTTAGGGTTAAGTATGTCAAATATTGACCAGGCCTTTTTAGCTGCTCTTACCAGAAAGACCAAACTAGTGGTTTCATGAGCAATGAAAAAGCTTTAATTTCCCATGGATTTCTCTGTCTTGGTTAATTAGCTTTCCTTAAACTGAATTGTGCTTTAATTTTTCCGTTGATTCTTCATTAGCCTGGAGAACCACCGTCCCTTTCTGCCTGATGCTCTTTTCCTACGGAGTATTTTGGATAGCAGCGTGTGAGCGGCTGCGTTCAGCGATTACATCAGGGACTAAAGAATTGCGGGTGAATTTGTGAATTCCAGATTGTCCCCTGTCCAATTTCTTTTTGTCACAAAACTTGTAAGAAGAAAGAATTATCTTTGAAATGTCTACTATCTATTGTATGTAGGTGGAAATCTCAAGCAGGTGTTATAGGGGAGGAAAAAGATGCACAGAATCATTGTTGAACCTTGATTTTAAATAGTAAAAAACCCAGAAACATGGGGGTTAGACCCAGTGGTGCTTATAGTTATGTTATGGGGTTTTATGAGAATAATTTACAACTTACACCCTTTGCATGTGAAGTGATAGAGTAATATTTAGTGTTCTTTTCCTTTCAGAAGATGAAAAAAGCCCAGTGTTGTGTGTATGTAGCTTTTGAGAGGAATTTGCATTGTGTTTTCCAAAGCCACCTCATATTTTTCTAGAGCATCATTAAGTGGTTATTACTAAAAAAGACACCAATATTTTTTGTGAATGCTACATCTGTGCTTTTATTAAAATTTTTTTGTCACTCTGACCAGAACCTTTTACATGACCTTTTAAATCAATTTATGAATAAATTTCCCTGGGTGCATTTGGATATTGTACTCCAGTTGCCTGTAATAAATGAAGAGCCCCCATTGCCTACCGTATCACTGATTTTATTGAGGTACTTCTCCTTCTTTGAATGCACCTTTGAATCAGTCACCGTTATTATGCATTCTGAATAATAAATTTTAATTCCCTAATTACACATTTACCTGCTACTCTAAATTGTCTCATATTTTCCTGATGCGACGTAATTAGGAAATTACAGAATTTATACAATAGATGTTGTGTTTGTCATCGTTCCTAGTTGGGAAAGTGTAATAGGAAGTGGCTTAATAGGTATATTTAAATTTCCAAATTATTTTCACCAGTAATCACATAAGAAAGCTTACCTAATTATTAATAAATAGATTTATACTTGTGCATTTACTTCCTGGCCTCCTTGCTGAGCCTTTTGCTTAACACGCAATAATATTTGGTTAAGAATCCATATTAAATGACGGTTAGCTGACATCCTTCTTTTCTGCTTTGAACCTAAATATTAATTAAAATAGGATATCTTATACAGATACTCTGTCTGGAAACACAGTATTAGAGAAGACCCATCTGATCACAAAATTCAAGAATGGTTGATTTGCTGTCAATTAAAATACGATGTTGATTACTTGTGCTTTTCATTAATGGGGGTTTATGCCTGTAACTGGGGAAGGGGGAAAAATTGTCTGAAAATGGCCGTTTGGAAAACCCTCTTCTGCCTTCTCTTATTCACCTTGAATACAAGAAGCCCATGCAATTAGTAAAACATTTGTTGCTTTTGTTGTTTGACATCTGAGAAGTGATGCAATTTTTTTTTTTTCCCCCTTTAAAAGAGAACCTAGAGCAAAACCACCCCTAGATTACTTTGAAAGCCAGGCCTTTCCTGGTAATCAAGTGTTTACAGAAAGATGCTTTGTTCGAACCTTTTCTGGGGCTCTGTATGCTTAAACAAAGGGCTTTTAGACTTAAACACAGCTGTTCATTTGAAAATGAAAAATCAAATTAAGCAGAACCAGCTTTTGAAAGTTAATGTTGTATAGCAACTGAGACAAAAGAAGAAAATACTGTGGTTTACGTTTCACTTAAATAACTTTTTTTAACGTAAAGTTTTTTCCACTAAAAAGTGCGGTTTCAAAGCTGCTCATCCCTCGCTGTATCCCGCAATAGAACATCTGCGTTCATTCTGACGCGGATGAATGACATGAATTAAACTAAAACCGTTGAAGTGCTGTTTTTAACATAATTACACCTTGTTCATTTTGGAGACACAATGCAGGGATGAAATGCCAATTAAGCCTGGTATGTTAATGAGATTGAGACTGAATAGGGGATTAGAGCGGACACAAATCCCAGTGGAGTTGATTTGATATAATCCCTCAAGTTTGTTCTGTTTTCAAATGTACAATAACATTTCTATTAAAATTTCCAGGCATAGAATAAAAACAAAAAGAAAGGTCCCCAAACATGTTCGATTTGGGGATATGGTTAAGGAAGCTGTAGACTGGCTCTCGCTTTGGAAGTCTTGGGTTTATTGTCTGGGTTTGTGTCAGATTGGAGGAAAACTTTTTAGCTGTTTGATTTCCTTGTCTGTGGGCACAGAGTTCTGCGTGTCCCTGCCATGTCTGTGTCACGGAGTTCCACAACATGTAAATGTCACTTCACTGTGACTGTGATTGATTCCTGTGTTTCTATTAAGGGATTTCTGGTGATGGATGAAGAAGTCACGTGTAACAGGTATGTAGGGGACAGCTGGCTCCTCAGCCAGGATCCGAACCGGAGAGACTCCAAGTCTGAGTACTTCCCATTAGGAAAGGAGAGAAGCTCCACTGAAGTGCTGTCTGGGCTCCTTGTTCCATGCTGAAGCTCAGGATGGAAAGGTGTTGCCTGCTCTCTTCAGATCCCCAGTAACGTTTCCAACTCAGTGTCAGATTTATTTTCTCTCTCATACAAGGAGGCATTTTTTGTCCGCGTGACTGAGGACTCGCTGTACTGTCAGACACCAAGGGTAATTTTATAAAGGAAAGGTTCACAGACAGTCTTGAAAAGAAAGGAGAAAATTCATTTCTGTTCTTCCTGTACGGTTTAATTTATTCTTGTATTACTCACAGGTGGAAGCCCTTGGGGCTTTTTCCGTTTGTCCTGTATGATAAGGTGTATTAAAGCCTGGGTTCTCTTTGTGGCAGGGAGTTCAGTTATTTAAACAAGTATCATTCTTGTCTTCTGAGGGTGTTTGTAGCTTTTTAGTAGAATTTTGGAAATGTTAAATGCTAATTATTACCCTTTTTGGACACCTTATGACTAGCTGACCTCCAGAGATCAGAAAAGCTATATACAGAAAAATAACTGCTTGAATTAGTCAAAGTATTGTCTTTCAGCAGTGGAATGGACCTTTTAGAAATTCAGGAAGTGTGTTTGTCTTTTGCTACTTGTGACAGTTTATGGCAGCGCCGTTTGTCTTCAGTCTGTCTCCATATTTGCCTCAAAGCAACTCTTGGGTTAAGAGCTCATATTAAAATGAATTATTAATATTGCTAGAAATGCTGCTGGCCTGAAGACTGAAGTATTTGGGCAGAGTCTGGAGCTGGTACGACCTCCTGCAAACGTCAGGCTGGTTTATACCTGCAGCAATTTTCCTGCTCTGTTTGCTTAAGCCAAAATTCTGTGTTTTGGGCTTGGTGAGAATTGTCTTCTCCACAGAACTGGGAGAGACTCTATTGTGACCGGCCGGATGCCAACCTGTCCTCATTCATATCCACCTCTGTAATTTCTTGACTGAGCTAGAAAATACAGTGATTTACTGAAGCGTGGTTCTGTCCTGGGATTACAAAGCGCAGTGGTTTCCGACTCATCTGCACGGTCTGTGGCACCGAGATCAAATCTACTGTGAAATCTTCGTCCTGGCCTCCCAGAGAAAGCCCAGCTCTCACAGGGTTTGTGCACTAATTATCGGTGACCGAGGTATCTGAAAGATTTCTTGTAATGACATCTCAGCTCTTCGTGTAGAACACAACTCCCTTAGATTAAAGATCACTTTGAAGAGGTTCTGTTTTCTTCAGGTTGTTAAAAAAAAAAACCCAACTCTTTATGGATCTAAAATCCATACCCACCCAGTAGCTCCTCCGTTCTCAGCTGAATGTATATTTCAATATCACCCTCCATAATTACAATAACTTCACCAACTCTGTTTCAAATAATTTGAAAAGCGGGTAATGAATTAAGACTTCACCGTTTCTTTGGGGGTGGAAAGAAGGAAGGAACCCCCCGAGCGATGTGTCGTGGCTGTGAGGCTGCGGCTGGTGCCATGGGGACAGCACCGGGGGGAGAAGCCCCCTCTGGCAGCGGAGTCTGCCACCCGGTCATTCTGCTGGGTCTAATTCAAAGGGGGATTAATCTTTTCACTTACAAGATGCTGGCATTTTGACTCTGTTTCTTACAGATTAGGAGAAGTCTTTCCATTTGGGGATGAAGTGTTGCAGTCTCTGGCTGCCACCTGGGAGTGGGATAAGGGAGGACTCCCAGTTCTGGGATACGAGTTGCCTGTGATGTTCCAGAATCCGGGACCTTCCAGCATCCATATTACATTAAAAACAAACAAAAAGGAACAAAACAAACAAAAAGGAACACCCCCC
>JAOTQQ010000071.1:2692336-2715355 GCA_026546715.1 Gallinago undulata | reverse complement strand
AGAGCATGCCCTGAAGAGCCACGTCTACACGTTTCTTAAATACCTCCAGGGATGGTGACTCCACCACCTCCCTGGGTGAGAATAACCACAATTAGCTGATGTCAAATCCATCTGGGTTTTTCAAGCTCCGTCGGGGAGCCCGGCGAAGGCAAGCGAAGACTGTGCAGGCGGCTGCATGGATTCGTTTATGTCTCTCTTCAAGGCTCTCTCCTGGCTGAAAGATTTGTCTTGGGATGTCAGCGAGAGCAGGCATTGTAATTAGCTTTATCTAAACAGATTTGATGTGATTTAACACCATTGCTTACGGTGTTTTGATAGAAGCTTGAAGAGAAAAGTGGAAAAACTACTGGAAATAGTTTGAACTGCTCTGCCTGCCGCCTTTTGGTGTTTTTCCCGGCGCGAAGGCCAGCGCGGCCTCACTTAGTGCAGGAACCTGCAAAGTGCTAAAAGCATCGTTTTTTACTTAACTCCTCGTAAGATCTCATAGGAAGCTTCCGTACGTTTGCCAAACCAGATCTCCAGCATTTTTCTTAGGGCGCAAAAAAAAGCATTTTCTATAATAAATACCCAACCGAAAATAAAACTTGAGATTGGGCCAACCTGGGCCCTGAAGGCTGCAAACTGAACCTCTGCCCCCACGTTTAAAATAAATGCTGAGGGCTTGGTTTAATTTAGTCTTCAGTTTTGGGCCAAACTGAAGTAATTCCTCTTACGTGCCCTAGGTTAAAGCAGTTACATTTTTTAGCTTTGGAATAAATAAATGCTGGTTACTAAAATAAGCAAGTCGTGGTTCTCGGTGCTGAAGCAGCCTGGGAGAGATGAGGTGTCTGAAGGGAAAATTACCTAGATTTGGTAAATTTGGTAGTGTACAAATGCTTCCGGAATTACTGATATTTCACAAGACATTATTCTTTCAGTGTGTCTGAAAGCTTCATGCATTCAGTCATGGTTGTTATTGCTTATTTGTGACAGTTTCACTGGAATTCTGGGTGGCGTGTAGTTAACTGGGGAAATAATATGGTTTTAGTTTCAGATGGAATCATTTATTTCCGTTTAATAGTTTAATTCAGCCTTTATAAAACACCCCGAGGAGCCGACAGGCAAAATCTTTTTACTCAGCCTTTGTTCCGTTGATGGTGGTGGCAGAAAACCAAATATAAGTTTCTCATCCTGTTTAAAAATATCAACTTGCCCGGGTGATGGCTGTGAGAATTCACGGTGCTGGAGCTAATATCGGTGGTTGGAAAGTTCAGTGCAAGGGAAATTAAGGTAATTCTCTTTAATTCCAATGCAACGCTTTTATCCTGTATAATCCACCACAGATGAGGTGCATTATGAACTATTTCATAAATCCAATTTAAAAAAATTGATGAATTTGTGAAGCTGTGGTTTTATACTATAAACACTGTAAACTACAAACATTAGATGTATATATTTCTTTAAAAAGGATCATTTAATAACTTACAATGTTTCCATACATTTCTATACATCCATGAGAGCAGTTGTTTCTCTGGACTGTCCTGCCTTGATAGAAGCTCAAGGTGTTGGAACACCAAGATCCTGAAAATGAGGGTGTGAACGAACAGCCTTGGAATGAATGGTCTGGATGTGGAGAAGTACCAGAAAAGCACTAATGAGATCAGCAAGATTAGGCTTTTAAAATACTCCTGGATGATATTTGTAACAAGTAATTACAGGTTTATGGATTTTAAATCATTCTCAGGTTGTTAAATATAGATAAATACATATACACACACTATGAATAGCTAGTAGCTGGAGCTATGGAATCAATAATCTTTAAATATATTCATGAATTCAACTGAAATTGATTGAAAACTGTTTGTTAGACTGATTTTAGGGATTCGGAGTAGGCTTATCAATATATACTCGTTTTGAGATGTTAAAAATGTGCTGAAGTTAGCTAGAGATCAGAAGGTTTTTACTCTTTTAGGCCTGTGTGCCATTATAGCGTGATACCATACAGTATAGAATCATGGAATTGTCTACGTGGGAAGGGACCTTTCAGATCATCAGTTCCAACCATCAACCCAACACTGCCAACCCCCCCTGCTAAGAGTACATTTGGAAACTTTTCTAGATTTGGGCTTTTGCTATTTACTAGTTTTATTCAATTTGAGAAGAGCTTTGAACATCCATAACATCAAAGAGAAATCTTTCCCCAGTTCTGTCAGTTCAGGCAATGGACATGCACAAAATAACCTCCTTAAGGTCCTGATGATCTTACATAGACTTAAATATTCTCTTCTGTTTGGTTTGGTTTGTGCTGTTTTCTTGCTGCTTGGTTGCTTTTTCTTATTATTTTTCTTTTCTTCTCTTTTTACTCTTTTACCAAGGATGATGGCCAGATATGGTTGCTCTGCAAGTTATCTGTTGTATATCATCTTGTCTTTATGGAGCAATTTAGAAAGCCCATGAAGCTCTTCCTGGCTGTTTTGAGCTGACACTTAAGTTTAATGAAGTCCCTGCAAATTTTCCTTGCTGTGGACCATCCCTTACAGCGGGACATCCACGACATGACCAACACTAGTCAATCCACAAATAACTCTACTGGTGTTCAAGGGTGAGATTGATTGTTGCTGTTTGTGGAATTAGATTTCTGTATTCTTACAAGCTTCTGGTGAATTTGCAAAGGTATATTTGCAATAAAATGACCAGATTTCTCCTCGGATTCCTCCTTAAAGGTCTTAGGAAAAGACAATTTCATAAATTTCTTCCTCACTGTGCCGATGGATTTGGTGAGGGGGTTTGCTGAAGGTACTGGTGCAAATTTACAAGACCTTCAACAATTAGGGTGGGTTTTTTTTTTTCATTTCTCTCTATTAACAATTCTACCCAGACTAATACTGCAGAGAGGTGAGAGCAGGGCCGTGGGTGGTGGCAGATTTTGTCAGCATCATCCAAGAATCTGGTACCTCCAGCCTTTGGGGATGGAGCAACTGGGAGCACTTTAATGGCACATCCAGACCTAGCACTGATTTAACAGCAGCTTTCCCCTTCCCAACCATCCTGCTTTGTCCAACTTGTTGAGTGAGTTTGTTGGGTTTTTTAATTTGGTTTTTTTCTTTCCAGAACCAACCGTGTGTTATTGCAATATATGAGTCAAAGTCCTTACAGTAGAGATGGATTCTCCATTTTCAGCAAAAGCCTTGCTGAGCTTCTAACAGCTTACACCACACACTTGTAAGATTATTTATTGTGCTTTCCCTAGGACTGTTGACATTTCTTTATCCTTCAGTAAACTTTGTTTTTTGTATCGTTGCATGAAATCTGGGGGAAGATTCCACCCTTTATTCTGAGTCACTGGGCACATTCCTGCTGAAATACCTGGAGTCACCAAAGTGGATGGGACGTGTAAATTCTCCCCCCTCTGACTGAATTAAATGGCAAAGGAGAGATGCCAAATGTGGGTTCTTGATCGCTTCTTTCTTCTTTTTTCTCTCTCGTTGTTGTTTTAAAAAATAAACAGGATGGAAAAATTAGCATTGAAACAAGCAGTGCCTGAACTCTTAAGTCTCAAGTTTTACGCAGACCAGTGCCTTCCCCCCCCTGCCCCGGCTCTTTATTGTCTTTCCAGAGATCTAACAGACTTTTGAATAAAGAGTGCAAAATTGTTTCTTCTTTTACATCTAGTTCTTCATCTTTCTTGGTTCATTCAAAGCTATTTTTCTGATCTGAGCTCGTTTGCTCCCGGAGGAGGGATTAGATGGTGCCAAAGCGCAGAGAGCGGAGCCCTTGAAGCAACTGAATGAGGGAGACGACTTTTACTACAAGAAAAATGCCCTGGGACACGAGTTGCTTTAATTAAAACCTCCAGGCGAAAGTTAGAAGTCTCAAAGTACATCTCATGTAAATAAGATGGCAGTTTCTTACTGCTTTTTAATGTTGTTTGATGTGGATTACAGTCGAGCAAATCTGTTTTGCGGTAGTTATACACCTACCGTAGGAATTTGTATTTTCATAGCGCCGTACAGATGTTAAAAAGCCTGTTTATGCACCAGAGTCGGATTCCCAAATGCAATATTCTGTGCGTGGAAGCAACAGTTGGAGGCTAAACGCTGTTAAATTGACCATTAAAAAGAAGTGATTTTACAGTAACTTTGAAAGTGGGAGCCTCTCTCATGCATTGTAGGAAGGAATGGGTTTTTCCGAGGCCTCTGGTTATGATATGCACAGGAAAAGCCCCACCTGAGACATCAGACAGTATTTAAAAAAGTAGAAAAAAAGGCAATTTATTTTAAAAATATTTTTATTTAATTATTTTCTTATGTAATTTATTTAATTTATTTTAATTTATAAAAGATTAATTTATACTAGCCTCATTGAATCCTAAGTAGGATAAAATGGTACTGGTATTCTTTTTTTAATACACATTGGTAACTACTGTGTGTTTGTATCTATCCACACACACACACACATCTATAAATCTGTCTACGTTTCAGGTGCAGGAGTTCTCTAAGTCTCCAGGGGCAGTGAGATGCCAAGCTCTCAGCTGAGAGTTTCTACTCCATATCCCACCCAGGCTGTGGGTCTCCTCCACTTGCACGGGAGAGAGAAATCTCGCTCCCCATCTCTTCTCCCCCCACCCCCCTAAATTCCTCTGGAGGTGTTCTGCCTCATACTCAGCCTTAGGAATAATGGCAGGAACGATTCGCTATGAATAAGTTAACCTCGACTGTATAGGGCTTGACTTCTTCTGTCTGCCTTGGTGAGTTTGATGTGTGCTTCCCTTCCAGGGAAAAAGAAAAAAAGTAAATTCTGCCCAGAATGGCCATGGGCTTCTCTTTGTGAAATGTCTGCTTCTGCTTAAGTGGGCTGATGGTAGATTGGAAGCATTTCATTGCTGCTGATGGCAAAATGATACTTCATACTTCGCTGGAGATCTCTGAGCTCCGTCAGTCCTTTACTGCTAGGAGTCAGCATGGCGTGGGAGATAAGATCAAGACTAGAAATAAAATGGAATTTAAATAAAAAAATAAAATCTAAATTCTGGCCCTAACTCTGTGATGTTTCTGCCTAGCAGTGGAAAGCTTACCTCCCCTTCTGCATGTTAGTGCTTTGCCATTATCGAAACGGCTATGTCTGCCTTCCCTGCGGAGGGAGAAACAGGGGAATGGTTTTGCACTATTTGGGATAAATGAAGTATAATTTGGATATCTTGGTTTAGTGTACAGGTTTAAGCACAGGCCTTCCTGTGGGGCACTTTATGTCTTCAAATGATGTTTAGCTAAGTGTCATTAGTAGCACACTCATTTATTTCCAGTGTATTCCCATAGCCATTAGCATCCCAGATATTTGCTTTGTGAATTTCCTTTATCAAAACTCATACGTTTTCCTCTGCTGCCACAGAATCCTTCATTTTCTGCCACAAAATCCTCCAATTGCCTTTCTTTGGACATCTGGTGGTATTAATTGTGTGGTGGACCTCAGACAAGAATATTCTGCCCAGTTACATTTCTGGCTACTGGTGTGGCAGCAAGTATTGTTAGTAGTTATTGTTGCGCGTTGATTTGCATTTTCAAACTGCCTTTCATGGGACACCATTAATGAGCCATGTAGTGATTAGTTTTCTTTTCAGCAGCTTCAGCAGAGGTTGATGTGAGTCACAACAACCAGCGAGATGTCCCAGAATAGGAGCCCTGTTACCTTGCCGTGTCCTGCTGGTGTCCCACCAGGCTGTCCCATAGCCTGGGCTGGTGACTTGGGCACAAATTACTGGTTGTAATTAATTTTGGTTGTGCCTGTGCTGCTTCTTTGTGCTGGAAGATCAAGCGCCTCGAGGTCAGGAATATTGGTGTAGTGTCTGTCCTGGGTATTTATAAGGTCATTGGTTTATGGCAGTAACAGAGTCTTCCCCTCTTGATGTGCACAAATGGGGTCACCAGGTCCCATGTTCTCCAGTCTTGGGGACTTCATGGCTGATGGAACAGGGTGTTCTTCTTGCCTCTGGTGAGAAAGGGGTGTTTGCGGAGGGGATTTGCTCAGTATCTTGCTGTGCTGTGTAAGCAAAGAATCCTTCTATCAATTCATACAAGAACTAACCCTGCCTTTTTAAAGGTCATTTCTGTCTCAGTCAGCTCTTAAAGTTCAAGAGGAAATAAACTGCTTAGAGTTGGCATTTTTCAAGTCAAGTGTCAACTTTCCAGGCCCCCAAGCCAGCGAACGCGGAGGAAGGAGAGATTAATAAGTGAGCTGCTTGGTTGATACAGTGATTGTGCAGAAACGTTCCTCTTTTTTCTTTCCTCTTTATGGGGCTTCAGAATGAAATGGAACGGCGTTGAAATATCTCACTTTCTCCTTTTCACTTTGCAATGCAAAAGTATCCAAAGCTCTTTAGAAGTGCTTCTTTTCTCATTAGTCCTCTGACAGCAAGCAGAGAGTTTGTCAGCTCCGGTGAAGTAGGACACAAGGAACATTTTATGACAATGCCAATACCTAAAAGCTCCTTTAACCACAGAATCTTATTATCCACTGAGAATAAAATGCACTTTCAGAAAGCAGCTGAAGGGTGAAGTCTCCGAGCAGGTGCTTGCCCTTAACTGCATCGACGCCTTTTCCCACGCAGGAGACATCGGATCGATAAGGAAATAAACGGGAAGAATGGGCTTTATTAATGAGGTACGATGGAGGCAGCGGGGGAGATGCTAATGGAAGCCGGTGGCAATCGAAGGCCACGCTGAGCACGGCCCATCTATTGGCTGCCAAAGTGTCCGTATTGGATGGGGGCGACGTGGGCTACGGGGGACCAGCACCACTAATTGTCACCTTGGGTAGCCCCAGGGAGTGAGCTGAGCGTCCCGTCTGCTCTGCTGGGGTTTTAGTTTCCATCTTGGTGACTTTTCCCTTCTGTACCTGTTTTGCAGGCCCACATCAGCTCTCGTTGAACGTTTTCCACCTAAAAATGTCTTCTTTCCTTTGTAAGAGTTTGAGAAAATAAACAAAGCAGCAGCAGCAGCATCTTGCTTGCTTTCCTTTCCAAAAGAAAAGCACCACGATACGAACAATTTCTTAAAGTGATAGATAAATGAGCCTTGCCAAGTATCTCTGCATTTTCCAGTTTCATGTTCTTAACCTTCTTGTTTTGGCTTGTAGAGCTATGAATTCTTAATGTAGGAACGCTCTGCCTGCCCATCGCACTGCGGGAGATGGTGCTGATAGCGTGTTAAGGGCTGCATTTCCAAATGGCTTTAAAATAGGAACAATTTTCTGGTTTTCTCTTTATGCAGGTGGCCACTTGATGTGAAATCACACACGTTGTTATTTTGTATGCCCTTTGGCTTTTTAGGTAGTTCGCGTCTGGTTTCTCTAGATACACATTGAAAAGAAGAGTTCTTTGGAAAATTTGGGTCTTTGAAATTGTTCTTTGGTAGTCCTACTTGTCATTGTCACCTGCAATCGCTGGTAATGGATATTGTGTGTCTGTTAATCAGAGAAAAGATCCAAAGCAGATCTCTTCTCCTTGCGTGAGAAGTTGGTTTATGGTCCTTTTAATTCCTATATAACAGAAAGAGAGGTGCTGCAAAGGGTCCTGGCCAGGACCAGCCTGATTCTTCTGGTCTGTGACATCTGCTGCTTCCGTCACCTCTTCTTCTGCCCACTGAACAGCACAGATTGTGCCCCTCACCTTATCTTTACAGGCGTCTGCGGGACTCCTGTGACCTGCAGCCGCTTTTTCCCTCCTCTTTGGTGCATGATCCTTTCTTGCTGCCTCTGCAAAAGCTGCACCTTTTGGGTAGAAAACTCAGGATCTCGTTGGGTCTCATCGGAGCTGTGGGAATGAAGCAGTCCTCTGTGGAAATGCCTTGTCCTTTCCAAACACCGAGAAACCCTGAACACAAGTATGTTCGAATACAATAGATAGTTACAGCCTTAATTCTTACATACTTGGAGATTTTTGGAAGTTTTGGAATCCTTTTTTTTTCCACGGGAAGCTCATGGTAGCAGAGGCTGCTCAGCTGGACCACTTGCTGCCGTAGCCAAGAGCTGGCAAACTGCTAAAGTGAGAACAGATTTATTTTATTTTTTTCCCATCTACTGATTTATAGTTTGGAAATTGAGTGACTCGTGTATGAAAGAGGTTAAATGACAACATATTCACCTAAGAAAATACAACAAAAAAGCTCACCTGAGTAAAGTTTAGGCTCGATGAGATCTGTTGGTGTGCATTAAAAATAAGCAAACACTCTTTTTTATCCCTTTTCCCCCCATTTGCAATCAGATCAAAAATCAACCTAAACCAGTGAATCGATGCCAGAAGCTTTGGGAAAGTCTAATCCAGGAGCAAATGCACAGTGATACTTCTCATGATTTTCTTCAGTTTGAAGCTTAATGATTTCTTGAGGCAAAGGCGATATCTTTTTGTGGTTAATAGCCCATGATGAATTTCCCTCTGTTAATTTGTTTAGTTCTTCACTTGAAGGAGGCAGTGAACAATTCCTCCTTCGTCACCTCCTGCCACTCATCATTTTGCAGACTCACGATTGTTTTTGTTCTTCTCAGGCTGCTGTAGCAGAGCATAGTGCAGCCAGACATCTAATTTTCTGCATCGAATCAGTTATTCCTGGTTATGGAGTTACATCTGATGGGGGCATGAGAGTTTGGGTGGTAAAGATTTATCAAGGCTGGTCTTCGTTATTCTCCTTTGGATGGAGAGGGGAGAAATGAAGCTGGTATGGTCAGGTGAGGATTAAAAGGCAGATCGGGAGCAAGGATGGTTGCTGTGTTAGAGGAGCCCTGATCAGCACGGGCTGGGAGCTGGGAAGGGAGCAGATGAAGCAGAACCCATTGAGATGTGACTGGAGAGGGTGTGAGAGATGCTGACCCTTCCTGGGAGGGACACAACACTTGGTCTGGCTTGGTATCATGGGAAGCAGTGTTGGAAAACAGCACTGGTGGTGTCATTCTACCTTCTTAAAGCACATCATTGGTATCCCACAACGTAGCTCTGTAACTGGGTGTTGGTTTTGCTGTGGAGGGATTCCCACAAAGGTGACAAAGGCTGTGCTGCTTCCACATCCCAGGAGAGGGAGAGGGAAGGTATCGAATCAACCGCTGTGTCCTAAACAGCTCATAAGCAATTCCCCAGGAAACTGGGGCAGACGAGCCCAAAGGAAGCTTTCATGCAACCTACATTAGAGGCTCTTGGGCAACTTCGGTGTGTCTTGGAAAGGAAGAGGTGAGTTCCACATCCCTCGGGATGCAGACGTGGTGCTCCCGATGTAGGTGTGAGCCGGTACAGACCCCACAGCTGGGACACTCCTTGTGCAAAAACTCCTGCTGGGATTTAATCCGGTGTAAAACTGCTGGGTTAAAGGCACCTCGGAAGCAGTCTGAGTGTTTGTGTGACACACTACCATGCTGCGCTGGTGAGGGCAGAGACTCTTCACACCGTCCTTGTTGAATCCTTCCTTTCCCACCAGTGTTTCCATCTTGGCCCCTGGAGCTGATTGATGTGTGATTTGTGAGACAAGCTGGCTGAAACCAAATTACACGGAACAGAGCTGTTCTTTTATGAGTGGTGCAGAAACAAAACGACTTGGTTTCCATGTCTTTAAATTAATTTCCCTATCGCAACTTCACCCCAAAATAAAGCATCTGACCTCTCTGCTTATCTAGTGATTTTGAAACCTGAAACTGCCACATAAAGTCTGTTTACTTGTCCACTTGGCTGCTTTCTTTATAAAGTATTCATTACAAAAAGATTGCATAGCATGTAGTATTGTTTTATTAAACATTTAAAAATATTGATGCAGGAGAATTGATGTAACGGGGTTATAAATGTATCTGTTCTGGCAGGTCTCCTTCCCCAGCGACAGCCTTATTCCTCCTGCCTTGTATTGCTTTAAGGGTCCTTTCAGCTAATTAGGGGGATGGAAATTAGAGGAAGGTAGACGTCTCTGCTCTGCAGCTATGTCCTGATGGTGTCAACAGTCCAGTGAGAGATTCAGATAGTGCTGTGGATTTATGGGTGGTGTCAGGGAAAACAAACATCCACAGAATGTTTTAGGGATAAGGTTTGCAGGACTTCGTTAGTGAGGCTGATCTGGGCAACGAGGGGTCTGGAGATAGGTCTTGTGAGGAGCGGCTGAGGGAGCTGGGGGGTTCAGGCTGGAGAAAAGGAGGCTGAGGGGAGACCTTCTGGCTCTCTCCAACTCCCTGAATGGAGGGGGTAGCCAGGGGGGGTCGGTCTCTTCTCCCAAGGAACAGGCGATGGGACAGGAGGAAACGGCCTCAAGTTGCACCAGGGGAGGTTTAGGATGAGCATTAGGGAAAAATTTTCTCCTGAAAAGGTTGTCAAGGCTTGGCAGAGGCTGCCCAGGGCAGTGGTAGAGTCCCCATCCCTGGAGGGGTTTAAAAGCCGGGCAGACGGGGTGCTGAGAGACATTGGGTAGTGATGGATTTTGTCAGTTTTGGGGTGATGGTTGGACTCGGTGGTCTGGAAGGTCCCTTCCAACCCAGAGAATTCTATAATCCTATGATTATCCAAAGCTTCACATGTTATAGCAGCTGCTGCTGATCTCAGCAGTGGTGTTAGTGCCCAGCACTGAGCTCTGCACGAAGGGCTGTCTAATGACCAGACACCAAGAACTACCTTTGATAAGCTCATGACATCAGCTTGGAGCTCTGGCGTAGGCAAGAACTGGAACCAGCGTTTTGGGGACACTTTCAGTTGCCCTAATATGAGACCATTCTCTTTTAGCAATTTATGTGCTTCATTGATCTTCCAAGTTCAGCAGCAAATGAGGCGTAGAACCTGCAGGAAACAGATACGGTAGCAGCAAATCTGGGTTTGCTATTAGAGCGTGGTAGAAAAGATCAGTAACACGTCACAGTCTTTATGCCCGAAGGCACTTGGAATATTCATGGTTATGGATCAGGTTATTTGGTCATGGAATTTTTGCGACCTTTGCAGTCTTAATATGCTTCCATATTTTGGATTTCACGATTAGCGGGTCCATTATGATGTTGTGCTTAATGTGGCTTGGATCATGATAGACTTCCTTGACGTAAGTTGAGTCAAGGCAGGTGGGAGGCAGGTATGAGATGAAGTTAAATTGGTGTTTTCGAGAAAGAAAAGCCAAGAACATCAGTCTGGGAGCACTTGCCGTGGACCCCTCAGTGACTTCCCAGCCATTCCCTTCCTTTTATCCGTGCCAATGTCCCATGGGCAATGCCAGAGGGTAGTATTTAATTGTTTGGGTTTATTTGTTGGCAACAAGTATCCGTTACGAATTCTCTTCTGAGTCTCCAGGGAAAACCTAGACAGGTTTTCAGCATGTAACCTGGAGGGGTTTTCACTAACAAAACCCTGATGCTGCAATGCTGAGCTGTAGCTTGGAATTTTAGTGAGAATTACGGTGGGGCTCCATCTGCTCTGCAAGAAATACAGACAATGGTTGCTGTAAATACATTCAGGTAGTCTCAGATTCTGATATTAAAAGAAAAAAAAAAAAGAAAGGAAGTGACAGAGCAGTAATCTAGAATCCTCATTTCAATCCTCATTTCTCTGCGGAGTACAGTAATGCGCGCTGGAAATGAGGTCTCGTCGGAAAAGGTCATTTGAAACAGATCCAGAGAACCTTCACGAAGCTGTAATGAGTCACGAGTCTGCGAGGGCTCACTTGTTATATTGCAGCGGAGGGTTTAATGTTTTGTTTTTATCATCTAACCACTTTGATCCTCTTTATTTTATTAAGAAAAGCTATTATCTAACTGTCAAGAGCCTAGAATTTCAGCAGATTTGTTTGCTGACACGATGGTTCAACACAACCGTTCTCCTACTCACTTCTTCCCTTACTTCAAGCAAAATTTCCTTTTTTTCACTCCCCTTTCAGTCCTTTTTCTTTACAGCTCCTCAGCTCTCATCCTGCCTATTCCCAGATGACTTTCCCACTCTGATGATGTGTTAGTTTGGATGTATAACAGAATCTGGAAGGATTCTCAGGCACTGGTGATGTTGGTGTCACCAGTTCTCTCTGCTGCGTTGCTGCTGGAGAGTTTCCCCGGTGACTTGGCAGCTTGCTGGGAGGGGGAATACTTACTGGATCTAGAGCTTTTACATGAGATTTTTTATAATGCATGTAATATTGGATTGAGTTGAAAAAAATGTGCCAGTACCTTCATCTCCCTTCCCACTTCAGACTGTGCAACGAGTTGAAACCCTCCAGGCAAGTGTATCTGGGGGCAAGTGGGGTTGGTGGGGAAGGATGGTGGGAGAAGCAGAAAAAAGACCAGTACAAAAAGAGTGAGAAATTCTGACTTTCATCATCAGATTTAGGCATGGCCAGGAGTTCCTCCAGCCCACAAGTGTGATTAGAGATCGGTAACTGATGGGGCCAACTGCATTATTCATTATGGTTCAGATTGAAATGAAATCACGGAGGGCAATTTTCTGTCTCACACTTCAAGGTCAGATGAGAGTATTTATTATTCCCTCTCTGTTTATCTGTGAATGCAAATTGAATTTAGTGATTCAAATTGATGAAATGTTAGAAATATAAAACTCATCAGAGCTGACATGAAGAGAAATTACGGGGTAGAACTGGCCAGTGACTTCACCATCCCATGTACAGGCCTCTGCTTTGATTAGTAATTATTTCAATCTTTGGGTTTTCTCATTCCCACTTTTGTTTCAGTTGTTGTCATTTTTGTTTTCAAAGGAAAAAAAAAAAAGTGTAATAAGACTTTGAAGCATTTAGAATTTGAATGAGATGATGTGAATAAAGCCAGCTGCAGAGAGGACGCTTGGAGAAAAGGTTCTCTGTCAACCTTCTTCCTTGGGGTTGTTTTTAGGAAACATCTTTGCTTGGTTTGGGGTGTCAGTCTGTGGTCAGAGGCATTGCCTTACTCTGCGTCCTGTGCTCTGCAGGGCTGGAAAGAGTGTTAAAAGTACACTTTTAACTTGTACCGGGGTGGGGGGAGGATTATTCTTATCTCTGAGTGGGAGTGGAAAATCCTTATCAGTGAGTGCTCCTTAAAAATAGCCCATCCTCCGTAATTGCTAAATGCCACATACAACAGCATGATGCAGAGACAGATGATACGTGCTCTACAGGCTATATGCTGTGTTAATAATTGTACAGGACCGTTGTTTCTAACTGCTTTTTAATTACTTGCATTTAATTAAGAAGGTTCCGTATTTGCTTCTCTACCAAGCCCCGCGAAGGGAATCAGTTTGCTCAGGACGCGAGTGTTTCTGACTCGTTGTTGATTCAGAACAAGAGCCGGGAGCATTTGGATAAACCAAAAGCCCTTAATAGATTTGTCTACATAATCTATTCTAAATCTCTTTGTATATTCAGCTATCAGCTTGCTTTCTCCTCTACCCGCTTTGACTGAAGACGGCAGCGTTTTCGAGTTAGTCAGCACACAACCACCAGTGTGGGTTTACTGGTTTTTAAATACCGGTAAAAGTTTTATTCCCCAAATTGATGCCTTTAGTAGAAGCTTTGGCCTTATGAACACTTCAGGCTTGGTGGCTTAGAAAAAGGTTATTTATGCCTGTAGTTATCTCACCCTTGAAATGTTTCACATTCCAGAAGTCAGTGGTGGACGTCTTTGATAAACTTTTCATGTTTCGACTTAAACTGCAGAAGTCTCTCATTTATTAATTAAGGCATCGTTTTCATTCTCATCTCGATGGTGGACATGGAAAGCGTGTTCATTAGCAGGACAGTGCATCTGGCATCGAGTGGTTGATGAAATATCCGTCAGATGGAGCCACCAAGGCCCTGGCATTGCGGTTCCTGTGTCCAGCGCCGCCGCGAGCGCCTTGGCCCCTAATGAAGGGAAGCAGAGGGAGCCTGATGTGAATTTCTTTTAGTAAATCCTAACTCCTGCCAGTCAATTATGGCTATTGTGCCGGGGCTGGGGTAAAATCTGTGTTATTTGTGTTAACAAATAAGTTATCGCTGTTCACTTTGAAGGGACTGCATTTCTGAGCCTGGTATTTATGCTGCCGGTTAGGGAGTAAAATTAAATACTGTCTCAACGACAAAACATATTTTCAATGTGTTTCCAATAAACCTTCAAAGCATCTGTCTGGTTTTTACCCATTCTGCCTGTGCTCACTAGCAAAATAATTCTCTTTATGTTGTTCCCTCAATATAAATTCAGTATAATTCAAGTCTTCCTTGTATGTAGAGCAGCAACGTGACACACGAACTGCTTATTTTTGAATGATTTGTGATTTATGGAAGCCTGGTGATGGTGAGTTATATAAAAGGTCTTTGAGAAAATAGAAAGTGTGAATCAAGAGAAAGTTTGCAGATGTTTGCTGGAGACTTGGGAGAAATAAAAAGCAAGAAGAAAGCTTGTTTTCCTGCTGACTCTTGGTAGTATTTTCTGTAGTGGTATTTCATATGGCCCTCTGTAAGGCACCGTTAAAGTGTTAAATAAAGTATGGCCACTAAAGATGTTAATATTTTGCATTGTTGCTGCTTCTGAATGTGGTAACCAAACAACAGCTAACGTGGAATTGTCACCTCCACCTTCCCACCTGTCTGAGTGCAGGGACCTTCGCCGTTCTGCGTGGGAAAAAGAAAGGAAGCAGAATAAGATGCAAAACAATCTTATTTTGACTTTTGAGCTGAAATACTTGTAGCATGAAATAATGTCCTTCCTGATGGTGGTTTTTCTAGTTTACCTGCCTTAAATGTGCTAGTTCAGGCGACTCCGTCCTGTGGCACCGATCGCAGAGCTCCCACCCCTCTGCCCAGCAGCAGTTTATAATAGATCCATTTTTTTCCTTTTTAACCTAAGGTGGATTTTTTGCCATTTTGCCAAGCCCCCCCTTTCCTTTCCTGAGTCCCGTCCCTTTTTAGGTCAGAGTCTTTGTCATTATCTTCTCTCTTCAGCTTTTCCATTTTAATTCCCGTCCCAGGCGGCGGCGGTTCCCATCAAGGTGGGTTTGGGGGAGGCAAGGAGGGGGATAAAAAAATCTGTTCCAGGACTTGGAGGGTGGAAGGAGCCTCGAGGGAGGGCACCGACAGGGGTGTTCAGCCCTTATCCACCTGCCAGTATGAAGACATGATAGAGTTGCTATTTACGCCTTCACGTTGGCTTATAAAACCTGGGGGAGAAGAACTGGAATGAAAAATAACATTTTTTTGCTCAAGCTCTCTGTTTTCCAGCGTGGTTTACGTCTCCGCGCGTACTGTCTATAAACGTGAAGACACATTGAAAAGGCTGCAAGTTGTCAAGGCTCGGGCACGGGCGTGCTTTTCTTCATCCAAATGTCTTGCTACAAAACCGTTTCCCCTGTTTCTTTTTGCCTCATTAGCTCCCGTGCTAACCTTGGTATTTTGGGCTCTGGCAGGGCGACGTCGATGGCCGCAGCCCCTTTCTCTCCGCTGCGATGTGTGTGCAGTAGCGCTGTCAGCCTCCTCTCCCTCCGTGCATCTTTGATGTTCTCCTCGTCCCCGGGTTCCGGTGCTTTCTCTTTGATGCCATCCTCCTTTCTGACAGTTGGCCCTGGAATATTGCAAGTGTCTCATCTTCTCCCGAGTTCCAACACGACCCAGACAGCGCCGCTCTTCTAATTGTCTCTCTGCCGCTCTGGACCTCTTGTTTTCCTGCTACACAGACAGGTTCTGGCATCCCTTTTGCTTTCCCTGTGATTTTATTAGTACCTCTGAGGTGGTAACTTGGCTACTGAAAGGATGGAATGATTAAAATAATGTTTTATGGCTGATGGTGTGGCGGGAGCTGTCAGCTGCTTTTGTACTTTTTGAAGGAGATTATTAAAATTTATCTAACAGCTTCAGCATTCACTCTCTGCCGTCATTGTTCTCGGTCTTTCAAAGAACATTCTGGAAAATGAAGTTTTATCATTAAGATTACATTGAAGTGGATTACAGAAGAGGAGAGCAGAATATGAAGAGTCTCAACAGCTCAGAGCAGAAAGATGTTGGCATCTCATTCGCTGGGATGTGGAACAAGAAACATTAATAGGCTGATAAACAGAAATGACTTCTCTTTTAAGGCTTAAAAGGTTTACTTTGAACTTGCAAAGATTTTTAAAAAGTGCCAGTTCTCCAAGCTTATGTTGAATGGAGAACTTTGGGTCTATTTTATTTTATTTTATTTTTTTGAGTGAGCCATTACTTTTGAAAAGCCATAGGTGTCATCAGTGTGGAAGAAGAGCACCCACAGCTAACTTCCCAATCCTGGTTTGTGCCAATAAGGAATATAACTTTCTTTTGGGATTTTTTTCTTATAGAGACGGTTTATGTTGTATTTGGTGCAGTTTCTGGAAGAATTACCAATCTGTCATAAGAGAGGAAGAACTGACCTCAATAATTTGCTTTGGCATGGCGTGGAGAGTTGTAAGAAAGTTGAATTTCATACTTCTTACAGGAAGGAAACCTGTGGTAACAGAGTCAGCTCAGAGAGTTTTAGTGTTGTCTCTGCTGTCATAGACATCTCTGGCATCTAAATTTTATCCACATTAATATCACATTTGATCTGGGGCTGAAATATAATCAGACAATGGTGTTCTTTCCAAACAAGGTGTTTTCCAATCTAGTTTGAGAGGTGTTTATGCAGCTGAATGTCTGTGCTCTCCAGAAGATGGGAATCTCAAATATCTTTTCATTATTTCAAGAAGGAAACCTTTTATCAGCACACATCTCATTTGTCTTTGTGAATGTCAACTCAATCATAATCCATCAGTCTATTCAGAATTTATAGAAATAGGTCACAATATTGGAAGTTCAAGAAAAAAATATTTCTCCCTTGTCCCATCAAAATGTTTTGCAATAATCAAATGTGAGATTCTGGCTGGTTTGTAGCATTTAATCTTATGTTTGCATTTTTTCTTCTGTTCTGACTAATCAGGACCATGCTCCTTTGATAGAGCAAATAACATTTGCAGTAGGGTTTCTGTAGCGACATTTAATTTGTTATAATGCAGTTGATGAGGGTTTTGTACTTATATTTACCCTGTGCAGAAAAAAGAAAAAGAGAATATTGTTGAGTATTGTTGAACTCTAATGAATCCTAAGAGGGTGGCTGAGATTTCCAGGTCTCCCTGGTCCGTTCTGCC
Source organism: Gallinago undulata (assembly GCA_026546715.1). Classification (NCBI taxonomy): domain Eukaryota; kingdom Metazoa; phylum Chordata; class Aves; order Charadriiformes; family Scolopacidae; genus Gallinago; species Gallinago undulata. The sequence goes on along the minus strand of JAOTQQ010000071.1, from coordinate 2,698,293 downwards.
CTGTATTGGAGGCTGACCCCGTTCCAAACTTGGTAGACCGGCACGTTTGATGGATGTAAAGTCTGTCTGTCTCAGAACCGTGCTTGTGACATTTGACATGTCAGTTATACCACTTAATTTATCCCATAAATGACAATATGCCAGGACTCAACCTGCTATTTGTCATCTCTGGATGTTGGCTTTTTAAATACGGATTTATTTTGCAGGATCTGACAAGGGTTGATTCTCCACCTTGTGGAATTCTCTCTTGCATTGTTCAATAAGGAAAAGGCGAGTGTTTTCTGTTAATTATCCAGGAGGCTGAATTTGAGGTGTTTGCTGAGGTTGGGATGGGGAAAGGAGCACCCCGTGCGAGGCTGGCACAGCTTCATGTTCCATCGCCATCGATGCTGCTCTTGGGTGCAGGTTCCCTTTTTAACTGATTAATTAAAACAGAACTAAGGAAGTAGTGGTGCCCTGGGAATGAAATCATCCATTTTCAAATGCAGATTTGAAGCCCTCTTGATGAACTTTCCCACCTGAATACGACAATGAAGAGACTATATCACAGTCCCTGATTATTAAGTTGGTCTGCGAATGGTTCAAAATTGAACTGGAGATTTAAATAGGTTTCTAATTCACCCAGTGTTTTAAAATGCATATTTTTCTTCAAGGAGGAGGATTTTGAGACAGTTGCTTGGGGAATTTTGGTGAATTCCTATCTAAATTTCTCAAGAAGTACTATTTGGTGACCTGACAGAGCAGGATGAACTTAATTTGCACTAAAAGTGTCTTTTAAGGCAGTGTTGCCTATTGGATCTCTCTAAACAATACCTGAACAATAGTGCTGTTTTATTTAACAGCATTTTTATTTGATTCCTTTTAATTATAATGATAAAGAGTACCCCTTTGAAGCAATCAGTATTGTTTTTAACATCAGAGAAACAAAGATCTTCTGTTTCTGAGTAAGCCAGAGATGTTGGGTTTGGTGTTTCTAGTTTGCTCGGTGAGGGTTTGACTTGTGTGCAATACTTCTTTTTCTCATGTCCTGCTCTCTCTTTAAATACTTAAAAGTTAGTGCAGTCTCGGATAAACTTGTCACGCTTAAATTATGAACTGACCCTTAGCACACAAGAATTATTCCACTCTTATTTCGTTATTGATCAAGTCCTTTGCCGCCGTACGTCATCCCGGCAGCAGAGCAAGGGCCTGAAGGTCACACGTGAAGAACGTCTCTAGGAAGATGGGGATGATTCTGCGTCACCGTGTCACACTGCACAGCGAGCTGAGAAGAAGAGGGACCGAGCTATTCTGGCTCAACTGAGAATTGTGGCCACGGTGCAGAAGAAGTGCTAATCACCTGGCCTTGGACCACATTTCTCTTCCAATACAGGTTGCTGGCAAGAACAATGTGCAGGTGGTGGCTGTAATTACTTGCTGAGGATTATCTGTCTGTCAAAGCAGATCATGTTAAACCTCAGTTTTACTTCTACTTTGTAAGAAAGAGATTAAAAGATATAGTAGAACCCGAGATCGTGCGTCGTTTGTTGAAAACGAGGTGTCTTCTCAAAAGCAAACTGGTTGATTTTGAAACAGAGATGTAGTTATTTAAATGATTTGTATATGTGAGGTTCCAGTAAGTGTCTCGTGTGGAACAAGGCTGTCACTGAGATGGTTTTTCTCTCCTCTCTTTTTCTGGGAATGGCTGATAATAAGACGGCAGCCGCTCAGTTTCTAGTAGTGCAGCCATAGGATGAAATGGCACCAGCCCCAGTGTCCTGGTATCGTGGTGATGCTTCTCTTCTTGGGATTTTCTCGTCTGACTGAGAGGGCAGTGGTCAAGATTTCATAGGTCTCTGTTCTCTTTTTTAGTGCCCGAATACTGGAGAAGGCCCGGCAGCAGCTACAGGAGGAAATACTGCGGATTCAGAGCCAGCTCTTGGATGAGAAGAAGAAGCGAGAGCAGCAGGAAGCCCTGGTCAGACGGCTGCAGAAACGGGTGCTGCTGCTCACCAAGGTGAGCTTCTAGATATTATTTCTTTCCTCCAGGAGCAGTCCTTGCTATTTCTTCTCTGTTGACCCCTCTAACTGGTACTACAAAGTTCTTGTGGGTTCTTTGCGTAGCGGGTGCTACAAGAGACAAAAAACTTGTCTTTAGGGCTGTTAGAATAAAAGTCCAGTCCATCCTAAGGCTTTGCTGGTGTTCCCCCAGCTGGGCTTGTGCTGGGATGGCTTTGTCTCAGGCTTGGCATTTCTGCGAGGGCAGAGAATTGAATCCTGTTGTCACCAGAGTGTTTTGAGGCACTGAAGGGAATTTATATTGGCTTTGGCTGCGTTGCCTCCTTTCCTAAAGAGAACGGAACGACAGCACCTTGTCAACTGTTCCCGTGGAAAAACAATTTACAGAGAGTAAGAGATTCGCCTCCCTCTTATGCTGAAAGTCTGTTCGAGTGTAATGGTAGGCACTAGACCAGTAAATTGAAAATACGTTTTAAGATTTCTTTCTATAGGATATATCAAAGAAGTCTGCATTACCCTATATCAGGTATGCTCTTGTGATGAAATTCTATACAATAATTTTGAAGTCTGTAGAGCATTGAAAACTTTATATTAAATTCTGAGAGCTCTCTTTACCCAAAGGGAATAATAATTGTCTCTAGTCAGACCGATGGGTACTTCACTTTCCACGATTACTCCTCCCAGCACTTTCCTCATCTGAGCAATCTCCCTGGTGTCCTGAAGCTGCTCACATGAGGGAGCTTTTGTGTGTGCAGAAGGTTGGACTCGAGAGGTTGGAGCGAGGGAGAAGGAACCAGGCACATCCCCACGTACGGGGAGGAAAGATGCTGGTGTGGGAGTGTCCGAGCAGGAGGGAAAGGAGCTGTTGCGTTGCTTGTGCTTTAGGCTTTAATTTTTCAGCATCAACTAAAGCATTTTGATGGGTTTTAATTGTGCTGTGCCCAGTTCTTTGTAATTCCCTGTCATTGTTAAGCCAAAGAGTCTGTGATGTATGGAGGGGTAAGCAGGGCTCCTGTGAGCATGAAGCACCTGCTTTACAAGAGGACATTCTATCAGATCTTCAGGCTGCAGAATTTGATGCCGTGGAGAGTCGCATCAGTGAGAAGAGGGAAGTGACCTCAGTTCTCTCTGCTCTGCACCAAGGCAGGCCCTATGGCCAGCATGGATGGACCAGACTCCATGGAAGCAGAAAAGGCATCCCTTCCTAGGCTTTCCAGTGCTTCCAGCAGCAGCCAGCCCTCCAGTACCGCTCCAGTTTAGTACTGGCATGGCTGGGTAGGACACAGGTAGATACCAAACCCAATAAAAACCCTTCCTTTTCAACCCCCTCTGCTGTCTCGCATTGTGCTGGGCTGCTCAGCCCTGAGGGGAGTTTCTCAGATGGTTTCTAAAATACTCCCTTTGTCAACTTATTCCCAGTCCTCAACACATTTTGTGATAGAACACAGAATATCATCACTTTTCTTTAAGTGCTGGAAAAAAGACAACAGTCCTTTGTCATGTAATGGATTGTGCCCTAATTTATACAGAAAGACAGAGCCTTTGATTTGTTTGCTCTCCTCTTTGTGAAGAGGAGCAGAGGAAAACTTGGAAATGTCCTTCATCAGACCAAGGCAAATAAACTTGTGTTTTGACAGTGGAAGTTTTCAGTGCGCTCAATGATTCCTCAGCTGACCCCTTTTAAAGGAATAAAGGCTTTGCTGTTCTCTGAAAATTTATATTCCATCCAGGGAATGGTGGAGGTCCTTTGTGAAGAAGCCCGTGCATTGTGGTACTTGGGCAATCTACCCTTGGCACTGTTTCTCCTACTGGATGCTCTTCTCATGCAAAATCAGAAGAAGGAATTTCATTTAATTAAAAAAGTATGATACTGTGATTTAAAATGAGATTGAGCAAATATACTGCCTGTTAAAAATAATTATTTTACATTGAAAGCATATCACCTAGAATGGTATTTAATCATCTAATTAGTGGCACCAGTAGTACAGTGTGCTTCTATGTAATTTGAGAATGGAGAAGATGAGCTCTCTCTATTGAATCTTTGTCTTGTTAAATACGACTGTGAAAATCTAATTTGGGGGAGACAATTATATATATGATTGAATTGCTATTGCTTTTGATAGTGTGATTTTTGCATTTGTGTAGGTTTGACCCTCCAGTAGGGCAGGGTGTCTGTTCCCAGATGCTGAGCAAATAAGGATTGAAAGGCATCAGGGGTGTTTAACAGGGCAACCTTAATGCACTAACAGCTTCCCTTCCTTTGGGCTCAAATTGTAACCTGGAAGTCTCAGGCTTTGAATATGTTTTAAAAGATCAATAGAAAACGATAAGCTGTTCTTCACTCGATAACTATAGTACCTAGTATTTTAGTAGTAAACATACTCTCTCCAGGAGGTACTTGCTTTTCCAGTCCGATTCCTTCTCAGCTTATCTTTATGGCTATTGAATTTTTGTCCTCAAAATTCAAGCAATATTTTTTGGCTCTCACAGATTGCCTCTCTCACTTGTTCATCCCTGTTCATTTTCTACTTGCCACAGTCTCGCTCCTTCTTGGTTGCTCTCGTATTTCCATTTCAGTGCATTTAACTTCCTCCGTTGCTTGTTTCTTCGCCTCATTTACTTCTTTTGGGCTTTCTTGACCTTACTTGGGCCTTTCCAGTTGGTTTACCATTTGGAATTGGCACAATTGTCAGTGTAGGGGAGTTCAGTGACTCACTACAAACCTCTCCTCCCTGGCAGATTTGAAGAACAGCGGTCTCCAGTCTTTGCAGGGCTCCAACCCAACGGATGCCACCTCCGAGAGCAGGTTGGCTCTGGAGCTGTGACCTGCTGGTTATTCCTGCTGACAAACTGCTATTGAAATCACCTTAGTCGTTTACTTTCTCCCTTGTGTCCTTGTGAATCAGGGCAGTACTTAAGTTTTCTGATCTATGTGTTTTCAGTGAAACATAAGACTAGATTTGGACGCCCTAGAGGCTTTCAGGCATTGGTGGCTCAATGGTATCTCCTGAAGTGTTGCTCTGGTCCCTTAAGGCAATGACAAACAAATGGATGTTGGAAGGGGTGTATTCACTTGCTCTTTTAGACACCCACTAACCTGGGTTCGCTGACTGTTGTGCTGGTTTTTGGCTTTGCTCAGAGTTTCAGGGAGGTCTTTAGTCTCTGCTTTATTACCAGAGGTAGTTCTGATGCAGCAGTGGTGGGAGAAATCTGAAATGCTGGGGGAAGACCTGGTCCACCTCTGCCCTTTTTCCTGTTTGATTTACTGTTATATTGGCTTTGAATGCCGTGTTTACCCACAGACTCTTGTGTTTGACTTGTGTTGTCCTTAAGCTCCTGAGAACTTCTCTTTTTCCGGGAGCTTTGCACACAACTCCTGGTCTTTGTGAAGCAGGCTTGTTAAGAACAACCAGTTCTGCTACCGAACGGTTAAAATTTGAATCTCTTAGGAAATTTTACATGACATGTAGGTCTCCCAAAATGAAAAACCCGTTTGGAAAATCGTTATCTGAATGCAAGCAGCTGATTGAGTCAGTATTTAATGGAAAGAAAGCTCTAGTCTGTTTCTTTCAGGAGGCACAAATGGAGAAGTGAGGCTGCAGAAAAGCAATAAAGGCACCATGAAGGGTTCCCAAAGCCTTCTGACGTGGAGGGCAAAAAGTTGGCTTGTGTGGATATTTTTAGGGTTGTCAACTCCTCTTCTTATTGTGTGATTTTGTCTGGTCATGCTCAGCCCTTAGAAAGGAAGGCTTCAGGGAGACCTTACAGCCCCTGCCAGTATCTGAAGGGGGCCTTCAAGAAAGCTGGAGAGGAACCTTTTACAAAGGCTTGCAGTGATAGGATGAGAGGTAACGGCTTCAAACTGGAAGAGGCTGGATTTACATGAGATATTAGGAAGAACTTCTTTGGTGTGAGGGTGGTGAGAGCCTGGCCCAGGTTGCCCAGAGAAGCTGTGGCTG
>JAOTQQ010000071.1:2676655-2692282 GCA_026546715.1 Gallinago undulata | reverse complement strand
GAGCAACCTGGTGTGGTGGGAGGTGTCCCTGCCCAGGGCAGGGGCGTTGGAACTCGATGATCTTTAAGGTCCCTTCCCACCCAAACCATTCTGTGATCCTATATTTGTTATTTGGCTGCTGTTAGGGTTCAGCATCTTCTCCTGCAGGTCAGTGGCTCCTTAAAACTGTTATTTCTTCTTTCCACAACAGAGCAGGTTGATGTAACTGCAGGGAGCTGCAGGGTGAGTAGGAACAGCCCAGAACACAGACAGTGCATGTGACCAGAGCCCAGATGCCCTGGTTGCTGGTGGCCATTGCCAGGTCCTTCACAGGAACCTCTTTCCTATTTCCATACACAAGAACTCAAAACGTGAAGTGCAGTTTCATTTCCTTCTTGTAACTTATCCCCGATGAGTCCAATTTGCTTCTTAAATTGTAGACTTTGTGGATGTGCTCTCCTAATTGCATCCCTTGCTCTCGTGGAAGGCACAACGCGGCGAAGGAATTCACCTGACCCTGCTGGATGCTGTTGTTTTCCTGTGTTTATTCCGGGTCTGTGCATTTCTCTGCCTTCGGGTTCTCCGCATCCCAGAGAAGACGCTGAAAAATTCCATTTGGTTTATCTGAGCGTTCAACCAAATCATGTGATCCGATAGGAAATCTGTTTCTATCGAGACATAATTTAGCCCATCACCATAAAAGCTAGTCATTAAACAAGTATTGATTAAACAACTCCAGCTGACTGTTGATACCACGCGTTCCTGGAGAGATCTTTGCGGGAGTCAGTGCGAAGGATGTGACTCCCCGCGCCCAGAACGGCAGAGACACATCAGAAATGGGACTAGGTAATTAAACTGTTCATTAAGCATGGCAGATGCAGAGTTCAGGACTTGATTTGCCATCTGCTTTGTTTTGTAATCAGTAAAGATTTAAAATAGTGCTGAAGGTTTCTCCTCTGCCATATTGGCTCCCAAATTATGTATTTTTCTTCGGGGGCAGGCAATTTTGAACTACAGAGAAGAATCTTAAACTTGTTGGGGTTCAGCGAGGGGGGTGAATTAACCCTTTTTCTGGGATACCTAAAAATTTAACTTTAAACATTGTCACTTTGTAGCACTAAAACCCTCCAGGCTGGCAAGCAGATGCCTTGCAACAGACCTTTTTTTGGGGTTTTATACCCTGTGCTCCAATGTCCAGGCAGCACCGATGGCTTTGGGGCAGCACCGAGCTGCGTTACGGGCAGCGTGGAGCGCTTTTCCCTGCCTGTTTTTGATGCGATGCCTCTCCCTTCCCTCGATGGGCTTGATGACTTCATGTCTATCATTTAAGCAGCGTCGTTACTCCGGCATCACCAGCTGCGCTGCCACCCCAGATCTGGCCAGTCCTTCCCCTCTGCTCGCCGTGTCTCCCCTTGGCAGATCTTCATAAACCCACAGAAGTCATCTTCCTCTTCGTGCCTGCCAATAAATACATTTTAAAGCGATTCCGCTGCTCCCTCTTCTGCGATTCAGCAAAGCAGGATTTGTGGAGCGAGGGGGAATTTCCTAGATCAGGCACTCTGGGGTTGGAAGAGACCCACCAACCTTTTAAATTGAGCCCAGCCCTTCTTTATTTCAACTTGATTGTATTAATCAGTTAAATAACTTCAGAGAAAAGATGATTGGTAGTTAAGGGCAGAGGGGGAGGATAGCAAGGGAAGAGAGAAGATTGGTAACAGCTGTGGGACAGGGGTAATTGCTGCCTGTGGAGCACAGGGGGGGTCAAACAGGTCTCTGCTGAATTGTAATTCTTAGTATCCAGTAACGTCATGAATTTTAATTCCCAGGCTTCTCTTTAGGGTGCCTTTTTTCAAAGGATGAGGATGAACAGGTTGGAGATGAGGTAGGTGCTGTTATGAAAAATGCTCCCTCTGCCCCCGTTACCTGGTGTTATATCGGGCAGTCGATGGGCTTTGTGCTCGTGGTTTCTACAGGAGGTTCTGGGTTACTGGATAAAGCATGTCAGGTTTTGGGAGGAGAAAGTGGGATTTGGGGGGCTCCTAACTGCTGCTGTAGTCATTTTCTGTTGGGGTTGAGGAAATACTATTATTTGTGTTGGTCTTCAACAGCCTTGTGTCTTGGGAAGTGGAGTTGCTTCAGGGAAAGAGAGGACTGGTTTTAACACCGGGCTGGTTTTTGTTCCCCCTGTGTAACCCAAAGTTGTTGTGATTTTTTGGAGGAACTTCTTCTAGTTCCTTACTATGCCGTGTTTTAGTCCTGACCCAACTCACCACCTTCTGGAGGTCGGGAGCTGCATCCCAAACGTGGCAGTGTTGGAGGTGACTTGCTGGTCCCCTCTTTGTCACTGATCTCCTTCACCTTTCTTAATCATCTTGCTCCCTGCATTGTAAGGGCCTTTAAACCATGCTTTTGCCTTCTATATGGACCAGCTTTTTAGGATCTATTGACCCGATTTCAAATATCTCTAGATCTCAGAGTTTGACAGTGATTTTTCTCTTTCTGTGCTGTGTGGATCAATCCCACAATACTGTCACGGCGGTTTTTGCTGGGATTTGTCCAATGACAGACTAACTTTGTGCTAATTTATACTCGATGCTTCGCTATATTTGTGACAAGATCTTATTTGCGTGCTTGACATTTAAAAATATTGTGTTTGGAATGTGTTATTTATTTTGAGACCTTTATTAAGCAACCTCAGTCTAAGGGTTTAATTGTTACTGATAGCTAAGAGTATAATTACCTCAGTAAAATATCATGACTATATTAAGCAAATGGAAATTGTTTTCCAGGATAAAGTGAGTACAAGCCATTTTCCTTTGAAACAGGCTCTTCCACGAGGCCTGCTAATATCATTTGCTAATACAGTTGCCGAATGTCTGTAAAAAGACTGAATCGGGAGAGTTGGAATGGGTTTGTTTGGAGAAGTGGATATCTGTAGTGCCTTCGAAGGAGCACAAAGAGACCATTTGGAAGGAGGAAGTACCTTTAAACCAGAAAACATTACTGTTTCTTGAGGGAGACTTGCAGATTTCTGAAAGATGGGAGAAATGTGGTTACTGCCATGGGCTCCCAGAGAAGGGTTTGCTTTGACATTGGTTTGCCCATAGGTTTATGACTTACTCTGCTTACCCCATGAGGAAAGCAGCAGAGCTGTTGAGTTCTTCCTTCTTCATCCTCTCCAAAATGACTTTTCAAAGCTCAAGAGTTCCCTCCTTTGTTTCTGACTTGTCTGGAAGGGTCTCTGGGTCTGGGATGACCAAGTTGTTTGCTGGCTGTGGGCATGGTAGACGTCCAGGAGCATGCTCTGCCCTGACCTTCTTGCTTTCCATCGGATCGTCCCCACTGAGATCTTTCTCTTTATCTGGTGTTGCCCTAATTCTCCATAGCTAGTGGATAAATTTGCCTTTTCACTGACTTTGGATATTCTGCCTCTTTGTGTATCTTTGTGGTTACCTGCAGGAATTTGTCCCACAGAGGTGTGAAGGTGACACACTTCGTTAGGGCAGAGCTTCATCACCTGGGGGGTTTCCCCATGGCAATAGCCAACAGTGGCTTCAAATGCCCAGCCTGGGGGCAGAGATGAGTTGACTCGTGGGCCTGCCTTCCCTTTGCCTTTCAGAAGCATGAAAGAGCTCATAAAAATGAATTTAGCAAATTTTTGTGGAAACAATTCTGTGTAATTCTTTCTTTTGCATTTTTATGTATCTGGTAAACCCCGTAGTGATAAAAATACGTTTATTACTATCTCTGCATCTGATGCTTTTGAAGCAGAGGCACAAGGACAGCCTCTGTATTCTTATTGATGTTTTGTCTGACAATTTCTATTTAAGCGAGGTGTTTAGAGAGTTTTTAAACATTTTATAACAGTTCAGGATATGCAGCAAAGTTAAGAGTTATTTTATTGAGGTATTTTTGAAGTGATACAGAAATGTGATCTTTTTTTCCAGAATACTGACTACTTTGTCCTACCACCAGTAGATATTAATGCTCAATGTTAAGAGTTTAGATTATGAAAAATAGAAATATACCCATAAAAGAATTTGTTTGACCTTCAATTCTCATATTTCTCTGAGAGAAAGGGCTGTAGGACTTCTAAAGGTAAAATATTCAATAAAAAGAAATTAGGTTAATCCAATGTTATGGCTGAGAATTTAAACTGGCCCGGGTCAGGTAATTCAAAGTTATAGTTCCCTTGATGCGTGTGCTCTAACATTTATTCCTGTGCTCCTCAGCCCTGAATTATGACGGATGGTGGAGCGGAGGAGGATGCGGGGAGATGGATGGGTGGGTGGGATGGGGGAGTTCTTGTTAAGGGAAGTGGGGCAGAACAAACCCCCCCTTTGGGGTGGCCCAGCATGGGCTTGGGTGGCATCCAAGGACAGGGGAAGGGACCGAGGATCTCTGAACAGCGGGCTCGGAAGTGCTAGCTGGGATAAGCCACACAAAAAGGGTTTTCTTTTCGCTTTTCTTTGTTCCTCACATGCTCCTGGTTTGAAGGCATTAATATCTATGCCTCTTAGAGGGGTGGTATTGCCACAAGAACTGCAGCTTTAAATCTCTGACTTCTCTCTGTTTTAATTCCCAGCCATAAAACTGGATTAACTGGGTTTGCTTCAAGCTGAATTGCAGAGGATTTTTTAATTTTATTTTTTTTTTTAAAGGATAGGGGAGAGAGATAATTAAGTAATTGCACAGTAGCTTATTTCAAGATGTGATGTGAGCCTCTGGTAAGAAGAGCTGCACTGCTCAGACACCAGTCACTCAGAGTGTCCCCTCAAATGAAGACCCAAAATCTTTATAAAGCTGAAGGACTGTCTGGAATTAAGGATTTGGGGATTGCTCCTGGCACAGCACGGTGCAGTACTAACTGCTTTGTTCAATGCACGTTCACAACATCTCAGGTCAAGCATTGCTTAAATTCATGAATATATTAGAAGTCAAATGAGTTTTTATTCAAAGCATTTTGGAAATGGTCTTTGACCCGTGATTTGTTGCATTGAGGAGAAATGAGCTGTTCCCCATTTTATGAGCACATTTGCTTAGGCAGTATTTCAGATAGAGACAACATTATTTAATAGAAGCTATTGCAAATTTGAAGAATTGGTCTAGTTTCAGTTAATGGATTCTGATTGATGTCATGAGATTATTATATTACAAGTTTCTCAAGATACAGGACATCTGTATTTTTTACTTTTTTTTTTGTGTGTGTGTGCTTAGCGAGACATCTAAACCAGGAGCTGTGAAGCACCATTAACCATAAATTTTCCTGTTCAAATGGAAGTGTTTTGGGACAGTGGGGAACTGAGGCTTAATTTTCTCTCTGTAGGAATCCAGAGCCTCAGGATTTCACCAGAAATATCTCTACCATTTTCTGGAAGTCAGGAATTTGGAAGGGCATTAATAGGTAAACAAAGTGTGAGTGTGAGACAGAAAAAGAAAGTGAGCTCTTTACATCAAGATGATGTTTAACTTTCCTCTGTCAGAGGAGGAGAACTGGCTTTTTGAGAGTCTTATGATTCTTAGAGGTTGTATTGAGGACGATCCCACAACCCTGTGGGGTGTCCAAGCTGCTTTTTAGTGATAGGAAAAAAGAACCAGAGCAATCTTTAAGTTTGTGTCTCTATTGTTGTGTCTACATCCCCTTACTTTTCTTGGGTAGTGAACAAAAAGTGTTGTCTGAGAGTTCCAGCAAACGTGTTCCTTTGCTTCCTGATGTCTTGGGTCTGTAGGAGATGAGCTGTGGTTACTCCAGTGCTGTCCCACCCCAGGGACTTCTCCTGTTCCCACCACGGAGGGAAGCGGAGGCTGCACCCTACTTGGTCACGGCTGCTTTGGGTGCCACAAGGCTCTGTGAGAGGAATTGAGACAAAGTGCTCCAGGTGAGAGTAATTGGAGGGGGGAGTGTTCTTAAACCCCGTCACATCGCTTTTCTGCAAGTGTTAGAGAAGGTTTGTGCTGAGCTCGTGCCAAGGAGCTGCAAACACCTGGAGGGCTGGGTGTTTGACAATGATGGCAAGTGTTTTTGAGAGAAAAATTAGCATTCTGCTGTTTTGCTGGCACAGCCCGTGCTGTAGCTGCAAGATCTGTTGTTTTGCTGCAGCTGAACGTTCGTCCCCCCGACCTGCTTTGTTCCACCCAAGATGTGAGAGCTGCTCTGTTGGGTGTTCTCCACCCTGCTGAGGGCATGCTGAAGCTCACGTTGGCTTGTCCTGAGAGCTTGCAAGGAGCTGTAAAAACTAAATATAGAAAGAATTGGGTGACAGGACTTGGGGCTCACTGTCCCTGTGTGCGTTTGAAGGAGAGACTCAGCCTACAAGGAGAGGTCCTAGGGAGAGCTTTGACCTACCTGACTGTATGGCAGGCAGGTTTGGGTTGAGGTAGATGAGGGGTGCCTGAACCCCATGGGCTCAACCTTCATGGGCCAATGCCTCCAAAGAACTCATTCCTTTTTCAGGGAGAGGAGATCCTCTCGTTCCCTTCCTCCCTCTGAGCAGCAGGGTCTTCCTTCCACTGGGAGAAGCAGTTGGAAGAGTCTCTGCTCCCACACCTTCTTCTCTCTCCCACATGGGAGACAAGTAGGTTACAGGTAGGTCCAGGACCAAGAGCTGGTTGTTACTTTGGTTGGGAGAGGAGCTGGAAAGACTTAATTCTGTGTATTAAACACATGATTAAATTAAAGATGAGAAATGTTTCTTTCAATGTGTGCACACAGCATAGAGCTATGTGCTTCTACGGGGCATGTGCAAAACGGAGTTGCAGAATGAAAGTGCAGTTCTCAAAGTGATCCAGTGTCTGAATTAGCAATTTAACTCCTCCCCAGTTGCTGCTTTTTCAGACGCGTTCATAAACTGCAGAAATGTTGTGGTTTGTGCTTGTTACAATAGTTCTGCTATGGAAATAGTGTGTTCGGTTTTACAGATAAGGAAACACTTTCTGTCTCAAAAAAAAATTAATTTTCTGTTGATAACATACTACCTTTGGAGACCAACTTTTCAGGTTGACATTTTTATTATATTAATTACAAGAGAAGAAAAGCTGTGCTTGTTTTGTCATTGGGAAATGCCATTTGCAAAGTTATTGGAAAGCTGACCTTGTCAGAGCGTTATTGCATTATCCCTCTGTGAGGGGCAACTGAACGGCAAGGAAAAAATGCAGAAAGAAAAAAGCAATTTGAGGAAATATAATGAAATCAAAGGAAAATGCCTTTTATCCCTCTCCACTGTGGAGATATTTATTAAGATTGCATATGTAACAGTTTGGTGCTGGGGGGAAAATTCCTGTGAACCACTCCAGGTGGTGGTTGTTTGTTTTCTTTTTTTTTTAAATAAAGACCCCCATGTGAGGGATTTTGTTGACCTTTTACATGAAGTGAACACGACCAAGTGGCAGAGCTTTCTGCAGGGACATCTCTCCAGTCCCTGATTTAACCCCCTCTAACCCTCGCCACCATCCTTCTCCCAGCATCTCCCGGGAAGTGATTTCTTTCCTACCCCCACTTCGCTCTGCCAGTCCTGTAAGTAAATCTCAGCTCTTCTCTTTGCTTCTAGCAAAATACCAAGCAACTCGTGTATTTGTTTTTACATCTTTCCCTCCCAATTTAAAGCCACAAAGGTATTAATTTTATCTGAGCTGTTACTGGTCCCCCCTGAATGCTGGGGAAGAGCAGCATCTCCTGGTCCCTCCTGCTCTGCCGCAGCGCCCTGTCCAGGCATTGCTTGGCTGTGATTGACTCTCCAAAAGAACTGCCTGCTTTTACACACCTCTAAATAATCCTCTCTGCTCCTCAGTGGGGAAAATGCCACTTAGTTCAGTGGCTGTTTCTTTTCTGGACGTGTGAGCTACAACCAGAGATGTTGAGTGTCTGATTCTGCTCGTCCCTCTGCTTGGTGTCAATGTCACAGGGGTGCAGTTCCTGGGCAGCTCAGCGAGTCGTTTGTAACGGAGCATGTTTGTCACCCTTTAAAGGCTTTAAATGAAGTCTTTTCTACCAAAGAAATGATTAAAAAACCCCAAGGAAGCTCGTTAACCCGCCCCCCTCCTTTAATGCCAGCCAGCGGGTTTCTTATGTAATGTCTGTGCACATGAATTTGTCATGTGTGGTGTTAACCCCGGGCGATGTTTGTAGCCTTTGCGTTCCAATGTTGGCTTTTTACTTGCATAAAAGAGAAGAAAAAAAGAAAACCGCTGAAATCCCTTGAAAATATCCTAAATAGGATGCTGAACAGCTGTAAATAATAGCCAGGTTTATGGTTTAACTCTCCAGAGGCACGTGCGAGCTGAAGGATGTGAAGCTTATGTTCTAAATCTGATGTTTTTCTTTGGAGAACAGAAGTAAACCAGAAATAGAGACAAAAGTAATTAAAAGTGTGTACCTTCCCTGCCTGGACATGGATTAGTGAGTTCTGAGGGCCTGAAGGTCCTTCTGCTGCAGCTCTTGGCCTGTCCTCTGCATCTCGAGCCACCGTCTCTGTTGGAGTTGGCTCCGTGATGCTGGGAACGGTCTGATCCCTCCAAGGGACCCATTAAAGTTGGCTCCTCTGAATCCATCTCCTACCAAAGTTCCCCAACTTTCTGAGGAGGTCTTTTTCCATTTCACCAGGGTAGGATGAGTTGGGGTTTTTTTCCTACTTCTCCCTCTGCAGAGGTAGTTAGTTTTCCTTGAAGAAGGAGCAGGGATGTGGGATTGCTGCCCCTCATCACCCAGTAGTTAGATCAGCTTCGAACTGCTCCACTGAAGGAATGGACCTCTTAACTGCACCTGAAACCCCAAAGTATGCGTTTCCCGTTGAATTAGCAATAAGAGCAGATAAAGGACTTATTGTTGACCCCAGCTTGGTAGGCGTGGAGTCACACTTTGTTTGCTTTATGGAGAATTTGCTGCATTTTGGATGCTTTTCAGCTGGCAGAACCCGCTGTGAGTGTGCGCGTGGGTTCTGCCTCCGTGCAAGAGAACGGCTGCCCCACCATCTCATCTAAAGTTCTCATTTGTAATTGGCTTTTAATATGCTAAAAGGAAGGCAAATAAAATTAAATCTAAATGAGAGAGCTCACATTCTTCATACAAATACGGCTTCAGAAAACTGGTATCTTCTCATTTTGCTGCTTTGTTAAGATGTACCAAGCGAGATGCTGCTCTCCCCAGGGAGAGCGTTGGGACTTAGAGGGTTTATTCATCCAGACCAATGACTTCTTTCTCCTTCCAAAACTTCCCCCCAAGAAGTAGCAGTAAGAAGCTCTGAGGAGAGGAATCTTTCTTGTTACATTGGCTGCCCTTTCTCTTTTTTGTCTTGGGACTTGGTCTGGAGTTAAATGTGTTATAAATATCTGAATATTAATGCTTGGTAGACTTATGAGAGCTGTTAGCAACTAATGAAGGTTAAATACTGTCTATTTTGGGAACCTGAATGACACAGTCACTCACATTTTGGCAGTACTTGATGTTTAGAGTTGCATTTTTCCTTCTGCCATTCCTGTGGGACAGAGAAACACCCTTGTCTTGGTTATAAAAGGCGATGGGGAACCAAGATGCCGGGACGATGTGGCTGAAGAACCTGTGACCAAGTCAACAGCAGTTCTGTGGAAGAGCTTTCAATCCTTATTGCATCTCTTACTGAGAATATTATTTTTTTTTTTAATAAAGTCCTACAAAGCAGACTGCAGGTTTCTGTGCTCTAACTGTGTGACAATGACCTTCCTTCAATGGCAAGTCCTTTGCTGTAGCGTGTGTGTATGTATTCCCCGACACCACCTGCCCCACTGCGTTAGCGTCAGCCTTTCACTGATTTCCTACAGCTGCCAGCTCTTCTCAGAGCCTGGAAGCATCTAGTGCCTTTTGGGTGAACCTTGTATTAATACAAGGATATGGTATTTCTCCTGGAGCTTTGTTGCTGAAGTGGTTTTGTTTGTGGAGGCTGTGGCCTGTTGAGAATCATAGAATCATTCAGGTTGGAAAAGACCCTTGGGATCACCAAGGCCAACCATCAACCCTGCTCTACAAAGTTCTCCCCTACACCATATCCCCCAACCCCACATCTAAACAACTCTTAAACACATTCAGGGATGGTGACCCAATCACCTCCCTGGGCAGCCTGTTTCAATGCCCGACCGCTCTTTCTGTGAAGAATTCTTTCCTAATGTTCAGTCTAAACCTACCCTGTTGGAGCTTGAAGCCATTCCCTCTCATTCTGTCACTAATTACCTGCGAGAAGAGACCAGCACCAACCTCTCTACAGTGTTCTTTCAAGTAGCTGTAGAGAGTGATGAGGTCTCCCCTCAGCCTCCTCTTCCTCAAACAGTCCCAACAGTTTATGGGCACAGGCTGGAGCCCCTTCCCTCCTCTCTGTGGGCCACGTCTGGGCCAAGGTGTCCGTAGGGATGTCACTGCTCCAAAGGATGTCCAAATCACAGGAAATTGGGGTTTGAAAGCTGCTTGAGTCCACACTGCATAAAATCTAATATTTTTTCCCTTCCACTTTGCATTGCCTTGCATTAGTGTGTGCTCCATCTGCTTGTCAACTCTTGCTCTTCCCTCATTGTTGAATTTTTTTTGGGGGGGTTCTCCGGAATGCCTCGCCCTGGTCTCTAGACTCTGCTAACGTTAATATTTTATGCTATCAGCACGCGTCTCACTATTTGCCCCTGGTTTCCCCACACTAATAAGTGTATGGAACGAAACTCATGGCTGGAATCCCTGGTGTGACCTGGGGCTAATTGCTTTCCGTGGCGAAGCCGAGCGTCGCGCTCCCGCTCTCGGCAGGTGTTTGGCTCTCACAGCGTGGTCCACACTGAGGGATGCTCCATCATTTATATAGACTTTCAAAACCCCCTCATTCCCCAGCTCGCTCTCCTGCGAGTTCTCTCAAAGAATTATTAACTAGTTCAGTTTAAATTACTTTAACAAAAGCTCGTGCTTATCTGTCTCTATTTTATCTTGTTACACTCAAGGAAAAAAGGTGCTTTGTAATTCTGAACCTTCTCAACTAATTTTCTTAATGTTCAGGTGAAGCTTCCTTGCCAATGACTCTAATTTCCCAGAACAACCTTATCTCCTCTTTCAAAACAGATAGGAGGGTGTCTGCTCTCTGGTGTCTCCAATACAATAGCCATTTTTAATGATAAATCATTTTATTCCTTTTTTCTGCTAACACCGCCGTTATTATGGTCCTGGGTGACCACCTTACTTCAAGATTATTATTATTATTGTTATATCTTCTCCTTAGTGCAGTCTAATTTCTTGAAGCATTTGGTTGCCTCTGTCACTGTTTTCTGGTTAAAATCCAGCCGAGGACCCATGTTTGTTCTTTTCAGAACCTTTATTTTGCTTGGAGTAGGAGCACAGCGACAGTCACTCATAATTCTGATGGAATTGAAGAATTGCCCTCTCCATCTCCTTTTTTTTTTTTTTTTTTTTGGAGGTTTTAAGTTTTCCTTGTGCTGAAATTTGTCTACCTTGAAAATAGAAGTAATTATTATTGCTGTGGCTTTTACTTATTTGGAATTCTCCATTATGTTTTACATTTCCGTGACCTTTCCTCACTTCATTCAGGCATCACAGCTTTCTGTGTTATGATGCTTGTCTTTATCACTTTCATAAAGATTAAAACAATGTAAATAAATGAGAAAAAAAAAAAAGAAAAGAGATTGGTAGGTTTATTTTCTTTCAAATTTTGGTAAAGATTTGAGATACTCTTGCAACTTCATGTATTCAACTGGTAATTTCCGAAATGCTCATCCCAGCTAGTCCCTCCCCAGCTTTCCTGGAGCCCCTTTAGGGACTGGAAGGGGCTCTGAGATCTCCCCGGAGCCTTCTCTTCTCCAGGTTGAACCCCATCAACTCTCTCAGCCTTTCCTCCCAGCAGAGGGGCTCCAGCCCTATATTAGTGGCAGGTATTCTTCTGAGATGGCCAAAGTGCAATCTTTGAACTCATTCTGGATTTGATTCTAATGTTTTTATGTACTTAATCCAACTTCATCTCTTGTTTGTCTTCAAAGCTGTTAAGCCTAACTTTTTATGGTGTTTCTATTGGATTGAGATCAGATTAGAACACAACTTCTGAAAGCTACAGGAACTATTGCCTGGTGTGAAGAGGATTAGTGATCAGTGTGTATGAGGACTAGTCTGTGTAAGGTAAATCTTAGAAGAAACACCTTCATCTTTAGTAATTTATGTGTCAGTAGAGATTTCCTTATTTCAGCTGGAATCTGTTGTGTTAAAGGTCATTTTATTGAAATTCATGATTACATATTCATAAGAGCGTGCATTCTTTGGTCACCAAGGTTTTGAAGTTGCCATGCTGGGTATTTTCTGTATCTTCTACCCCTGGAATGATGAATAAAGTGAAATGTCTGCTCTTGATACTACAGCATTAAAAAATAATTAGGAGGGGGGACTGTGATGACATAGGGTCTCTGTTCTCAGGGTGGTTCAGCTGGCAGGAGAACATGGAATTGCAGGGATGGGAGAACTAGTTGCTGGGTTTGGGGGAGCGGGTCATAGATAGTTACGGGCTGATGCTGCACAACAACTTATCTTTGATTCATGGTATGTCTCTGATCTGGGCACCTTTTGCTTATTCCTGTGTCTTTATTCTTTGAATCCTCTGGAACAGCAGACTTGGCAAGATACGGGTTTGTATTTATCTTTTGAGTTAGTTTTCTGTGATTCTATGTTTGTTAAAACAGCTCTGCAAATATTGTGGGAATCGAGGCTGAAAAGGGTGCGGGGATCCTGAGGGTGACAGGTAGAAATTTATACCTTTGACCCTCTTGGTGGATCTTTGCTCTGACCTGGATTTAGCAGTCCTGTTCCCACATTGTAAAAGCTAAATTTGCCCTAAAGAAGCATTTCTTCTACTTTGTCCTCTTGATTCAGCCTTCTTGCCTTTTATATCACCTAGTCTGGTAGATTTTTGGGATTCTTTTCACCACTCCCTATTTATCTTGGGTTGGTTTTGAAGCCCTAGCATCTCCTTTCATCCCCTCCCGCATCCCCCCTGCCCGAGGGTGGCTTGGTCCTCAGGCCAGGGCTCTCCCCGATTTACCTGCTGGATGCTCGGGGCTTCTGCCCTTCCCTCCTCTGGCTCCAAAGAAGCCCAGGGGACAGAGAGCCAGTTCCATGCCTTTCTGCTCTTCAGCTGGTCCTGGTCACCCCGCAGGGAGCTGAGTGTTGGAGCTCAGGGGATTTCTCCAGCTCAGTTCTGAGCCATAGGTGGCCTCAAGGTGGTCACTCCAAGGCATGGCTGGAACCAGTGACCTTTCCGTGAGATTTGTACCGGCTCCCATCAACCAGCAGGATACCACTTCCACAGCTAAATCTTTGGAAATCTCCCTTGTGAGGTAAGGGTTATGTGCGAGTCTTGTCTCACCAAAGACTGTGGCACTGCACCTCCTTAGGTGGTTTTTATTCCCCCTAACACCAAAATTCATTTGAGATTTTCTGTAGTGGAGGGTTATGAATAACTTGGAAAATGGGAGTCATGGAGGAATGATTTCAGCTCCCTCCTTTAGAAGCCGCTGGGCTTTTTGCCATTCAAGACTTGAAGGAAAGAGTACGCCTATAGAGCTGTTTCCTCTCGTTTTCTAACGATAAAATCACTTCGCTCTTTGACCTCAAGGATTTTTGGATTTACTACGGGCTGAGAAAAACGTGTGCTGGGGGGGCAGGGATGTACGGCGTGTCCAGCACTGGAGATTTGAGGATGCTGCTGGGTGTGAATTCGTGTGTCGGGGGCTCTGGCACGCTTGCCCCCCGGCGCGGGGACTGGCTGTCAGGCGGGTGTGCAGCGCGCTGTCGCCTGGCTTCTGGCATCTCTTTGTTTCCCATCCAGAGTCGGCCTAATGACAGCTCTGATAATGCCAGATGGCAGCCACCAGTCATCATTTAATAGCAGAAAAACGTCTAAATATTGTCTCCGAAATTGGTTTGTTCATTCTTTCTCCTCGTTCTAGCCTGGCAGTGATCCGCAGGCACCACTTAGGGACCTCCTAAGAAGATCCCGTGTAGAAAACTGTCAGAACAGATTGCTGTATGGATTTTCAGAGGATTAAAGTTAATTAAAGAGCTCTTCCTTGCTTTCATTTCCTCCTATCTGCCAGCCATTTACATGCTAATGTAGGGTCTGCCGGGGAGAATAGGAGAAGTGTCAGCATCGGGCATGTTATCACACATGGAAACAGTAGAAAATAACAAGATGAGCAATATATATGTGTGTGTGTGGAGCAATATGTGTGTGTGTGTGTGTGTTTAGCCTGACAACCCAAAGCCAGCAGTGCTGCTCTTTGCATATTTTCAGCAGCATGTGATCTTACCGAACATAATTCACCCTGGTACATCTCGCACCGCATAATTTAATACTTCATTCACTATAGTATCTTTACATAAGCAGTTTTATAAATAGACAGATTTAAGTTTGTTTGGGATTTTTTTGGGTGGTATTTTTGTTTTTTTTTTTTTTTTTTTAGTCGGTCTTGTTCTAAAGAGGAAGCTTCTTTTCTGCCGAAGTGGTGAGTAGTTGTACTGGGAGTACAGTACTGTACTGGGAGCAGAGACTGGTGGGGACTGGTGTCTGCTGTTGCCTTCCCTTGGAAACACTCAGCGGGGCCGGTGCTCGGCGCGTGAGCGAAGCGAGAGGGGATGTAATGCTGCAACTGGAGCAGAAAACTATTATTTGCCCGTTTTCCGTTCTCAAGTTATTCCAGAGGATTATTTTCTCATCTGGTTTTTCAATATCTTCCATCTTAACACTTTATTAAAACTACTACGTAACAGATGAAATAAAATTGATCCCAGGTTATGTTTCAAGGGGGAGTTGAATGCCTTAGGAGAATGGGGAGCCTTGATGTCTGCGTTTTTAAACAAAACTATCGAAGCCATTTTGTATTGTTGAGCGGAGGTAGAGAGGGCTTTTCAGCTGCTGAAGGTGGTCCAGGTAGTTTGAGGGTACTGAAGGTAATTAAGCTTCTAAGGACCAAGGGCGGTCAAAGACAGATTTCTTTCCTGCAGGTTTTTGTTCCCCGATGCACAAGTGAAATGGGAAGCGACTGCCTTGGAGAAACACAACGTGCTCTTACTGGGGGCGGCCGTGGAGGCCACGGTCCCCGTGTTTCATCTGACCTTTGTGAAACATCTCTTTGGCATTAGTCTTTTTCTTCACTTTGGTCTTTTGAGGTTTTCCTGGTGGGGAAACATCGTGGTCTTATTCTGAGATGTCAGGTGGCTGTTCTTTGGCCTTGAAAATCGATGTGACATTTTGTGAAAGAGTTAAAGATGAGGGAGAGGGAAATACCTTCAGGAGGCTGCCTGGGAGGCAGGCGGGGGGAGAAGGTCATGCCCCACCGAAAAGTCACGGGTGATCCCCTGCATGCTTACGCCTTGGCAGCACAGCTTTCTGAAGAGATGCTGTGAGAGGGATGTCAGGAGAGAGATGCCCTGGGATTTTGGCGTTTGAGGTTTGGTTTTTTTTCTTGTAGTCAATACTGCAGATCCTCTCCTTACCCAACTTCTCCTTACCTAGCCTCATTAGAAAATTAAGTGTGGGATAGATGAGGGGACAGTGAGGTGGATTGAGTCCTGGTTGTGTGACAGGACTCGGAGGGTTCTAATTAATGGAGCGGGGTCAAGTTGGAGGCCTGTGACCAGTGGTGTCCCTC
>JAOTQQ010000071.1:2648753-2675439 GCA_026546715.1 Gallinago undulata | reverse complement strand
GTGGTTTCCAGTGACAGGACAAGGGGCAACGGGTTCAAGCTGGAACATGGGAAGTTCCATTCAAATATGAGGAAAAAGCTCTTTACAGTGAGGATGGCAGAGCCCTGGAAGAGGCTGCCCAGGGAGGTCGTGGAAACCTCATCCCTGGAGGGGTTCAAGGCCAGGCTGGATGGGGCTTTGAGCAATCTGCTCTAGTGGGAGGTGTCCCTGCCCAGGATCTTTGGATGGGATGCAACAATTGCTTTGCAACTGGGAGGAGAACATAGATCTTTTTTGAGACCTAGAATTCTCCAGTGGTCAAATATGTCTGATCTGTGGGTCACAGGACTGTCATTCTGTATCCTTTCCTTCAAACTTTCTGATTCTTGGTGATGTGTGTGGGTATTGAGAGGAGAAGGTGATTCTACAGGTACAGATGAAATGAAGAGTTTCAGATAATGAGGAGAAAAAAATTCTGTCAGTATATTGGCTTTTTTTTTTTTTTAATTAAAATTTTATGTTCATTTGATTTCTGGAACTTAAGTAGAGCAAATCAGGCAGCGTGGTAAGACTCCTAATACAAAGATGAGATTTTTTAGATTTAATTTTTGGGTGTCCCTCAAAATAGGAAGCCAAGGAGCAACCTAGAGCAGTAAACAACGTGAATATTTCCAAAGCAACATTTCTTTTCTATGTGCTACCATCTGTCGATGACGTGTGCGCAGGAAAGAATGATTTTTCCGAAGTCAAAGGATCCATTTCCTGATGAGACGTGCTAAGAAAGGTGTGAAATATAATGTAAATCCTCATCCTTGAGATATCTTTCCAGGTTTGTTTTTTTTTTTTTTTTATTTTTCTTCTTCCCTCATGGAAATACCTTTGCACTGGTTGAATGCAATTTCTGGCAGTAGTCGTGTTGTGGGGTGGGAATGACGCACAGCACTTAATCTTGTATACATATGTAGAAATATATATAGAAAAAAATATAAAAAATTAGGAAATGAAAGCACTAAAGAGGCTTGGTTTGTTGAGAGTGTTTTCTCTGTGTGTTAGGTTTCTGAATGGCTCTGATGAGAGAAAAGAGAGGTCAGGAGTTGTGTCCTTGCATCCGTGCAGGCTGCAAAGAGAGCTCCGCCGCTCGCAGCACCTTCCCATTAATGTGTTTTCCTGCCTTCAGCGCAAATTACCCCTGGATATGTGATAGCTCTTAATACATTTTGAAACTCTCTCTCCCATAATTAACTTCTGATGGAATAAAACACAAGGCCGCGGGGGTTATAGATTCAAACAGACTGTTCAACAGGTTTTGAAAACGACACGTAGAAGCCTTTCTGCCATTCACATAATGAAGCTTAAATATTTTGAATTAATTACAAGGACTTGAGCACAGATACGTAACAAGTCCTGTGCTGTCCCTCAGCAACAGCCACTTTTTGGGCAGTTTTTGGTGGGATCCTGGCCACTCACGGTGTTCTTCTTTCCTCTTTTCTGGCCGATACTACCCCAGAAGATGTTGTAGCCCCCCCAGTGACTCCACTCGCCCTCGAAGCAGCTCCCACCCCCATCGTCAGAGAAGGGCTGGCGAAACTAAAGCCTCCTGCTTACTCCACACTGAGATTAACCTTTCCACCTCTCTGAAGTTTAAACAGAATCTGTCTGCTCTTCCCACCCTCACCACCACCTCCAGCCTTCCCGCATCACTGGTGCGAGGTGCGGAACCGGCGGTGAGGATGACGTTCGTCTGTGGCACGCCTGAGAGGCACAGGTTTTGACTGTTAATTAACAATTCCGGTCCTGCGCGATGACTAGTCCTGACGACAAGTCAGCCTGCGCAGAAAACTCCTGGTGAACTTTGAAGCAGGCATGCAGAAATATCCTATTTTCAGCTGTACATATTTTTTTCCCCCAGAATTACTTCACCATGGCGCTGCTCTAAATATGTCTTGTGAGATAAGCTTTAAATCCTACTTGGGCAAAGTTTATTAAAAATTAACATTTGCATGGGGAGTTATAAAAAAGAATAGGACCTTGATTAGCTCAAAATCATCCAAAGTACAAAATAATATTGACTTGCTCTCCGCTGGGCCAGGCAAGGAGAACTCTTACCACCTGCCAAATCTTGCAGCCCAGAAATAGTCAGCATCAATAACAGCCAATAAACCACATCACAAACTTCTCATCTGTCCCCAGAGGTCCCAGAAAACAAGCCTGGACTCATCAGAATGGGATATTTGCTCTCATACAATCGTCTTCTGCTCCTCAGTGGGGAAAATTGTGCAGAGTTCATGAGACGTAAGGCCCTGGACCAACTGCTCTGGTAGTTGATGATGTTTTGAAGGGAAATCTCAATGCAGATGATAGGGTTTTGCTTTCTGGAAGTTCACACCTGGACCAGAGTAGGCCACGGGCCAGGTCATGGCTGGTTTAGCCTGAGGACGTATCCCAGCAGCAGTGATTCCAATCTCCAGCCTTTACAGAAGTCAGAAGAAAGTTGACTGACGGTAAAGATGCTGGGATGCAAGTGGGATGAGAAAGACCTGCTGTACAGTCTCTAGAGAGAACATCAATTTTCTAGGACAGATGAGGAACGTCTCCTTTCCCATATCCCTCTTTTGTTGGGGCTGATATTGCTTGCTGGTACCTCACAGCATTTAACCTGTTGTGATTCCCTTAAACGTCTGTCTCTCCATCGTGTTCACCTTCCCTTGGGCAACAAGTCACCAGCATGCGTGGCTTTCTGTTAATTTGTCCCAGTTCACAGGCGTAGCATCGTTAGTGAAATGACACTGCTGCTGTAATTACTGTGGGATTTGCGTGCTCTTGCATTGCGATGCACCTACTCTTTAATCTGCGTGGGCCATCTGCTTTGTTTCTTAACTAAGTTGTTTTTGTTTCGGCTTTGGAAGAGTGACTCTGCTCCTAATCTTCTCTGTGTAGCAAAAAAACATTGCAGCTAAGATAAATTAAATCCCTGCTTGATAGATGGTGCTCGTTTTGGTAAGATTTCTTCCAGGTCACGCCCCAGAGTTTTGTTGCGCACAAGTTTTTTTTCTCCTCTGTGGCTGGAGGGACATTTGAGTCAGGATTTTGGTAGGACCAGTTCATAATCAAGAGAACTCTTGACCACTGCAAGTCTGAGCAGTTCAAACACAGTGTACAGTCCAGATGTTGGCTCTGTAGCAGATATCCCAGTACAACTGAAGGACGTTACTGGGCAGTTATCCCACAGCAACCTTTGAACCCCCCGTTTGGTTAAGTGTTGTGTGATGAAACACTTTGACTTCTGTCAAGTAGATCTCTTGTATCTTTTATTTCTGCTTGTTTGATCAAAAGTAGTGAATCGTGGGACTGATGAGGTCAAAAAACTGAGTCTCTCCCAATCTTCCATGGGGGCCATCTTCTCCCCTTTTGCCTGCCTCTTCCCAGAGCTTCTCCAGGATTAAACGGAGCAGCTCTTTGTGATGAGCTGGTTCCCTCAGCTTGGGCAGTCCTCGGGCATGGAAATAAATCATTGAAGCCTGATGGAGCTCTCTATTGCTGTTAGAGAAAGCTTTCTTCTATTGCCCAGAAAAACTCGTCCATTAGATGATGATTTTGAGAGGTATTATTTGCTGTGGTCAAACTGGACAATTTTGGATGCTTTAGAGGCATTAAAATAAGATTGGAAAATAAGAGAAGTGGGGATCTGGCAGCGTGTGTCACTTCTCTGCTCTTTTGGAAGAATTGATAGCCTCGTTTCACCGTAAAGTGGGTTCTGTTGTCATCGGATACGCCTTTTGCGAACGTTCCTGGTGTCAATAAATAAGATGAGGGCTACAGTGATCCATGCCTCAAAAAATATAAAATGAGAAAAATACACTTTCTTAGATCTGTTGACAATTTATTTTCCTTGTAAAGGGAACATCATTTCTACATGAGCCTATCTCTCCTTACCACTGGAAGTTGCTGCATTCAGGTCGGAGACAATGAAACAGCGGCATCAAATCAGGCAGCTTGTGTCTTGGTTTTGTTAAAGGAATTAAAAAAAATAACATTATTTCTCATAAGACGTTCTGGAGTAGAGCAATCATTTAGAAAATGAAAAGATTCTTTGTCTAAGAGGCTCTTCTGTTGCGTTCTTTAATCTAAGCAGCTGTCTTTCTCCTTCCCCGTGGGAAGTTGTGGTGGGTAAATAACATGGAAATTCATTTGATGATGGAGACATTAGAGGTTGGCATGGACAATTAATTTGTTATTAGACAGAATTAATTTTATTTGATCCTTACATGGTTCTGTTGCTGCATATAAATTCAGCAGCTTGGCGAGTCCGCCTGCGAACGCAGCTCTGCTCAGGCTGCTGAAGGATGGCTTTTTCATGGCTGGGAGATGAGGAGTGGCTCCTTCCCTCACCTCAGAAGCACAGATTTGAGGGAAGTCTTTGGCTTCATGCTGCTGGAAGTCGTTTCGGGGTTTGTCATCCAAAACTTGTGCTTTTCTGCTCCGTTTCGCAGCCCAGCTCAGCCTGTCCAACGTGGTGCTGTGGAAGGGGTAGGCCCCCTTCTCCTTTCCTCTTCCCAAAATCCGATCATTCTCTTTGCTCAGAACTGGTTTGAAAACAAAGTTTCTGAAGCTAAGTCAGCAGCAACTGAACTGTGGAAGAAAGCAAGAAGCTTTTTGCTCATGAATGGTTTTCTTGTGCAAGTTCTTTGCTCATACGAGGGACTGAACGAAGTATCAGTGGCTCCAGGTAGAACTGTTGATCTTCATCTCCAGAGGGATGATCTCCTTGGTGTCACATCTCCAGAGGGTTTTCATCTCCTTGCAGTGTCTCAAAGCAGCACTTTCATGTTTCCTCCTTTATTCCTACAGTTCAAAACTGTGTTCTGGTTGATTCTGGTGGGTACTCGTCATTTCTTCTGCAGGGATAGTTAGAAAGGAATTAGACCTCCCTCTGTCTTTCATGGCTTGTGCTCCAAATGCTTGACATGCCCGTGTAACAGGAACGCTTGGGGAATGTTCGTACTTGTTAACATCTCTTCTTTCTTTTCCTGTTTCTGGTTTTGCCTTTCTCTGGTGTGACTTCAGGAAGGGCAGCGTCTCAGAAGTGGCTGCACAAGCACCATAATCCTTTCCTAAACAGAGCTGCTGCGTAGGTGATAAACACATTTTTATGTTTTTTTCAGTTTTCATAAGAATGACCTAATCCCTGGGAAGATCCCCAGAGAGAGGCTTGAAAGAGGTCTGTGTTTTCACCCAGTTCTTCTAAGCTGAAGCTGCTGAATGACCACAACCACAACATCTTGTGGGGCAGCATCAGTTTCCCTTTCTGGAAGATGGAGGTGGTGATGCTGAACTTCCATAATAAGCTGCTTTTAATAATGACTGCTAAAAAGTACAGCATAAAAACCTAAATGTAGTCCTGCACTTCTGTACTGCCAACTGGAAGAGTTCCATGAACAAGTTACTTAAAACAGTGTCCTCATAAGACATCTGCTTTTGTATATATTATACTGCATTTTTCCTCCTGCTTCTCTTCTGTTTTAATTGTCTCTGCTCCAGTTTTCCCCAGACCAGGGAGTCTCTCCTTGTGCTGGATCAGCGAACTAAAGAGAAAAGTCTTTGAAAATGGGACCAAGGACAAAAGCAGGGAGTATGTTCAGCTCGGAGCCGTAAAGGAATATGCAAATGTCTTAAAGAGGGTACCAAACTCAATTATTTTTGTTAACTGGTGAGATCAGAAGAGGGATCAATTATAACATGCCCATATCTTTCTTTGTGAGCCGCATGGTGAAAATTTCAATTGCCTTTTGAAGTGGCCGTGCCAGGAGACGGTGGGTATGAGCCAGGAAGACATTAATGTCATCTCTAAGTGGCAGGGAAATAAGAAACTTGCACCCCTTGACAGTCATCTTCTCGATTTTAAAAAGCGAATGGGAGAAATGCAGTTTAACTGTTCCCACAATAAATGAAAAAGCAGGAGAAACTGAGGGATAAAAATCACGCCTCCTGGAGAAATTCAGGGCCGGACTTGGCATGCATTGTTGGAGATGATTTAGCAGTAATTAAATAGGTTCTGACATAGAGGGTTAGATTGGAGATGAGAAGGAAGGAAAAAAATTAAATAATGATAATTTCCTGACTGCCCATTAGCATGCCAGGCCCTGAGCAAGATTAGTCTGAGAGTGGTGTGAAAACAAGCGTTTGTGGGGAGCAACTGTCCTCCCCTTTGGGCAAGCTCTGGGTCCAGGCTGGGCCACCCCTCAGCACTTGCCCAGCCAGGGGCTGTTTAAAATGTTCTGGGAACAGCCACGATGGAGACCATGGGAATCTTCCTACCCTTGAATGTGGAAAGGTTGCCCAGGGAAGTTGTGGCTGCCCCATCCCTGGAAGGGTTCAAGGCCAGGTTGGATGGGGCTTGGAGCAACCTGGTGTGGTGGGAGGTGTCCCTGCCCAGGGCAGGGGGGTTGGAACTCTATCTTTAAGGTCCTTTCCAACCTAAATGATTCTAGGATTCTATGAATTTAAGCCCAGCTCCTATTCATTCCCCATCTCTGGCTGTCCCTGGGGAGTTATCCCCCGTTAGCTGATCTGGCCTTGGCGTGTGTCTGTCCCCGGTGCCGGGGCTCCTGCCGCCCCCGAGAAACTGCCACCAAAGCTCATCCCTGAAGTTGTGCAAATATCTCCGAGAACTTCCCTCGCAGCCGGCGTTTGCCCCTCGGGCTGTGCTGGTGTGCAAATCACCATCCTGCTTGTAAGTAACGTCAGGTTATTTATAACACGCCCTGGTGTTAGAAACAGCAGCCATATCCATCACACACCACCCATTCCAACATTAGGATTTAAAACCCCTCCGGAGACCCCCCCCATCTCTCTGGGTGGTCGGGGAAAAGGCAGTTGCTGTTTGGGGGGCACGGGAGGGAGCAATTTTGCTTTTCTCGTTGCTCCTTGGAGCAGTGCCTTAAATTGTCTAATAATGTTCAATTCTAAGCTTTCGAAGTGTTTTTTTAATCCTAAAAAGTGTTCTTTAAGCATGAAATATATATGTTTGAAGTGCATGAATGGTGAGTTTGACTCCGTTTGGTGGAAATTACATATCATTTGTGAAACCAAGAGAGCAGCCCCTGCGGAGCGCGGTTCCCGCGGGGTTTAGCAGCGCTCCCGGAGTGTGTTATTGCAAATAAAGAGATATCTGATATCGGCGTTTGTCTGGCCAGAGCCCCCATCAGCGATCCAGCGCCCGCACTGGGAGCAGCTGGTTCCTTCTGGGGCCGCAGGAGGAGACGGGGAGAAGATCCTTCTAAAGAAGTTCCTTTGTTATGCTGCTGGGGTTCTGTTTCTGGTGTTAAACGGTTGAGAAAGAAGGAAGTTTGACCAGGTACCTTCTTTTAGAAGCACACAGACTTCACCTGGAGATTAATTCCTTTATTTGCTCGTGTTCCTCTCAAGTTTTTAAACTTCTATGTAAACTTTTATTTCTTTTCTTTTGAGGCGAAAACTTCGGAGATCCCTAGTTTTCAAGCTATTTATTCTTTTCTTGTATTCCTCCTTCACACATGCTGAACTGACGGTGTTTTCTTCTTCCTTTCCCACACATCCAAAACCTAAATATAGTTCTGGTTTCCATCCTGTGTCCCCTGGAGAAACAGGGCTTTATACAACCTTGGCCACAGCCTGCACGAGGAGGGGTTTTCTATTAGCGCCGTGTTTCATTTTAAACTCAAAGCTTTTAGGGTTGGCTGTTAAATTTTAGGTATATGGGATAACCTGTGGGATCTGCAAGTACAGAATATTAATAAAATTTGGGGCCTGAGCCAGCAGGAGACCAGAGACACTTATTTCTTCTCCGCTTTGATTTCTAGCGTGGCTCTGCGGGTCTCCTGTGCTTTCCTTCATGGTGCTGGCCCTCAGCTTTCAATTAAAGTCATTTCTTGTCCTTAATCCCTGTCTCATCCATTCCTGGCTCTTCTTCCAGTCAGGTCTGGGTAACTCTGTGGGAGATACAGCGGTTCCTCTCAATTTCTGGAGATGAATGGATATTTATTAACTATCAAGTGAAATGGTAAAAAGTAATAGGTAAGAGTGAAGAATTGCACAAGCGAATACGGCAGAGAAACACGTCTTCAAATATGTAAATTCTGCTCCAGAGGAAAAAGTAATAAATTTTTTGCCTAATATTGTGCTTATAGGCTTAGGAGATCATTTCTAGCAACTCTGTTCATCCTTCCAAAGCGCTGCCCCAGCAGCTGAGAGGCTGGTGGACTGTGCTTTTGCATCTTCTCCCTCCGTAACCATCACTCCTGGTGTCCTTGGAGCCAGGGAGAAGCCAAAGGAGGGAGGTGGGAGCCATTGAAGGAGCCTGAGCTGGGTGGGATGGATATTTCTCTGGATGGAGCTCTCTGCTGGAGCTTGGTGTGGTCAGTGAGGACATGCCTTTGGGAGACCTCAGCTGTTTAGATCATTAGGAGGTACATCGTTAGAAGGTACATCTGTATTTCACGGGTACATCAGGTACCTTCTGCATCATGTGTCAGAAGTGCCACTAGAGGATATTACGTGATGATCTAAGCCAAGATCACAAATTGAAGATTTCTAAAGATACAGCAGTAGTATTTTATTCACATATACACATTCATTATGTACATCTGGAGCCAATCTGATTCACTCCTGTTCAACTAATAGCTTTTTCCCCAATTTACTTCTTGACTTAAGTGAGTATTAATCATAAACTGTTTCATTAGTAACTGATTTGATTCAGGGGGGGAAAAAAGTTGAAAAGATTTGATGTATGCTATAAAATTTGTGCTACTTCTTCCCTGGACTGGAGGCAGGTGTTTTGCACAGGGAGTCTTTTGCCTTGATTGTTAAACTTGCGCGTGTGTGTGTGTTTGGCATCCCTGATGTACACGGGAAAACGGAGGCAGAAACTTATCACTGGATGCTTTTTGGGTGCTTCTGTTCTTACCCTCAATGATGTGAAGGGTCCCTCGTGGATTAGTAACCGTGGGCAGCATCTTTGAGGCTGTCTGATAAAGACAGTGCAGCGGCCGGGCTTTCTTTTAGTGTGCTCGTGTGTGTTGTTCTTGGAGATGAAATAACAGGGTCAAGTTGGAAAAGTAATACTGGCAAGGGAATAGGAGCAGAGTTTTGGAATAAGTCGGGGAGAGGGATTGTGAAGTGGTCGCAAATTCTACCTGAGCAATTTGTTCTTGGTGCCTTTTGTCTTCTCTTTGTCTCTAAACCAACCTTCTTTAGTGCTTGTGGTATCAAGTGGTTTTATGTTGATTGTGGAGGCTTTTTTGAACAACCTAAGGTGGATGGTAAGGATGCTGTTAAAGTAATTTAAAATGTCTCCTGAGAGCAGAGAACAAGGCAAATAGCAGGATTGCAGCCCTGGGCTTGAGGAGAATGGAGTTTCATCTGTTCGTGAACCTGCTTGGAAGAATCCCATGGAATGTGCTCCTGGAGAGCCAGGGGATCCAGGAGAGCTTGGGCTAGGGGGAGATGATCTTCAGAGGAGCTTTCAAACCTCAACCCTTGTGTCTGAGTCTGTCTGTTGCTGTAATAGACTATTGAAAATGGTGTCAACTCATGGAACGTTCCTTGGTGAGATAAAGCTGTATTTGAGAAAGATTGTACTAAGTCAGGAGAGCGCTGGGCAGGTTTATTTAAGGCACTGAGAGAGAAAGGCATTTTATTAAATAATATAATGGTATTTCTCAAGTGGAAGCAGAAGAACCAAATATAGCAACACGTATGTGACTTCATTTTAAACTTCTTAAATAAAATTTAGAATAATAAAAGTAGTTTTGATGGTATTTCCTGACACATCACACTGCACTTTTTTCCGGAGATGGAACATACGGTTGGACTTGATGATCTTAAAGGTCTCTTCTAACCATAATGATTCTATGAAATTTGGTGACGGGTGGTGTGTGCTTCAATATTGCTGTGCGCATGGGTCTGTTCTCACCTTTTTGTCTTCTTGAGGACTTCCGGGGTTGCAAACTAAATATTCTGTAATTGTATGGTGGATTGAGTGTCCTTTGGATTGTCTTTCTGGTGTGTGGAATGTGGGAAAGGAGAAGTTCCTACGTGAGTGTCTCCAAGTTGCCCAGAATGTTCTGCTCTGTAGAAGTAGGAGTTCGTCTCCATCATTAACTCTCTGCTCTTTCCCAGATGTTACGTGGCAGGAGGAGACTTATTCCCTCTGCATCTTTCATTTTGACAATAATTTTTGTGATTAGACCATATTCTGCTCACTTTGAAGTTCTGCCTGCAAGTAGAGAAACTGATAGTCCCTTTTGTTCATCAGTGTGAAAGCAAACCAGTGGTTTTAGTTTGCAACAAAGTAGAACTGTGGTTCTGCTCTTTATTGCTCTGGGGTTTTGTTGAAAATAAAATGTAAATAAATAGGAGCGTGCAAAATTTTGTGGTCAAATTTTAATTAAAAGACTGATGAATGTCTCCGTTTTACACATTTAAATCATCATTCTTTTTCAGATCTATATGATGAATGCTTTTCCTAAATAATGTTTTTCTCCTGGTAAACTGACTTTTTCCCACTTGTTTTTAATGAAGCGTGACTTCAGTGCTTCACGTTTTGTTTAATGGTTTGAGCATAACGTTCTTGATGTCAGCGCGGTTCGGAGGAAAGATTTTGTTGACTTAATATTGCAGAGGCAGCGGAGGGGGAACAAAGGAATTAACCCGTGCTCTGGTGACACTCTAAAGGGAAGGTGTTTGCTGGGTGGCAGCTAATAAATTGTAGGTTATTTTAAGGTAATAGTTTCACTTCTGAAATTTGGGGAAACCTACGTATGTGGGCTGTTATCCTAAGAGCTGGAGGTTGGTTCTTGGCTGTAGACAGGTATCCTCTTCTGTTCTCTGCCACGTGTAGGTGAGGAGGTTATTGCCTTCTCCAGCCTCTACCAGTTTGAAGCCATTACCTCTCATCCTATTACTACAAGCCCTTGTAAAAAGTCCCTCCCCAGCTTTCCTGGAGCCCCTTTAGGGACTGGAAGGGGCTCTAAGGTATCCTTGGGAGCCTTCTCTTCTCCAGGTTGAACCCCCTCAACTCTCTCAGCCTGTCCTCCCAGCAGAGGGGCTCAAACCCAGTTCAGCTGAGGATGCTGCGGGATGAGAGCAGAGTCAGAAACAGGTGATGAGAGTGAGAAAGACCAGGAAAGCCATTGTGCTGGAAAACTGTGAAGATTGGACTTTTTTTACCTTAAAGAAGTAGTTGAATAAGAGGTGACAATTTGAAAGCCTGGAGCCTGATGAATGAAAGGTTTAGAGAAGTTGTTTGGGAGCTGTTGTTTTCCCTGTCTCTGCAATGCAAGAACAAAGGTGTTCAATGAAGCTGAAAGGTGGCAAATTAAAAACTGATAAAAGAAAATACATTTTCAAGCAATGAAAGAAGCGGTGGTATTCATTACCATCAGAAAACCGGCAAGGTCGGGAATTTATCAGGGTTCAAAAAGAGACTGGAGGTTTATATGATCAGTAAAAATATCCAAAGGGGTTGTCAACGAGAGCTTGTTTTTCAGAAGTATTTATTAAATGTCGGTTTTTGGATTTGGAAAGCCCAAGGTGAAGATAGGACTGGAATGATGGCGAAGGACTATCATCTTCTACCTTCCTAATATGGTCCTTGTGGCTCTGAAGGATTTGATTTTGTTCTTCACTGTATTTGGGTCTCGAGAGGAAGGGGATCCCAGGCACAATGGGGAGGGGTCAATGGGAGAACATCCATTGGGGTCTTCTTTGTGGATCCTCCACAGAGTTTGAGTTCCAGCATGTGAGAAACCTCTGCTGGAGGAGCTGCAATCCAGGGTGCCGAGGTGGCACGTTTTCTGTTTTAAATGCAGAAATCTCTTGGAGAAATGCAGTTCACAAGGTTAAAGAGCAGCCGAGCTTCATGGTGTTTACTTGCTGCCTGAGAGCAAGCCCTGAGGATGGTTCCCAATTAAGCTAATGAGACATGTTGTGTGGGTGTTGTCTGATCTGTGCTCTGGGCTGAGAGAACAAACTAATATTAAAAAAAAAAAAAAAGTTGAGGAGGTGTTGTTTGGTGCAGTTTGTGTTTTTAACCTTTTTAGGTGGTTTATATACTCAAAGCATTAAAATGGTTGTTCGTTCACATTTTTCAAGGTGCAAGTTACAACTTGCAACCCACATCGTATGGGTTCTGTGATGTGAAATTAGTATTTTGACCACATCCAAGTAAATCTGACTTCAGAGTAATGGCTTATTATTGCTTTTCCTTGGATACACTGTTGGGTGGGATTCAATAAGCTGTCCCTTAAGCCAGCCCAGTCTTGCTGTCAGGAGCAAGGTTTGGGTTGGAAATGACCCTTTATGGGTATTATTGTTTCAGGAAGAATATGTTTATTTATCCTTTTGCCTTGCAGGTGACACAGTAGGGAAGTTGCACACTGTGTTTCCTGTACTTAACAAATCACTTCACTTTTTTGGCCAACAGCTCGAGCATCTGCATGTGGTTTTCATGGGTGGACTCGGGGTTTTTACCCTCTGTGTTCTGCCCCAGGGTGGATCCATGGATACTGTGGGCTTCTGGGCAGTTCCCTGGTAGTTATGGGACAGGAATTGAAGGAAAAATCCAACAGTTGTTATAGAGAAGTGAAAACATTTTAACCCCAACATATAGTGGGCAGAAAGGCTTTTTGTATGGATGCGTTCAGAGAATCATAGAATGGTTTGGGTTGGAAGGGACCTTGAAAGGTCATCCAGTCTGACCCCCTGCCATGGACAGGGACATCTTCAACCAGATCAGGTTGCTCAGAGCCTCGTCCAACCTGTCCTGGAGTGTTTTTAGAGATGGGGTATCCACCACCTCTCTGGGAAACCTGAGCCAGGGCTTCATCACCCTCAGCATAAAAATTTTCCTCATATCTCATCTAAATCTCCCCTCTTAGTTTAAAACCATTTTTCCCTTGTCCTGTCAGCCCAGGTCCTGCTAAGAAGTTTGCCAACCCTGTGGCTTGCCAGTTTGATCAGACCCAGTGTGGTGATTTGCAGTGTGGGTGCTGTGAGTGTCTGTCTGTCTGTCTGTCCTCTTCCAAAGGACGTGTGGCCAAGTCCTCTCTGCCCCCAGGAATCCCCTCAGGGCAACAGAGAGAGGCTCCCAGCCACCTCGGGGATAACGTGATGGATGATTTCCCAAACTCCTATTGAAGTCACTGGTCTTTTATACCCTGGAGGCAGCAGAGGGAATGATTTATGAATTAAATAAAATATGGGAAATTATTAATATTTTCTAATAAAACAGTCAGCTGAGGTATATTCTCCAGCATGAACCAAAAAGCCCTTTTTTTCTGCCTTTTTCCAAAAGCCACATCTGCCACATCTCTAGGGTTGTTGACACGTCGGAAGGGGACCAAGAAATTACTTTTCGAGTTCGATGAGATCTGCTGTGTTGAGCTGATGGGATAAACTCGGGTCTCTGATTTTTTTTTTTTCCATCCTCTCACGGTCTGCTGTGAGAGCGTTCCCCTCCTGCCTCGTCCTGCTTTCCCCGGAACACCCCGGGAGCGGAGCAGGATGGGGCTGCCGTTCCTCCTCCTCCTCCTCCTCTATTTTTGCAGAGATAACTGCACCAGCTTAGAGCACGCTTCACTTTACTTTTCTCCCAAGTTAATGATATTTAAGCGGCTAAAACTGCAGGAAACTGGCTGTTAAGAGATTTAAAGGCCAATATCTGGGTTACTTAGTAGGCAGGAGGAAAAAGAAATCCAAGAGTAAGGACTGAAGATGGGGATGAATTTTTACGTGCTGTACATGCTGGCAGAATAAAAGAATCGGATGCACTCTCACAAACACTTTATTTTCAGGGCTGAAGAAGGTGGGGTTTTTTTCTCCTTTTTTTTTTTCTGAATGAATGAATAAAATATTAGTTTTCTATTACCACTAAGTAAGGATGAATACATTTCCTTGGCAGTTGTATGCCTTCCCTCTGCCAATGATGGTGATGTAGAGGCTCGGTTGAAGAAGGCACGGTATTAATTTTTAAAAATTTTTTATTTTTAAGAGTTGACTGATTTTTTTTTTATTTTTTTTTTTCAAACGTGAACTGTGCCCAGGGGTGTCAGACAGCGAGTGGCCTCTGAGCTTCACCCTCCTGTGAGATTGCCACCGCCTGAGCTGCGGGGCTGAGGGAAATGGCAGAAAGAGGAGGGTTTTTTTGAATGAAGAGATGAGAAATAACACCAAGGGAGAAGAAACGAGCTCGTGCTAGAGAACAGGCAGTGGTGAGCGTTCCGCTAGAAGGGAGTTAAATGAACAAAAAAAAAAATTTAAAAAAAAAAATAAATATTTCCCGGCAGCAGGAGGTTAGGGAACATAACTAAACATGTTAAACTCGCTGTGAAGCAAGAGGACCTCGGGGGTATTTTAGTCAGATAATATTTAGTTTTGCTGCAGTGTCAGTTGTATGATTGCTTGTCAGCTGGCATATGGATGTGCTATAAGGAAAATGAGGCTTTTAGAGACCGTGCACGATTTTCCTAAGGATAGTAAGCAGGGGATTTATCAGAGACATATTAGAAGAGTTACAGCAGAGTTATTTGCTCTGGTCCATCGCCAGGATATAAGGCAAGCCGAGCCCTCTGCAGAGGACCATTGAGGGTGACGGACGAGAGCTTGAAAGGAAGAACTATAAATCTTGAAAGCTTGAAAGGGAGAACATATGGAATAGAAGAGTATATAAGCTACACAGGTATTTGTAAGTGTGTGTTTAAAGCTGCCTGCTGAATGTTTGCCAGGAGAGCAGTCAGATTGCAGAACCTCTCCAGAATTTGAGAAACGATGGTTGGGAAGCTGAGGGTCTCTTCTTCTGGCCACCTCGAATTAGCCTCTGATGGTCTCTCTCAGGCTCTCTGCCTGGTTGTGTCCTCTCCTCACTGCAGTTTCCCCAGTGGCTTTCTCCAGACTTCCAACATCGAGTGGAAAGTTGGTGTTCAACCTCAATGACACCGCATCTTTCATGGAGAGAAAATACCTCTGTTATGAGAGTATCAGAAAAAGTGTTGAAAACCATCAGCTGTGGACAAATGATGGGAGAGAGGGGGATGTTTTGTTCTTGGTGTGTGTCGTTACTGAGTTCATCGCTCTTTCTGACCTCTCTTCCACCTATTTGGGCTAGACAGGGATGGAGGTACTTGGACTTACAAAGACTAAATATTTTATTTTTGTTGGAGAAGCCTTGTTTGTAGGGTGTGATACATCTGAAGGGCTTCTTTATAGGTTAAACCCATCTACAGATTCCTGTGATAGCCTTATATTGCCTTGAGGAGCAAAAATTCAAGCAGAGGGTTGATATACAGAAAGTCCCATTCAAGAGGTAAAAATATTTTGAAAAACCATCCTCTAACATTCTTCTTATCAGTGCAAGGGTGGTGAAATCTGCTGGATGTGTTTATTTTTATGGAGTTAACACGCTTTTTTGTAAATGCTGTTTTAATTGAGGTCTTGAGTAGAAAGTCAATGGTGTGTATATACATATGTGTCTGCAGTCAGTTCTAATTTGCAAAGTAATGTGAAAATAGGTCAGCCACACAGAGAAATGCTGAGAAATGGCTGTAGCTGAGAAGGAAGCTATTTGGAGATTTGGGAATAGAAAATTTTG
Organism: Gallinago undulata; assembly: GCA_026546715.1. Classification (NCBI taxonomy): domain Eukaryota; kingdom Metazoa; phylum Chordata; class Aves; order Charadriiformes; family Scolopacidae; genus Gallinago; species Gallinago undulata. The sequence goes on along the minus strand of JAOTQQ010000071.1, from coordinate 2,659,838 downwards.
GTTTAAAGATGATTAGTACGAAGGCTAAAGGTGGTAAGAGAAAGGGGAGCCATTTGCCCGGTGGTGACAGTAGGTGTTGCTGTAGACAGGGTAGATTTGAAAAGTTTCTGGTAATTTAATTTTTGCTGGGTTGTTTTGTTTTTTGTTTGGTTTTTTTTTGCCATAGAACTCTTGGGGGGTTTTGTCTGTTCTGGAAGACTGGATCAGCTCTTGTGAGCTGTGCTCCAAGAGGGCCAGGAGCTGAGGGGTTGGAGCTCCTTTAGATGAGTTCCCATAACAACAAAGTCTGACCCAATGTGGCCTTCAGCCACAGCTCTGCCGTCAGGTCCTCGTTTCTTGGTCTTCCTCTTTCTGACACTTTGTTTTGACTTTCCCCCCACCCAGTTTTCCATAAGGCAGTGGGATGTGAACATAGTCCTGGAAGAGAGAAGCCTAATTACAGTGTAAGGCTCAGCAATCTGTCAGTTCCTTATCAATTCCTCCAGTCATCAGATTGGGGCAGAACCTGTTAATTGTTGGTAGCTCCATCCGTGTGCGTTCCCTGGTGGATGCTTTCCCATGGTTTGTGGAGCAGCTGCCCCCATCGCGATGTGCAGGAGGTGGGATGCACGTGTGTCCTCTGAAGGAGGTGGGGATGCACCTTTGAGAAGGGGTAGATGCCAACCACCACTGGTGGCTCTGGTGCTACACAACGTGCAGGGCTCCTGCTTGGCTTTCAGGAGTTTCGTCGCCTCCATGCAAATTCATTTCTCTAAATTACAGAGATGCTGTTGAATTGTAATCCTCCTCTTTGATAAACACATCACTGAAGTTGAGATTTATCACATTTATTGTTTCCCTTTATTCAGTAGACAAGTTACCTGTCAGAGAAGGAAATTAGACTGGTTTGATATTATTCATATTAAGGCTCGGTTGATTGTTTCTTGTCCCTAATTCTTCTCTAGCTGCTTGCAATTTGATTGTTAATGTTTTCTTCAAGTATTTTTATGAGGTACCAAGATGTTGCAGTGATTTATAATTGCCTGAGCCTGTATCTTCTCATCCATCCTTCTTTTAAAAGGTTGGCTCTCTTCCTCTGTCCTGTTTTCAGGGCCTGTCCTGCCATTTGTGAGTTCATCAAAGACAGTTGCTCGTGGACCAAAGACTACTGTGATTATTTAAGCATTCTTCACTTATTTCTGACTATATTTTGGTTTATGTTCCCACGCCTCACACTGCTGATTTTACTGACATTAAAGATCTGGTCAAGCCCCAGTTACCAGCTCCATCTATCTCTGTATTTGGTGGCTCAGAGCAGGAGCATAGACCTCTCTTACACAGCCATCTTTCTCTTTTATTTGTGTTTTTACGAGGAAGAGTTAGCTAAATTACACCTGATTGCAAATAGCATCTGTTTGATGTTGAAGCTCCGTATTCTTTCTTCAGTCTTGAAATTTTCTCTTATTACGACTAATTTGGAGTTAGGAGTCTGGAGAGGAAGAGGAGGGGAAAATCTTGCCACTGATTTCCTATAATGAAGCAGTCTATTAACATTCTCCAAAAATTATCGTTAATTAAAAAAAAAAGTTCATCTAATGCTAAGAACAGGAATATTTCTGTGCCATCAAGAAAGCACCAAGTGGGAGATGTCATTATAATTCCACTTTAGGAAGTCTGTCTCCTCTGCCAGGCTCTACCCCGTGCAGAAGTGAGGGAGCGAGCGAGCCCTGCCTTTGGGTTGGGGATTAATAGTTGAAGTTCATTGGCGTGGAAATAAAGCAGATTTCACTGTGATGAGAATCTGTCATTAAAAAGCCATTATGGGAAGGGACCGGCACGATTCGGGCTCTTTCATTGCTAATGACAAAACAATCTGTTCTTAAAAAAAAAAAAAACAACACAACAACAACGAAACAACAACAACCCTATATTTTCTTTCAGAGAACGGTGTAGGAGACTTAACCAGAACAGAAGCCGGGTGAAGAGAGGCAGCTGAAAGATTTATTGATCAATAAACCAGACAATTACAGCTTGTTTATAAAAGGAAAAAAAAAAAAAACCCAACCAACAGCCAAACCTGGGGCCTGCGAGCAACACGGAGACTCTAATAATGATAACTCTGGCATCCAGCTTGAAACGATAAAAGTCAATAGGAAGATATAGGATTTCAATAAAATTATGACACTAGATAAACTTTACCCCAGGAACAGATTTTCCCTGGGTGTGTGACTGACTTCAGTTAGATTTGTAACTTTAATTTCTTTCTTATTGATTTTTTTTTTTCCCCTCTTTTCTTCAACTAATTAGAAGGTCCGTGGTGAATTGTGCGTGTGGATGTTTGAGGAGGGGCTAACGAGCAGGAGCAGGGCCTGGGTTTAGATGTATGTGTATACATGTCTGATGGCTTTTTTAATTCTTTTGGCTATATATATTTACTCTTCAGTTGCTTCCAATACATGGCTGGGAGTCATTTTCATGGGATTAGCTCTGGTTTGTGGTTTTCCTTTTAGTTACTTTAGCAGGAGGCATATTCTTCTGGCGCGTTGGCTGGTGCTGGCAGAAGGAAGGAAAAAACCATTCAATCTTTGAAGAAAAAATAACTTTCCTTCCCCTTTTTAAACTTGCATCTCCTCAAACACCAGAGTTTGCTGTGGAGCATTCATTTCCTAGGCTTATATTGAACATCAAAACCAAATATTCTGCTTTTTGGACATGGTTAGAGCAAGCTCATTTCTGTTCTGGTGCTGATTTGGAGCTGGTCAAGGTACAGAGCGCCTGGAAGTGGGGGTGTGAGGTCCCCGGTGAGTTTGCAGACGTTCCCTGTGCTGGGAAAGTGTTGGAAATTCCCAGAGGGACCTTTTTTTAGCAATTCTGAAGGTTTCTCTCCTGATAGAAAGCAGGAAAGCAGAGGTGTTGGAAGAGGGTTGCAGAGGGCATGTGAAAATCCCTGGGGAGGTTTTTGTTGGGGTTTGGGGAACATCCTGTTGTGTGGGCTGAGGAGATATTGCAGCAATTACTAAATTAGTATTACATTTCAGAGAATCTTTTTAGATGGAGAACTTCTTGACAAGAACTTCTGTTTCCTGCCAAACTAACAAGATCTTTAGGAGGGAGGGAAAAGCTTTCAGTAAGTGCTCTTGATGGGGAGGAATTTGAAAAAATGGAGCTGGGGACCGCTTGTTGGAAGCTGAGATTTGATTTCATTACAGTATTAGTGTTGAGAAATAATTACCGAGGAGGACTAAACTCCAGCATCAAGTGTTTAATTGTACCACCCTTTATTTCAGCTTTTCAGCACTTTCCCCCCCCCAGTACAGCTTGTGTTGTATTTATGGTCCATGTTTTTTTTTTTTTTCCTTGAGAAGTTTACCCTTCCTTTGAAAGAAGGGCTTTGATGGGCAAGGTCTGTAGTTGATTTTAGGGGAGAGACAGCCCGTGGGGGTGTCCTGCTCCCGTGCAAATTTCCCATCCTACCCTGAAAGCCAAAGTTTGTCCTCCTCACAGCCCAACAGCTCGGGGAAGAGCTGGGATCTTGCCGGGGACGATTGGAGTGACCGAATGTTCAGCAGTGAACTGGAAGCCAAGTGTGATGGGAATTGCCAGGGGTCCTGTTTGCTGTTGCAAAAAATGCTGAGGATTTTGGGACTGCCCTGCCGTAACGGAGAGGATGTTGCAGTGGGAAACGGTCACGTTGATGAAAGATGCTCAGTAGGACGTGAGGATAGCGGAGCAGTTAGGAGGACAGAGGAAGAGGATGCTGTAATTGCAGGTCTAAGTGCAACAACACGTGAGGATGAAACCAGTCCCTCTGCTAAACGTTCTCTTCTGTGCTCTGGGTGATGATTCTTCAATAAATGGGGAATGAAAGTCATTCCCTGAGTCAAGGCAGCCCTGCCTTACGGAGGGTGCACTGGGCAGATGAGTGATGTCTATGTTGAGGAGGAGGATGATGATGGAGCAACCCTGTACTGCTACTGTTCTGCTAAAGCAGTTCCTTACGAGGCTGGTGTGGTGATGCTGGGTCTGGGTTTATCCTCCTGCAGTAACATGGAAGTATTTCTTTTCATATACGTGTCGAACGAAAAATTCTTTCTAAATTATGACAAAACTGTTTGTTCCTTGGAAAGGTATTTCTTTTCACCCAGACCTTAGCAAGGAGCCTAGCAATACCTTCTAGTACTATTTATGTTAAAACCTCTGTTTTTCTTTATCCTTTTATTATGTCTGTTTCTTCATCCTTGGGGTGTGCTTTGGTCTGGAGGTCCTTCACCTGCTGAGCAAGCCCACCCTCTTGGCTGACCTTTCAATCCGAGTGCTCTGCTCACACAGTGTCCCTCTGGCAGTGCCCCTCGTCATCTTCTCACACCTTCAATGTTCCTTCCCTTCTCCACACACGCTCTTTCACTCTTTGACCTTTAGATTTTGAAGGAGGAGAGAACCTTTGTAACGGGCTCTCATGGTTACCATCACCCTCACTTTCTGAAATACGACGTGTTTTGTCGGGGTGTGAGGGAAAAGGATGTTTTGTTTTCTTACCCTGGCAATTCCTGATTTCCCCACGCAGGGTCCCAGTGAAGTGTTTTGGGCTCCCAGTTTGGTGGTGGCAGTGGTCTGGTCGGGGTGTGACCCGCACAGCTATAAACCTGAGCAATCTCCTCCTTATATTTCGGATTTTCGCGGGGGCAGAATTCCCCTGGGAGAACTGGAGCGGTTCTGTGAGAGGACAAGGTACCAAACTCCAGCAATAAAGAGGCAGCACTGTAAGGTTTCCGTGGAGTTTTTCCTCTCTGGATTTATGCCGGGGCCTTTGCCACTTTGACCCTCTTCCATAGCCTTGAAAATGTCAAGGCTCTTCCACGTGGCCAAAAAATAAAACACTTCATCAGCTGCCTAATCCCTGGATGCATATTGGGCTACAAACAGTAATCTCCTTAAAACACACCTGACTTTTTGGAATTTTCAGCCTTTTGTCCCCATTCTTCTCCATCAGTGCCTTGGAGGGAGGCGTTAGGCGCTGTCTGAAGTTGGGGATGCGGCAGGAAATACTTCAACCAGCCCCCCCCCCCCCAAAAAAAAAAAACCTTCTACCTTTAACTTTCAGACCAAGCTTTGTACTTGAGAGCAGGAATGCTCTCAGGATCCTTCTTTTTGTCTTTCTCTGAAAATTCTTGGTTACAATTGCCAGCCAAGAATGAAGGGAGCCAAAGGCATTGTCTGCGAGATATTAACCTCTGAAAAAATATTTATTATAAACACCAAGTGCCGCAGCGTTTACCGAGTGGTAAGTCACGTACCGTGTAGAGGATATTTGCTCTCAGCCACTTTGTGTGTTGTCAAATCTGTTCGTTTCTGTTGTGACAATTCTGTTCCTTCGTTGCTGGAACTCTTTGGCAGGAAAAATGTCAAGAACTACGCTAAATGTTTTGCTGAAGAAACCCATTCAGCCATGTTGAATGAGAATAACGTCTCCAAAAAGAAGGCAGATTCTGTTTTCAGTTGCCATCTGCTTGTTAGACTGTGTGCCTGTTGCTTTCCTACGAGGGATGTGTGATTTTTATATACACAAGACAGTCCAATTTTTCAGTTTTCAGAGCAGGAAAATGTACTTTATCAGACCTGTGTGTTCACGTCTGTGGTGTGAAGATGGTGAGCGTGCATCTGTCAGCTTTTCTTTGCCGTAGAAAAGAACAATGGGTAAAAATGTCAAATATTGTTCTGGGAAGCCTTACCTCGGAGCGAGATTGGGAGCTTTGTCCCTAAAAGCGGTTTCTGTTTTTCCCCGACAGGAGCGGGATGGGATGCGAGCCATCCTGGAGTCGTACGACAGCGAGCTGACCCCCGCCGAGCACTCGCCCCAGCTGAGCCGGCGCATGAGGGAGGCCGAGGAGATGGTGCAGAAGCTCCACGCTCACAACACCGAGCTGGAGGTGAGACACAAGCATCAGGTCCAGAGAAGTGTTTCTCCCACTTTTCTCTGGTGAGACCTCACCTGGAGCACTGTGTGCAGGGCTGGAGCCCTCAAGAGAAGAAGGACACAGACCTGGTGGAGCAGGTCCAGAGGAGGGCCATGAAAATGCTGAGGGGGTTGGAGCCCCTCTGCTCCGAGGACAGGCTGAGGGAGCTGGGGTTGTTCAGCCTGGAGAAGAGGAGGCTCCGGGGAGACCTAAGAGGGGCCTTCCAGTACCTGAGGGGGCTACAGGAAGGCTGGGGAGAGCCTGTTTACAAAGGCTGGCAATGACAGAACAAGGGCTAATGGGTTTAAACTGGAGAAGAGCAGATTTAGATTAGACATTAGGAGTAAATTCTTTACTATGAGGGTGGTGGAGAACTGGAACAGGTTGCCCAGGGAGGTGGTTGAGGCCCCTTCCCTGGGGACATTCAAGGTGAGGCTCGACGAGGCCCTGGGCAACCTGGTCTAGTTGGGGGTATCCCTGCTGACGGCGGGGGGGGCGGACTAGATGGCCTTTGAAGGTCCCTTCCGGCCCAGATGATTCTATGATTCTATTCTATGATCCTATAACGTTGTTCACACCTTTAACGTTGTTAAAACGAGGCACGTTTTAACCAGCAGGTTGGTATGTCCTCGCTGGCGTCGTGTCTTCCCAGGTTTCTCCACATCTCCTTCCTCATGCAGCCTCCTCCACCTCTGCCGGTGTGCGGGCAGAGCTCCCCGTGGCACTATGTTTTTCCTGGCTTGTTTTTCAATCAAGTCACTTCCCTCAGCTGGTTTGCATCACCGTCTGACAAACAGTTGTGTGGATGCAGCATCGCCCGGCTGGCCCTGCAGGAGCGAGCACTGCTGGGCAGAGAGAGGGTTCGTGCCCTGGGCAGCACCCCTCTCCCGTATCACACCTCACCCCTCCTGTACAGGAGTCGGTCGTAGAGCGATTGCAGAAGCGTTGAACTGCATCCACAGACGCAGCCAGACAGTCTGCTGAAGTTTCCAAAGGCTTTACTTCACACCTTTATGTGCCAGTTAAAGAACTGGGTATCCTCAGGAGCAGTCAGCACCCGCGTGCCCCGAGCTGCGTGCCCAAGTCTCCCGAGCACAGCCGCCTGCTGACAAGTCCAAGGACATCCTGGAGATTTTTCCTAGCAAGGGATCCACTGAGGCATGTGTTTTCTCAGCTTCAAAAGCAGTGGCATGAGAGGAGAAACTTGTGCTTTGCCCATACACTGGGCCTTTCACGAAATTATCAGAAAGACTGCAGCGGCAGACTGATGGCAGGTTTCTTTAATTATCATTAAATCTGAGTGATGAAAGTGGCTAAGAGGAGAATTTCACATAGTATCAAAGGTGGTCAATATCTTGTAAAGTCAAATCCTGTATTATTTAAGACAACAATTCACCTTTTCTCTAAAGCACAATCTTAAACTGTATCAACTCTAAAACCTCACTTGGAGATGATATTTGTTTGGGTTTTTTTATTTATTCAGCCCTGATTACATATCTGGTCAATCAAGTGGTGCAGCAACATGTCTGTCCTCATTGATGCCAAGGCCTGGAACACCACAGGATTCATAGCACCTATCTAATGCAATGCTCATGACTGAAGAGTTCACTGTGGGGTGAAAATTAGGGTGCAATAAATTTATGAGGCCCATTTCTGTTAAAAAATTTTTTTGAAAACTACATTGGAAAACACCTATTGCCAAAATGTGTTTGTTGGGTTTTTTTAAGTAAGGAAAACAAATTAGAGCCTTATTCTAGAGTAGGATATTTTAGCACAGTCATCCATTCCTAGGAGGAATAGCTAAACTTTGAAGCTTTGTTTATATGAAACCCAAGACAAAATTAATAGCTTAGGTTTTTTAGGACTTCACAAAAGTTGTTTGCTGTCATTTATTTAGTTGGCTGTTATTTTTTTAATGACACACATGAAATAAAAGCCTAGAACACAGAATTAAAGACAACCTATAATTAAGTTGGCTTGATACAACCTGTCAGGACAATTCACATGACCTGTAACATACTCATTTTCTTCAGGGCTTCTTGGATAGCCACATGTACGTACAGTTAGATTGTGTGGACTTTTCTATGTGTTTGGCTCAGAGGGTATGTGTTGCTTTGGTGGCTATTCAATATGCTGTTTGATCTGTTTCTACCAAGGAAAAAAAGGTGTTGAGTTCACTGAGTCGTTACAATGAAGAGTATTTAAAAGACACTATGAAATTCCTAAGTCAGGAATTCCTGGAACAAGATGGTTTCTGGATGAGCACAGAGTCAGGTCTAGTTATTTTACCTGCAGTGAGAGGCCTGAACATGCCTATTTCACAGCAGTCCCTGAAGTTTTAACGTGGGAAGGACTGGTGAGGGTCACTTAAGAGGAAGAACTAAACAATAACAATTGACTTCCTATGAGAACGAAGGACTTCATCAGATGAAGTCCTTCATTGAAGGTCTCCATCCATTTCCACATAGAGCCCAGAAGGGTCATGTAAAGATGTTATCATTCACCCTCAAAACTGCAAATTACCCTTGGAGAAGGGATATTGGAGGTGAGAAGGGTATTTAATCTGTTACATGCAAAGTCTATAGAGTTGGTGGACCACAGAAAACGTCCATTTTTTTCCAGTATCATCTTTACAACACCGTACACCCAGGAAAGAAGCCAGGAAGCCTGCAAACTTGTCATGACACTTCCCAGAAACAGCTTCAGAGTTTCAACCACCTGCTGTTCTTCCTGAGCCAACACTGGTGTCTTTGCAACAAACAATATGAGGCATCAGGTTAAATATATTCCAAGCTCTACCACGCAGACAAATGAAAAGCAAAACAAAAAATTCTGTAATGTTGTGTTCATTTCATGGAAGCTGGTTTTCTACTTAAGAAATCCAGAGTGATCAAAAAGAATATTTCAAATCTGAAAGAAGATGTGATCACATACATTCAAGAAAAGTTTTGCTATTGTGTCACGTGTCAGTGGAGGAAACCACAAGCTATATTCTTGGAGCAAGATTATGCATGAGGTTTCATGGCAAAGAAGAAACATGCAGTGTAGGTCCCCACTCAGCCAGCTCAACTCTGAGTGCCGTTCCACTTTCACAAAATGCCCCTCACTCTCTTGGCCATACCAGAAGACCAAGCTAAACTCAAAGGAACTGTTATCAGCTCACGGCTTTTGTAGATACAAAGGCCATCCATTTCATACCAGCTCCCCCCTTGTTGTTATTAGTTTTAGCAATTGCTAAGCTCCCCTGAAAGTTTTTGCAGGACCAAGCGTGCAATAAAAATGACTTGTATTCACGTGTACACGCACACACACGGAGCATTTATGTTTCCTATTGGTGCTGTGAATTTCGATTCTTTACTCTCCTCCTGATACCTATAGAGGAATAATTTAATACCTACAGAAACTTCCACTACGAGGCCAGAGACGAAGCAGCGCTGGCTGCAGGCGGCCCGGTTATGTTCTCGAGGCAAAAGCGCCCTCTGGCGGGGCATCTCGGTCACGGCATTTTTCTTTTCCTCTCGAACGTGCTGAGCACCCCAGGTGCTGTCACCCCATCGTCTAGCTAGCCCCGAAGTCTACTAATGACAGCTCTGTTGGAAACAGCACGTAGGGCATTATCCTGTTAAAAAGAGCTGCAGACGCTTGGGATGTGATAGCTATAGATGGTGAACTGGAGACTAGATATCAAGCTGTGATGTCAGAAAACTATGGATTGACATTTATGACTGCTTCATACATGACGTTACACCCGAAGTCATTCAGGAGCTCAGGAAACAGAAACCACCCTGAGTTTTGTTGATTTACTTATTCTTACAGGTACAATTTCTTACCACAGCAAACCATAAACTGGTTGCATTTTCAGCCACAGGAGGACGTTTGGAGCAGAAAACATGCTTATTTTCAAATCTGATTTCTACACATATCAGCAACTGCTGAGCAGCTATCACTCTAAATTCATTTGCCACTTCCAATGTGGAAACATAACAACAAGTAAGTTAACACCCTAGGAAAGAAGAGGGACAGACACAGCCATAGCTTGTATAATTTACTGTGATTTCTCTGAGTTCGGTTCACATCAGCAGAAAATTTATGCTTAATAAGGATACTGTTAGTGAAGCTAGTAATAAAGCATAAGACAATATGTCTTCCCATCATTTCACATAATATCATTATGTATCTTCCTTTGGGGAATATGTTCTACACAAAAAAAAAAAAATCCCTTGTCTACAAGATCAAAAATGCATGATACCAAGAAATCCTTTTGTCTCTAAATGCTAAGCCACAGACTGCTGATTCTTTGCATGTATATAATATTTACTTGTCTGTCAACTACAGCCCAGTTATCTCTGAACACTGCAAAAAATCAGCTGTCACGTGAATAGGCATACTACAGCTGCCTCATTACTAGGTATTTATTTGTATTTATTACAGGTTTGTCATTCATCACACCATGTGAATGATGGATTTCACAGAATTGCCTTCTCATTTCACCAATCTTTTTGTCCCTTTCGTGCACATGTCTAAGGAAGCTGGGAGAGGCTAGAGTCCCATACAATTGAGTAATTCATCTAATTACTATGTATATATCTAATTGTATGTATATACACACATATATAGATTTGATGTTTGCATTTTGTATAGTGAACTAACACAAGCTTGGGAAAATCACATGCAGAACTTCAGACATAGTATTTCAGTAAAACTGTTTCTATGTACAAATCAAACATTTGCTTAGGTAGGTTGCTATACTGGTACCCAGACACCTTGGAATTATTTGCAGGGACAGGGAGATTTTTATAAGCAAATCTGTTTACTATTATTGTGATAACAAATGATTGCACATCAAAGCAATCATATATTTGAGAAGCAAATATATTTTGAGAAGTGTGGCCAGCAGGTCTCGGGAGGTGATTCTGCCCCTCTGCGCTCATGAGACGCCCCCTGGAGTACTGTGTCCAGCTTTGGATTCCTCAACACAGGAAGGACATGGACCTATTGGAACGGGTCCAGCAGAGGGCCACGAAGATGATCAGAGGGATGGAGCATCTCTCTTATGAGGACAGGCTGAGAGAGCTGGGTTGTTCAGCCTGGAGAAGAGAAGGCTCCAGGGAGACCTTATAACAGCCTTTCAATATCTGAAGGGAGCCTATAG
>JAOTQQ010000071.1:2633118-2648653 GCA_026546715.1 Gallinago undulata | reverse complement strand
GTGTCCCTGTGACTGCGGGGGGGTCGGACTAGATGGCCTTTGGAGGTCCCTTCCAGCCCAGATGATTCTATGATTCTGTGATGATCATCCTCTCACCCCAGGGGCGAAGGAGCTGACGCCTTTCAGATTGAAGTGCCTGGTGATGTGATCTGCTCTCGCAGAAAAGAGATTTGCAAAATTCAGGCTTCAAAATTCTGGGATCAATGAGACCCACAAGTTATTATTCTGCACCCGCAGCTGGTGGGAGCTGAGAATAATCATCTTTGGCGTGTGATGGGTCTGCTTTGTGTTAGGGACAGCTATATGTCGGGGTGACAACTGTCCCTGCGGGACACAGGGTTGTGCAAAGGGACAATGGAATGGGGCAAATGAGGGTGGTGAGAGCCTGGCCCAGGTTGCCCAGAGAAGCTGTGGCTGCCCCATCCCCGGAGGGGTTCAAGGCCAGACTGGATGGGGCTTGGAGCAACCTGGTGTGGTGGGAGGTGTCCCTGCCCATGGCAGGGGGGTTGGAACTAGGTGATCTTTGAGGTCCCTTCCAACCAAACCATTCTATGATTCTAAGTGTGGTATCTTCTCAGTGGTCCAATCTAAGTGATTCACTACGTTGCGAGTGTAGCAAGGGGTTTCTGTGCACACGTGAGTGAGTGTGTGTTTGTAAGAGCTTTACTCCAAGGGTTGAAGAAGTAAAGTGCGTGTCTGCTGTTAATTCTTCACTTGGCATTGGGCCTCAACCCCCCAGAATGCCACTAACACTATAAATGCTTTTTACTAAGTTTTCTCTAAAAAAAATAAAATCATTCTTTTGAAGATGGAAGTATTTCTTGAAGGAATCCGTATATTATTTTTAGTTCTTTTTTTGAAAACTTGTAATCTGAAAGGGGACTGTGATGAGGTAAGTGTTAAGGTGTGTTTGCCGAGTGGTTCCCTCTTTACTGTTGTACTTTGTCTTAGTGGAACAGGCTTTATGGTCACGACTTGAAATATTCAGAATATGTCTCAAAGCCTGGTGGTTTTATTGCATAGGTTTTACGATAATCCTAAATATGTGGGTTTTCCTTTTTTCCCATCTAGTTCCACCGTCGTATAGATTCATAGGTGCTATAATTCAAATGGAGTAAAGCTTGTAGAAGTGGATACTGCTGGGTTCCTGTTCAAGCCATGGAGTGGATCGTCCCACTGTGCCCAAACCTCCTCGTTGCTTCTGGCATCCTTAAAAATGCTGTTTTCTTGTGCTGGTGGTGACTTCAGTCAGGGACCACTGGCTCCAGTGACCTTCAAAGCCTCAGTGGGCAGAGCGGCGTAGTGTGGTGTGGATCCCTCTCATGCATAGATCCCCTTCACCCCGTTTCTCAGGAAAGGAATTTGGTGAAGTTTTGGGCGAGTTGATAGAGAAGTTGGCTGGGAACTGCAGATGAAATGGAAATTTGCCTGAATTTGTCTGGCTCGGAATGTTTCTCTGTGTTGTTTTTTGATCCCCATATTGCTTACCACCAGGGGTAGGCTTAAACGACACTGACATAGGGTAAAATATCCACCTAGCACTTCATTTTCTTTGTTGTGTCCAACAGTGGCTCTGGGTTGTTGGAGGGAGATTTCCAGAATTGTTTCATGGAATAAGTCAAATGTGCACGGTGTCTTTGGGCAATGGCAAATTACCTTTTCTTCTTCAGGTGGAAGCGTGGAAGAGGGTGGGAACTGATTGCTGCACCCCTATATTTATAGAAAAACAAAGTATAAGTTTGTTTTCGTGGATACGGATTAAGGGCTACATGGAAAATTTCAGAGAGGAGCTGTGTTCTCTGGAGGTTTGTTTTGTGTGATGTCAACATTTAAGCCTTTCAAAGACTTTGCTGGAAGCAGGATTCAAAGACCTGATATTCCTCTTGTAAAGTAAAATTTTACGCTTCACTTGTTTGTGTTTGCCTTTCTGACTGCAGCCTCGGCTGCTGGATCCCATCTGTTTTGGAATTTGGGGGGAAAGTGTGTGTTTGTTTGTTTGTTTTTCTAGTAAAAATCTGAAAAGTGGAGAGGGAAATTGAGGTGGAGGCAGGACTCCTGGTGTCTCATCTTCGGGAGCAGCAGCTGTAATCAACTGCCTGTAGATCAAAGAACTGGTCGATAGCAGCTATTAATAACTCCCAACATAATGTTCTGCACCCTCCCAGCTCCACTGAGCCTCGGTACAAATTTTCGAGATGTTGACACCTGCATGATTCATCTCCCAAGGAGGAGATGGCAGGGATGAGGCACCTGGGAGCCTCGCTTCTCCCTGAGATGTGGGAGAACTGCTCTCTGGTGTTGGGGGGGTGAGGAGGGAGGGGGAAAAAAGGAACTTCAACGCGTTTCATTCTCAGCGTGGCAGAAGGGTTGGGGCAGCTCCTGGTGTGGACGGGTTGTGGAGTAGGACAGAAGAGTGAGTAGAGCCCGTCTGAGAGCATCAGGGATGTGGCAGCAAAGCAAATAGCTGCCTAACTTTTCTGATGGGAGCCTGGTAAGGTCTGGGGGGGGCTGCAGAGAGAGGGGGTGATGGAGCCCAGCTGGAGAGGCCAGGCTGAGTCGGTTAAAGTGTGGAAAACAGTTAAGATCAGTGGTGAACCGAGGGTACCCCACCGCAGGTAAGCACGGTGGTGCCCACAGAGCAGCTCAGTGCCCGCTGGTACAGGAGCAGCCCTTGCACTGTCCCCGAGCATCCCTGCATCTCTGCTGGGAGACGTAGGTATCGCTCTGCTGCACCAGCATCTTGGGCTTAAAAAAAAAAGCCCTTGGAGCCTCTAAGGCTAACGCATCCTCTTCCATTACATTTTGTAGCTTCTCCCTTTCAACATTTTTTCATAGACCTTAAAACTCACACCCTTTCTCTCCTCCCTCACTTGTTTTATCAGAGGTTTTTTTCTTTTTTTTATGCTACCGAGTACTTGATTTACCAAAATCTCTTTCTCTGCTCCCTAGTAGAGAGGTCAGTGATATTTTTCCTTCTGGCTGCCCTGATCTGTTACCAGCAGCCCCGCCTCTGAACAAGCCATAGAGGGGGAAAAAAACAGGGGTTTTTCTGTACTCTAAAACTGGAGATTTTCCCATCCCTTCCAGCAGCAGCGCTGTGAGAGGCAGGAAGAGATAGGGATGATACAGTGGGAAAGAGGAGGAAGCTGCATGGATCTGGGAAGATTTTAGGCTGAGGCAACAGCTTTTAACTCATTGGGGAGATGAGGTCTCTGATAAGTCCTTTTCTTGATGTATAATTGGAGGTGGGAAGCTGCTTAAAAGGACAGAGGGAATGAGAGAGGAGCTTGTAAGCCTTGGAAGGTGGTGTGTGAGTGGTTTGTTAATGGATGCCAGGAGGATGGATTTAGGTGGTCCGTGGAGTCGTGCTCGACTCCCCCTTTCCCAGCCCTCGCTGCTGCCTCCGTGTCACAGTCTGGGTCAGAGGATCTGAAACACAGAAAGATGCTTTCTTTCGTCCCAGATCACTTCAGACATGCCGTGTGAACTGGTCCCATCAGAGCCCGATGGGACAGAGGACTTGGTAGGCAAAGAAAGGCCAATGGGGGACCTTTTTAAATCCCCTTCACTGATGACTGAGGAGAAAAGCTGGATGTCTAATGCGTGGATGTGAAACAGGCAGGCTCTTCTGGGACTGAAAATGATTGCTGTGTCCTCCCCAGGTCTCCTTGCATTGGCCCGAGTCCCTGCTCCACAACGTCCATCTGGTGGGAGAGGTCCAAATAAAGGAATTTGCAGAGTATTGGCTGTAAAGCAAGGGGGAGATGCACAGAGATCCACCAGCTGAACTGGTGGCTGGCAGAGCACGCCGGCTGTGTCAGCCTATTTCAGGCAGTTAATGAAGTGTCACTCACCATCTTCTTAAAAGTGTGTTTTGGAACCAGAGAGGGAATGCGTTTTATCCCTGGCCAGCCTGCTATAAATACTTAAACAGAATTGTAGCCGTGTTTAGATCAGGGCATGAGTTTTTGTTTTGATAGTGGTGGTATTAACAGTTTTCTTGCCAATCTCTGCTAACTTTCGCTGCCTTACCTCCCGTGACTTCTAATCTCAGGGTAAAGATGGCAAAACGAGAAGCTTCTGCGCGTGAAAGCTCTGATGGGGACTTCAGTGTTTGAGAAGTTAAATCCAGCTGCACAAAAGAGAAATCGTCATAAATATAACTCCATTAATAGCGATTTTATTACAATGCGCTTGGCTCCGTATGAAACTTTAATGAAGAGAGATTTGGAAGGAGGACTCACGCTGACACCTTCAATGCTCTCCAGCATTTTTTGCACTGAGAGATTTACGCTGTCTGTGAGCACCATATGTACCCTCATCAGTTAATTATGAGCCTGACGGTTTCAGCACGTGAAATGCCATATGTTCCGTGTTTTTGTTGCACCACGGGCGTTACTGGTGACCTCAAAACTCGGTGGCCAAATGCTGTCACCTTCTCTGCACCTGATAACTGCGGCGCATCTGCTGGCGGTGAGAATTGGGCATTGCTGATTCCTGTGATGTCGCTCACAAATCTGCTCCTTGCAAAGGCAGTTACTTCCCAGTCACCCCGGTGTTTTAAAGTGCTTAAAATTTACGTGCGGCTGCAGTAAAATGTTTATTTGAGGAGTTAACTGTTCCCCCGTGCCTCTCACCCAGCTTCCCCCGTCAGTGCTTTTCCGCTTTTGTACCTTCTGTATTTTTCTCACTTTGATCCACGCTTTATATTTATCTTGCTTTGTCCCTCCACTGCTGAATTTCCTCTCCCCCTCAAAGGTAAATTGCTTCTTTGCAGAGCAGAAGGGGTTTCTCTGATGGTGGGAACTTTACAGAGAAATTTCCTCCCATCTGTGTGAGGTACAGAAGAGTTTGTTTTAATTTTCGGATTCCTGCCGCCTGCTTTCTCTGCCTCTCTGCTGCCATCCCACCTTTCTGCACTGCTCTTTTTTTTTTTTTTTCTTTTTTTTTTTTTTTTCTCAGTGACAACTGTGAGAAGCAGTGAGAAGATGACTCTGCTCGCTTGGCATGTCCATGAGGAGCAAATCCGAGTCACTAGAGCTTTCCTGCCACTCCAGGATGGCATGTGTTTCACTCGCCCGGACTTCTGCTGTCATTGTAGCATCTTATCTGTGACTCAGGCGGGAGAAAACAGGCTGTCTCCGGGGACGATGCTAATGTGCTCCATGCATCAGCTACCACTGATTGCTGAAGCAGTCACAGGGCTGGACATCATCTTCTGACAAAACAAACACCTTGTCCAAATAGCATTTTGAACCTGAAGGCTTTGGCACCTCTTGGCAGCCTCGAGAAGCGCTGCGGTCCTCGGCGTTTCTTCTCTTTGCTGAAGGAGAGCAGGTCGGGCTGCGTGTCCTCGGGTCGTCCTGCAAAAAGCATCATCTTGGGTTCTCTCTTATGTGCTTTTCATCTTCCTTCAGACCCCAGTGACCTTATCGAGTCAGGGAGCCATTAGTTTCCTCCCATCCCTTTTTTTCCACTCGCCGGTGGCAGTGTGTGGGGACAGCACCCTGCAAATAACTCTCGTATAAATGAGGAACTCGACTCACGGAGGGGCTTAATGGTCTGCTGAAGGTGACAGTCCCTGCTCGGTGGAAGAGAAAGGCCCCTTAAAGCTGGGTGATGCTGCAGCAGAGCCTGTCTCCGCGTATCTGAGACTTGTTTGATCAAGCTAGATTTTAAAACTCAATTACTGTTAATTTTTTTAAGAGATTTCCCCGGTTTTGGATCTGCCCTGAAAGTTAGGGATTGATCAAGGGAAGCAGCCAGCTGCACTGCCTTAGGCTGCAGATATTGCGCAAAATCCAGCGTTATTGTCCCCACAGGTAGATTTTTTTTTTTACAGCTATTTTTAGTGCGTGGATGCTCTGACAGTTTACAAATGGCTTTAACTCGGCAGTTCCTGGGGACCGCGAGCCTCGATCATTCTTAAGAAGTGAGAATGTCTGGGCACCAACTTGCATAGAGTAAATTAAATCATTAACTAAGACAGTACCAGTACCTTTAGCCTATGATAAACTGCTTTATAGACAAGCCACCAGAAAAATGACCAGTTGCAGAACAACGAGCAGCTGTGGGGACCCCTCTGCCACGCTTGGCTGCATATTGAAGAGCGTGGGACAGAAAAGCGTTTTCTGAGCTTCGAGTGCAGAAAGAACAAGGGGGGGACATTGTCATTTCTGTCACCTTTTGCTGGAAGTCGTGCTCATGATGCAGATGTTGTCTGTGACACTCTGCCCCCAGTGCTCTGGCTGATTAGATTGCGTCTTGACTCTCTCTAAATCTTAAAATCTCGAAATCTTAAAAATCTCTAGTAATGATAAATACAAATGATGACCCGTGTTAGTGATGCAGGGAGTTCAGGATGGACTCCTGCAGCCTCTGCTGTGGGGTTTCCCTCCAGAGGAACAGCACCCAGATCTCTGATCTTTGAATCTCTTTCCAAGGTGGAAAGCATGGTGATTTTACCTCCCATCGGTTTCATCCATGAGTTGATGGGATCCCGTTGATTAGATCTCAGGAGGAAATTCTTCACTGTGAGGGTGATGAGAGCCTGGAACAGGTTGCCCAAAGAAGCTGTGGCTGCCCCATCCATGGAGGGGTTCAAGGCCAGGCTGGAGGGGGCTTGGAGCAACCTGGTCTGGTGGGAGGTGTCCCTGCCCAGGGCAGGAGGTGGAACTAGATGATCTTTAAGGTCCCTTCCAACTGGAACCCCTCTGTGATTCGAAGGAATATCTTGTGAAAAAAGTGAAATGTAAGATTGCGCATCAGGATAACGTTGTCTATGGAAAATGGGGCAGAAATTTTAGCTATTCCCTAACTCTGCGTTGTATTAATGGCATTAAACAGTGCTTGTCTGGGCGTATTGAGACGTTCTCAACTTGTTGAGATTTGTTGATTTTTATAACGATTGGATTTGAATTCTGTGATTTGTAGTGCTTCATTTCAGAATAATTACATAGTCTCTGCATAATTCAAGATTTCAAGTATGTATTTGTAAGTGTTTTCGTGTCATCTTTTAATTCATGATGATGGCCTCCTGTAAGAAAGAGGGATTAATACTTTTAATCATTATTTTCCATTTAAAACCGCGCTGTAAAGATTCCAAAGATTTCCTGCAGGGTCTCCACGCAGGTTTGTTACATGGTTCAACTCCTTTTCTGCTCACTGTGCTTCTTTGGGCTCCGGCTACAGTGCTTTATTGAAGTCTTCTTTCCAAATGGTTATAATATATGAACATAAAAAGTGCTTGGAGAAAACATCATCGACAGAAGCTTGTTCCCACGCTCCTGTGGATCCTGGACTTTGCAGTTTGCAGGGATTGCGAGATCCACTTTAATACACTTAATACTTGGGTTATTGTGGCAATGCAGAACAACAGCAGTCGCTGTCTTGGTTTTCTTTTTGAAGCCCATCGATTCTTTTTTTTTTTTATTTTTATTTTGGCCTTAATTACTAATAGCAGAAGAGCTGTTTCTTCAGGGAGCTAATTAGTCTAAAAGCCCGGTTCAGCCTAGCGCTTGAGCACGGTTAGTTGGATGGCGCCTAAATGATTGCAATTGTTTTATTTCAGAACACACATAATTATTCTCCGTAGCTCTGTGTTGTGTTTGCTCCCATACCTTCCCCCCCACCCCACCCCCGTCTCCCCTTCAGAACTGGTCTGTCCATAGGCTGCAGCATCTTCATTTCCCCAGTTTGATTTCATATTAAGCTCATGAATTAAGAGCACGGCACCATTGCAAGTCATAACTTGAACAGAATTTAAAGGAAGGTGGCTGGAGTTCTCACTTTGTTTTTCTCTCTTTTTACTGAAATGTGACCAGCCTACTAATATTTTGAAAAAAGCTGGCAAGAGAATAAGCGAAAAAGCCAGCTGATAGCGATTTTCACCAAGCTGTGAAGAAAAACTAAGCTGTTGATATAGATCTCCTCTGCTCAGGGGTGGTCCAGGTAAATTGTAAGGAACGACTCTGTTTCTTCAGAGGCTTTGCAATTTATCTATTTGCTTTAATCAGCGTTAATGTCAAATGGGCTTTGATTGCGCTAAAAGCTTTTCAGCAAAACAAACTGGAAGTCCTAAGTTTGGGAGAAAGCCACAGTCTTCCTGTAATGCCAATAGCAGGATTTTTCTCTTGCGTGTAATTGATGCTGTTTAATCAAGCAGGCGGTGCCACTGTAGGGCACACGTGCCACGAATCCAGCGGGGGGACAGCAACAGAGATAGGAAACGCGTGGCACATCCATTTGACGTGTGGAACTGATTTATGTTTTCAATTTGTTTGAATGACCGTAACGGCTATAGTGAGCTCAGCTTTGACAGAGGCGCGTTCATACTTTGGTTCTATTCAAGACCACGTTAAAAACGGAACTGATTTCTGGTTCCAAGCATTGATTTGTATCTTTTCTGTGGTCTCTTCCCTGCGTTCCGCACGTCAGACCCGCAAACACGAGTTCTTGTAACATCAGCTTCACTTCTTTTTGGAAAATTGTAAAAACAGCTCACTTTTCTTCGGAAACCTGACTTCCTTGGAAGAGTTGCTAAACCTAAATATTTTTAATTTTTAAAGGAAGTCAAGAAGAAGCTTGAGAGATGGTATGTTACGCTGCATTATTGACGTAAAAACCAGTGGTGTATCCAGTAGCCATGAACGTGAGCAGAGTAATTAGTTTGTAGAGATTATTTTAAGTAGAATATCTTGCATAATGGGAGAGGTTTTTGAGGCTTCTTTGTGTGAAGACTATCACTGTACATTATTTATGTACACAGAGAAATGGTGGATGTCTGTATTGGTATTAATTCATGGAAACGTCTCTGGAGAGCCCACAAATGATGATTTATTTTTTTTTTAAAGTCAGGGTTGTGCAATACAGTTGGGAACTGGCCTAATGGTAAAGAGACTGAAAACCAATGGCTTTTACTGTTTGTGGCACGTATTGTTGCTAAGCTGGTTGCTACCAACCCTACTTTTGGCAATTATATTCTGACTACTCTAATTTTATGGAGAGTTCACAGATGCGGTGGTTCTTCGCTTCCTAATCAATCTGGTTTATTCCCTTTTTATAAGAGGTCATTTCATTAGTGGAAAATGCAGCTTTAGGATGTATCAGCTCCCTGACCTGCTTTCTCAAATATTCAGATAAAACGTGTGCTCCTTTGACCTGTGTGGATCTCGTCGCACCTCACAAAACTGGGTTGCTGGTTTCTGAAATGTTCTGTGACCTTTCCTAAGAAGACAAGTCTTGGGGAATGGCTTGAGGTGGTGTCTGAGCCACGGTGGGGACAAACCCATCTCTCTCGAGGTGGGAACACTCAAGCAGTGGCTAAACCATGTCCCCATGGGGATGGATATGGGTGTGAAGGGACCAGCCCCCCCAGTTGCAGAGTGCTTGAAGGACCAGGGCTTGGGGGTACCTGGGCTCTGCCGCTGCCGTTGTCACGGTGGGGTGGGGGGATCTCTCTGCCACCACCGTTGGCTGGAGGATCATCAGAGCGTGCTTAATTGTGTCCCAGCTGCAGCCTGGCAGCACGCCGAGCTGTTGGAAAGAGAGGAGTAGTTAGTGTTATGGATGGTATGTATTTAAAGTCGTGTTGCTCAGCTCAGAGGCTGCCCTGGGGCTGTGGTGGGGCAGAGCGTCCTGTGCAGGTGTGTCACTCCCGTGGGTCTTTATAGCACTAAAAAAACCATGATTGGTCTAAACTTCTTTCAAACATGCATGATACCAAATATACCCAAGCTTGAAAGTGTCAGCGAGGGGGTTTTATTTATTATCACTACCAGAAATCAAGGAGAGGAGGAGGGACTTGGGTCTTTTTGGCCTAGAGAAGGCTGAGGGGGGATCTGAGCAAGCCCTACAAATACTTCAAGGGTGGGTGTCAGGAGGATGGGGCCAGGCTTTTTTCAGTGGTGCCCAGGGACAGGACAAGGGATAACGGGCACAAACTTAACAAACACTTCCACCTAAACATGAGGAACTTCTTTGCTGTGAGGGTGGCAGAGCCCTGGCAGAGGCTGCCCAGAGAGGTGGTGGAGTCTCCTTCTCTGGAGACATTCAAACCCCACCTGGACACGTTCCTGTGGGACCTGCTCTGGGTGGACCTGCTTTGGCAGGGGGTTGGACTAGATGATGACCAGAGGTCCCTTCCAACCCCATGTCATTCTGTGTATATACGTGTGTGTATGTACAAACATGTTCCTAGTGCATGTTCAGGAGAACATGTCTGTAGCACCCCAGGTGACTGCCTTTATGCTCATAAAACAACATACCATCCCTGGCTCATTCTACAGGATGTTTTTTCCTTTGATGTTTATGTACATTTATGAAGGCAGTAGGTGAGACTGTCCCAGCTATATAGAGAAATGACATTTATCTTCACGGTGCAGCATGACCTTATTGTTCAGAAGTGGCATTTCCTCTCAGGATAACAAGCACCTTTTTATTTAGGCCAGTTGGTCGTATCTGATTTCTACAGCCCATCGACGCTTTGCACGTTACTGTAATTATTGCAGATATTAGTTTCTGTTGCATTCCACTTGCTTTTTGGGTAAAGCTCTTGCTTCTGAACGGCAAAGGGGATTGAGAGAGGGAGAAGGTCACGCTCGAGTCTTCATGAGCATCTGGGAGCTGCTGTCTGTGATGCTCCCTGTTGCTTTGCCCTGGCTCTGCTGCTGGATTTTATTTTGACTGCAGCATTCGCTGTGTGTGTGTCACCCCATGGTGACACCTCTGAAGACGCCTCTGAAACAGATCTCCCAGCCCCAGAACATCCATCCCAGGCTGTGCCAGGGAGGAGCCGTTCAATACATCTCCTGCCTTTGTGCGGGAGGCAATCACTGAGATGGTCTTGGCATATGTTCCCCCTTCCTTCCTTTCCTTGCCAAAGGGACATCTTTTGTGTTTCTGCAGCACGGCTTTGCTAGACGGGTTCTCAGGTGGGAGAAAACTCAAAGGTTTCCAGTGGGACCGTCAGGCTGTGTCCCCCTTTTGCCTCGTCAGCCCCAGCGAGGAGCGAATCCGAGCTCCTGGATCGCTTTCCTGAAATCACTGCTGTTTGGTTCGCTCGGAGCAGATAAACACTCGCATCTCAAAAATACCATCCCATCTGGCGTCTTTGTTGGC
This sequence comes from Gallinago undulata, assembly GCA_026546715.1. Lineage (NCBI taxonomy): Eukaryota > Metazoa > Chordata > Aves > Charadriiformes > Scolopacidae > Gallinago > Gallinago undulata. The sequence goes on along the minus strand of JAOTQQ010000071.1, from coordinate 2,637,535 downwards.
AGCCCCAGCAGAAGGGCAGAGGGAAAGGAACGAACCGACCATGCCGAAGAGAAAATTGCGGCGTTCCCTCTGGAGTTCATCCTTTCAGCCCCAAATTGAGAAGCACTGCTGGGGCAACGTAAGGAAATCCGCACTTCTGTTCCTTCTGCTCTTCTATTTTATGGATAAACAAAGGACTCCGGGCCCAGATTGATTAATCCAGCGCTTTGCCCTCGCGGTAGCTCTTCTGCAAGTTTCACAATGAAAATTAAACTGGCAAACACAGAATACATATCAGGCCTGTGCTGTGCAAGGATGGTTTGTTTACTACTTCTGTTCCTGTCACTGCTGTTAGGGTTTTTTTGGCCCATGCATACCCATTCCAAACTTTTTTTTTAAGTAAGGGAAGATATTAACTGATGGAGTTTGAAAGTTTGGATTGCAGGCTGTTTTGATAGCCTTTTCCTCTACCCCACAGGAGGAAATAATTTAACTTTGAGAAAGCTGTGAATCTGCATGCTGGCATGGGATAAGATTCCATTCCCCCCAGAGGAGAAGGCTTTGAGAAGGTCCTGGTCTGGTCGCTGGCAAATTCCATGGGCTTTGGACGAGATCTACCACAAGGTTGCACAGAAGGACTTCAGGGTCCTTCACTACTTCTGTAAAGCTAATCGAACTCCTTGGGAAGAGAAACCTGAAGGTTTTCTACTCTGTAGTTTCTTTAAGGACCTCCTTCAGGCATGAAAGAAGGAGCAGAGGATTCAGAGGAGTAATTAAAAGGGATAATTAAGTTGGCTGCTTTGATGAAGGCTGGGAAGCTGGAGACTGGAGATGTGGGCAGTCAGACCAGCTGTGGGAGAGAGGAGGAGAGTGAGCAGACAGGTTTCAACAAGAGCTATGAAATAAAAATTCCAGTTACTTTGAGAAATGCTCGTTCAATGTTACAAAATGGAATTTTTTGGAAATTTTCTGCAAATGCTTTCCAGAAACTAGATCCTCTCTGGGAATGACTCAGATTCCCCCAGCTCTGGTGTTCATTGACATGAATATTTTCACTTCTTTTATGATGTAGATGGCTGCTTAACTTCAATAGTTTTGAGTCCACTCCTATTTTGGATGAGACTCACCACGAAACGCCTGCGTGAACCCTTCCAGTGCTTTACTTCAGTGACTGCACTCACAGTATGTTGAACCTGATATATAGGAAAGACTAGAAATTAGTCCAAGATGGCTCACAGGAGTTTGAGTTTTCAGATGAGGCTTTTTATGATAATATAAAAGCCTTCTTCAAGTTGTGGTATGTGGGGTTCTTCAGTGTTCAGTCACAAGCGTGTTTTCCCGGTGTCTTCACAGATGAAATACCTGCTTCGGTTACTTGCTGAAGCTCTGAGATGTCTGTGTGTTCTCTCCTTCAGTCCTCTGGAAAACTAGAGGCAAAAATCTGTGTACTTAGAATCATAGAAGAGTTTGGGTTTGAAGGGACCTTCAAGACCACCCAGTTCCACCCCTCGCTCCCTGGGCAGGGACACCTCCCACCAGACCAGGTTGCTCCAAGTCCCCTCCAACCTGGCCTTGAACCCCTCCAGGGATGGGGCAGCCACAGCTTCTCCAGGCAACCTGTTCCAGGCTCTCACCACCCTCACAGGAAGGACTTGCTTCCTGAGATCTCATCTCCATCTCCCCTCTTTCAGTTTAAAACCCTTCCCCCTCATCCTGTGGCTCCCCTCCTTGGTAAAGAGTCCCTCCCCATCAGCTTCATACATTTGAACATCTTCATGTCTTTTTATCCCTCCTTCCCATACTCCATCATTTTCTCTTTCTTTCCATTTTTACCACGTTTCCTCTACCTCGTTAGCCATCTCCTTCCCAACAAACGAGTAAGCAATAACAAGAGAAAAGAGAAAAAGATACTTTGCTGTTTCCTTCAAGTGCTTGCTTTGCATTTGTCTCCTATTTATGGATTATTTGTCGAGGCTACGGTGGCAGTCAATTAGGAACGTGGTGAGTCCTCCTTTCAGGACTGTGCCAAGAGAGGATCTTTCTAGTTTGTTTGCTTTTTTTATGATTTTTGCTGGAGCCTCTACAGCTTGATTAGATTCCATTGGGATTTGTTTATTTTGAATACATGCTCAAATACAAGTAGAAGAGTTTTGCTTCTCTTCAAGGAAGTTGGAGGAGCATGACTGTGGTGTGCAGGGGGGTGTGATTTTGCTTGAGGGTGGTAAAAATGGGTTTTACACAATTTTATTTTGCTTCCACTTGTTATCTTAGAGGATTTTTCACTTTTTCAATTTAAGAGCTGTCTTTGGATAGAGATATTATTAACCCCCCTTTTTCCCCCCCCTACAACTTAAGGCAAATTCTGGCTCTAAATCCTATTCTGTCTGGAGTAGAAAACTCCAAAGAGAGGATGAGGTGTAAGATTTTAATTGGAAATTGCAGCTGCCTCTGTGGCTGTTGCAAAGGACAGACAATCTTTGAGCTTTGGTTTCCCCTTTGCAGAGCAGGGTCGATGCTGATCCTCTCCAGCATCTCACGGGGCGTTGGGGAGGAGCAGGAACTTGACTCGGGCACATCCCAAAGGATGAGGTGGGAGCTGGGGGGGAGCCACAAGGGCATCACAGGTGAGATGTTGCAGGAGACCTACATTAATAGACTCAGCTGGACTTCTGCTGGTTCCCTGGGATGTGCTGAGGTGTGGAACATTGCCAGGGGTTTGGACGTGAACCTTGTCTGCAGGGAGGCTGGAAACCACTGATTTATGAAATCCCTGGAACTGTGAGCACCGATTTTCTCCTTCCAGGGTAGGAGCTTGTGGTGGTTTCAGCTGAATTTACCAAAACCAGACCAGCAGATGGCTGTTCCCCCCCTCTCCCAAAAGAGAGGAGAGGAAGAGATAAAGATTTAGAAGTTCATTCAGCTCTTTGCTGTGGGTAGGTGTGTGTTGGGAAAAGATACTTCTCATTTTTTTTTATTTTTTTGCCACATACTAGTAAGGACTAAGGTTGTTTGGGCTTTTCCAAAACAGATTTTGAAAGAAAATACTGTTTTAAACTGGGTTTCTGCCAGAGCCGCTGAAAAAATGGTTTTAGCAGCTGGTAGTTGTACTTGTTTGGGGTTTTTTTTTTTTTCCCCTTTTTGTTCCCCCCTCACTGCTCCTGGAGTAACAGTGCTGCTCCTCCCCTCTCACTGCCCTGCCACCCCGCAGGACAAGCAGGACGATTTAGAGTCACCCGGGGCTGACCCAAAGACCAGGGATGACATTCCTGCTTGGCCTCAGGTGTGGATATATCTTCTGGATGGAAGAGGGAAGTCTCCACACTAAACGTGCCTTGTTCACGGTGCTGTACAGAGAATACCAGAAAATGAGGGTGCAGGATGAAGGAGGACAGTTATTCCACTTGTTTTTTCTTCTCACCTCCCACGACAGGACTCGGTTCCTTGCTCTGGGCCCTCCGAGGTCGCTCGTCTTTCAAGCAGCCATCGGGGCAGCTCCGCTGTGCCGAGCACACTGTGATATTTGGGAATCCCTGTCTGGAAGGGGAATTAAGCAATGAGCTTCTGCTAATTATAATAGAATCATAGAATCATTTGGGTTGGAAGGGACCTTAAAGATCATCGAGTTCCAACCCTCCTGTCCTGGGCAGGGACACCTCCCACCACACCAGGTTACTCAAAGTCCCATCCAGCCCGGCCTTGAAGCCCTCCAGGGATGGGAGCTATGTTTAAAAGGTAATGTTTGCCTTATTGAGCAAAATCCATCTCCACACCCTCCGGACTGGAGACTGGAATTGCTCTGGCAGCGGAGGAGACCTCAGGAAAAGCGTTCCCGGGGCGGAAGCGAGGGCAATACAGCATTGCTTTGTCAGAGCAAACATTGCACAATCTTGTCCGGGAGGTGAATGTTGTTACCTAGCAACTTCTGAGAGTGTTTGAAATTTGTTGGAAAACCTCTGAGGCTTAGGCACTTTTACCCACTGTTCTGCTGGATGCCAAAAATACATCTGCTGGATGTAATTTTGCGAGCCAAGGGTAGCACTGGCTCAAACCCCTCCCTGACCTTTATGTGAGCTAGCACAACCTGTGCAGGCGTGCGGAGAACCAGGACAAGAAGCCAAACAGGATTAAAATTAACCCAGAAGGGGAAAAAAAAAAGTTTGATTTAAACATGGGTTTAAACAGAGAGACCTGGCCAGGCTGGAGAGATAGGCCAAGAGAAACCTAATGAAATTTAACAAGGGCAAGTGTAGGTGCTGCACCTGGGGAGAAATAACCTCCTGCACCAGGACAGGTTGGGGGTGACCTGCTGGAGAGCAGCTCTGAGAAAGACCTGGGAGTCCTGGTGGACAACAGGATGCCCGTGAGCCAGCAATGTGCCCTTGTGGCCAAGAAGGCCAATGGCATCCTGGGGGGCATCAAGAAGAGCGTGGCCAGCAGG
>JAOTQQ010000071.1:2615027-2625569 GCA_026546715.1 Gallinago undulata | reverse complement strand
CCCTGGAGGGGTTCAAGGGCAGGTTGGATGGGGCTTGGAGCAACCTGGTGTGGTGGGAGGTGTCCCTGCCCAGGGCAAGGGGTGGCACTGGATGAGCTTTGAGGTCCCTTCCAACCCAAACCATTCTATGATTCTAGGATATTGCTTTTCCCAGTACAAAACTCTGAGGTGGGACTGGCAACTGCTCCAACATCTGCTGCAGAGAGCTCTCCCGTGTCCGCGGGGATCAAGACCTGGGGCACACCGTCTCCTTCCCAGCCACCAAAGTGGTTCAGGGTCATACTCATCCTTTTGTTGGCTGCACATAGCCAGAGCTTGGTAAATTCCAAGAAAGAACACGCTTTCCATCAGGTCTTTCCTGGTTCACGCTCGACCTGGGGCTGGTGCAGGGCCTCAGCGCTGGCCCTGGGTCCTCGGTAGCTCCGTCCTTCCATGGCTGTGGTGGCAGCTCCTCCTGAGCACTCTGATTAAGTGAGGTGTTGGGGACAAGTTCAGAGCCTGATTTCTTCTTCATAATTAAAAATGTGTGCATCTGTCACGCTGCTGGTGATTAGGTTGTATTTTCTTGTGGCCTAGGAGGAATATGGCAGTGAATCACTTCGCAAGCAGCTGTCCTCTAACAGCTGAGCTAGGTTCAATATTTGATTTAAGCTAATAAAAAGTCTGGGGTAGGGCTAATGTTTACAAACTGGATGTGATAAAGCATTCGGATCATCTGTTTCCCAGCCAGGCGAGAGCAGGCAGGGGGGCACCACGGGGAAGGTTTGGGCTCTGCCTGGGACCCTCCTGCAGCCATGGGGACAGGCCAGAGGGTCCCGGCTCCGGGTGGCAACCACTTGGGACAGGATCAGCCAGGCTGGAAAAGCCTCCGTGTTTCCAGCTGTATCACTGTAACAGCTCTGACTGCATTAAATATGTTCCTTTTGTTCTTCTGCGAGAGTTTGTAGTCAAAGCATATATTTAAAAATCTTTTAATCTTCATAAATCATTTCTTCCAGCAGTCTAATAAGTTTAGTTGCTGTTCTCTGATTTCCCAGTCATTAGCTACTCTCCCCCTTTGAGATGAACTGCCTAGAAATAAATGCAATGAAGAAAACCTACTTTGTGATTTAATTCTTATCTGATTGCTTCTCCAAATTGTATTGATCTGCCGTTATCACGCTGCGGTGTTGGACTTGCTGCCATAGCAGCTTGAGGGGTTTGGATTTGGTTATTTTCCCCAAGACAGATTATATATAAGGTAAATTATGGAATAATTCCTGCTTGTATTTCTGATTTCTCCCGTCCCTTTGTATTACTTTTCGCCTGTCTAAATCTTCTTGCAGCTTCTTACTGAAGTAAGACATGCCTTGTCTATCCTTTTTTTCCTGGATTTTATCAAGGTCTTGTACTTTAAAATTCTTTTATAGTATCTAGTGCAGCAAGTTCCTTAAGTGATGTTGTCTTGATACTATAAAGGAAAATATTTCCTCTGTGACGGTGGCCAAAGCTTGGCACAGGTTGCTCGGAGAGGTTTTGGAGTTCACCTCCTTGGAGATTGTCAAGACCCAGCTGGCCGAGAGCCCCGAGCATCCTGATGTGGATGACACTGCTCTGAGCAGGGACTGAGCTGGCCTCTTCCAGTCGGAATCACTCTGTGGTTCTGTACAACTCTGTGCTAACAGGAGGCTGAACGGAGAAACGGCACTCAAATTCAGGAGTGGTGGCTCCTGTAAGCAGAGATGTAATTCTTAATGGCTGTGTAGGCAAGTATTAGTGTAGGCAAGAATTTCTCCTCCAAACATCATATACATCTTCATATAGATGAAGGCTATTAAATCTATGGAGAAGTTCTGGGGGATCAAAAATTTTCAATCTTGGGGTGTTTTTCAAAGGTTTTGCTGGCGTCTCTCATAAATAATGTCTCTGAGGGGGATGTTTTCTAATTCTTCTCCGTGGGACTCTTTTCTGGCTCCAGCGTGCTGGTGTAATTCTACCTGATTCAATAGTAGTGGGGAAAAAAAGTCTTTCCCAGATGTCTGCGATTTATAGCTTCCTGATGCTTCAGCATCAAACTTGGTGATAATTTCATTTTTTCTTCTCACTTGCTTGTACATGCACTCCGGGTTTGGTGGGGACTGGCATCTCCCGCGGTGTTTAATGAACATGTTTCATTTCCCTGTGCCAGGTCCCAGGCTTGTATTAAAACCCTTTTCATCTTATTTGAGTGTCTGTTCCTTAAATAATGTCACATCATCCCAGGCCCTGCACAGCAAGAATCTCTAACTTTTTCAGTTTCTGCTGAGCTCTGGGGCCGGGGAAGTCTTGAACTGTTTGGTTGTTTGTCTGCAAAATGGAACTTCTGCTGCGCTGAACCCTAAGACTGTAATTTCTTTGTTTGCATTTCAGTGCTGTTACCCTTCAAAGCTTAATGTTTTCCTTTTCATTGTAATAAACTGCTTGCTCTTTGGCTCCGGGTTGGACGTAGGACTCAAAAGACCCATTTCATGTGTGGAGAGAGATTGGTAGAGGGACTCTGGAGGGTTTTAATGAATATCGGCTTGAAATTACAAGAATTGGTTTGTAGGAAAGTTGAGGTTGTTTGGTTGGTGGTATTTTTTTTTTGTTTGTTTACATTGTTGAAATTAGCTTCTCTGTCATCAGTTGTGACTATTTTTTGGGCTTTCTGCTAACCAAGGAAAGGCTGATTGCAGGCTAGCAAAGCGCTGGGAAATAAAAGATGTGGGAAATAATAGCTCTCAAGTAGTGTGTGGCTCCTCTTATCTCTGAAATACCCATTTCATTTAACTGTTTTTTCATAAACAAAACTGTCAAAGATCCTCTGAGTCAGCCTCCCAGTTCTCCCCAAATTACACAGCGATAACAAGGTGTTTCCACTTCGGCTTGAGATTCTTTAAATTTCAAATTTCCTCTTCAAAAAGAAAAAAACCTTGCATTTGGGACCTTTTCTCCCAGAGATTCAGTAGGGTAATGTTCCGGAGAGGATTTGTTCTGGATTCTACCACAACAATTTTGAAGGCTTCCAAAACTACCCCTGTTACCCCAGAAGGTTTTCTGTGAAGTTTTCTTCACCCCCAAACACACCTTTTGGGAGCAGTGGAGCAAACGTCTTCTTCCTCTAAAGTTAAGTGAGGAAGAATTGGGTGGGTTTTAGACCCCTCCTTATGCAAGTTGCAAAGAAATGGAGAGTTCTCTGACTTTTCCATGGGACTGAAAATTGGGATAGCAAATCCAGTGGATTTTCTCTCTGTGAGAAACCTGTTCGTTCTTGTGTGGGGGGGCTTTTTGGGACAGCGATGTCTCCTGGAATGTGGTGCTCATAGGGTATAGCAAGACCAAACACTCGTAATTCCTTTGCAGTGCTGTGAAAATCATCTTGCCCTTGGTGGCTTTTTTGGTTGGGAGGGAGGAACATATCATTAAACCTCAACAAATACATTTGAGACTTCATTCTCTCTTTTTTTTTTTTTTTTTTTGTCTTGAAGGCTCAGCTGGCTCAAGTTCTGGAAGAAGTGGGAAATCATAAGCAAAGAGCAGAAATGGTAAGTGTTCAGCTTTTGGGGTTTTTTAACTGTTTTACAGAGTCAGTAGCATATGCAAAGTTTAGTTCATTGAAACAGCGGATCGGTTCCAAATATTCAGAAATTAATAACAAATAAGCGCCGTAAAAGTTTGTATCGCTGCTGCTCCTCGTGGCACCCTCTGTCTCCGAACTCACCTGGAACAAGCATTGGATGAGACCTAGTGGTCTTTCTTCCCTTTTTTTATTTTTTTTTTTGGCAATTTGCTTTCTCTTTGCTAGCAGTTCTAGATGGGAAGCAAGCACTTAATTTCATACTGAATTAACTCCTTTCTTTGGGGGCCTTTGATTCAGTCTCGAGTGTGCGAAGGACAAGCAGATGAGATGCGACAGAATTAACACAAACTAGTTTTTTATAATGTCTGTTAATTTTCTGCTGGGTTTGTCTATTTTATTGGCAGTTCTCTCAAGAACCAAGAATAATAGAGGCCACAAAACCAGGCAGGAGGGAGGTTTATGTGCAGTTTATGACTGTTGTACACAATCCTTCCTACTCGGGAATAAAGGAGGTGTCAGCATTAAGCTGTTCCGTGAACCAGTGTTTTTGCTAAGGGATGAGCTGTGGGATTCCCGGAACCTTTTCTAGTCATGAGAAAAACCTGAGCAGCACCCAAGATGTCGACACTCATTGTGTAGATGTGTTTTACACTGTATTAATCTTATTCCTAACGAAAAAGATGGGCACACATCACTGGCTCCTACGTGGGTGCTAAAGAGACCTCTGCCCTGAAACCCAAACCATAAACCACGGTGCCAACACCGGTCGTCTTGGACTTCTGCTTCTTCAGGGCACTGAAGGGCAGAGCTGGCGAGCCCTTGTTCTACCATTACTAGGTTGCCACACATCTGCTAGTTTCTTTTCTTTCTTTTAAATTTGTGCTCCTCGCTGTTTCAGTGGCAGATTTTCTATAATGAGAGCGTTAATTGATGCCAGTTCTGGGGTGGTCTTACATTGTGGGCAAACATTTGTCTATGCTCAGCCGCTTTCTCTGGTGACAAAGGCCAGAACTGATATTTCCAAAGAAAATGGAATTAATCCTATTTACCATCTGATCTTATTACACGCTGCCTTGTTATAGTTTTAAATTCTATACGATCAATTTTGCATTGTGCTCACTGGACGTATCGGAGGATAAATTTGCTGTTATGTTTTAAATGTTCTGATGCGTGGGGTTTTTAAACACTTCAAAGTTGTTCTTTTTGGCTCGTTAAGCCTGGGTTTTGAGTTATTTGTTTGCCTTCAGAAGTTTGCCATGCTAAAACAGGGTAGCAAAGAGCTGGAGAAACTGAGACTTGCAGCATTGAAGCATTAATTGGTGTTGGGCATCATCCATCAGCAGAGGATAAAGGAGCAGTCGGTGCTCACTGCCTATTCCCAAGGGATACTCGGTGGAAAACTGCAGGTCTTGTGATGTTCCAGTGAATCCTACATCAATCTCAGATGAATAAATAGGCTGTATCCTGGAGTGCTTCAGACAATGGATTGCAGGTTGAGGGTGTGGCTTTATTCAGCATTTTTAATAATTCAGCAAATGTAAGAAAATGGCTTCAACCAGAGGAAGAAGCTTGTCTTCCCTTGCTTTTCTTTTTGAGAAGAAACTTGACGGTATAGTTCCTTTTTTTCACTGGTGATGGAAGGTTCTCCTGCATCCCCAGGTGAAATCCCCCCGGTAGGGAAAGATGCATCACTTCTTGTTTTCTCTAATGTTTGGGGTGGCAGCGGTCTGTCCCCTCCGGATGGGGCTCCTAAGGGCTCCAGCACTTGCACCATCAGCTCCAGTCTCCTCCCTGCATCCAACAAAATCTTCTTTATGTGCTTTTTTTCTCCCCCCTCCCCAGATCAGTGTCTCACCTGGCCTTATTTTCAGACTCCTTTAAAACTGACACTTTAGCGGTTGTTTGCTGGGTTGGATTCCTGGCATCTCACCTTCTTTTTCATCCCTCTACCTCTTTTTTTCCCCACCCGTGAGCCAATGCTCGTTAGTTTGATGTTCAGGCTCCACAGCTGGGGGTCTGCAGAAGGACTCGTTCTGCTCCAGGTGCTGACAGATGTGGATATTGCTTTTCATCAGCCATTCTGCAAACTGGTTTATGGCCCCGAGTGAGATGGAATAAACACCTGCCAGGTGCTATCGGAGTGTCTGATGGGTCTTTGGGCTGGGATAAACCTCCGTAGAGGTGACATCTCTGCTGCCACCCTGAAGGGTGCTAATGGCTTTGCCACCCTCCCCAGAGCTCTGGGAATGAAGCCATGTGCTCTGGAGCTGGTGAACTCGCTGATTGGATCTCGCTGATGAGCGTGATGAGGTTTCTTACATGCGATGGGGAGCATCTTAGATGCCCTGGTAAAGAATTCATTCTTTACAGAGCGATATTTAAAAGTTAAATACCTGGGGGATAACTCTGATAGGGTCGTGGCCTCAATAAGGCAGGATCTGCATGTTCTGTGTCCTCGGGAGGAGGACAATTCCCTTGGGTCGGGGAATTGTGTCCACGGGGACAAAAGGAGATGCAGGGTGGTGCTGGCTGTAGGGGACATGGTTCTGGGCCAGGGCACAAGGTCTTGCTGGGGGATGGTGGGACGGGGTTGCTGCCCTAATCGCATTGAGTACCCCAGCGTGGTTTCATTGCTCGTCAGCTAAAGTGAGTTTACTACTGGAAGAACACAACAAAAAAAAAATAGAAAAGAAATTTAAACATCTTCAGCTAATTGCAGTTGACAAGGCAAAGGCAGTTTGACTTTCCAGTATTAATTAGCAAACCCATACTAATTAGCTTGTATAAGCACAATTCATGCTTCTCTCCCTAAATGCAATTAATATTGCAACTGAAGACGTCTCTGGGCTGTGCCGCTGTATCATTAACATACTTTGCCCTAATTAGACACGGCCAGTAGTGGCTGGAGAAATGAGTTTGTGATTACAACCATAAAAAATCCTCTAATATTTTATATCCTTCAGGGAACTTGAACCTAGAATTTATTTTCTGATTTAAGAAAAATTACCCTTATCGCTGTGCTGTGTAATTATAACAATGAAACTTTGATTTTTCTCTCCCTCTAACCCTTCACTTATTTATTTTTCTTTATTCGCCGTTTGATGGTGTTCCCGTCGTAAGGCACCAGGGCTTGCCCAGTCTTCTGAGAGTTGGTACACAACAGAGTCACCAGCCCGATAGAGCTCTGATGACTTAATTGTCCCACAGATCTGCGGGTTTTGTGTTTCTTTTATTTGCTGAAAGAATGTTTTTTTATGTGATTTTTTTTTTTTTATGCCTAAGCACACTTCTTACCTGCAATTTTTGTGTTTGTATGTGTGTTTTTCTGACAATTTTGTCAGCGCTGGAAGTTTTCTTTATTGAGACTAGCGCTCAAATCTCTTTATCCCCAGGATGTGCTGCAAGATTGCTCGGAGAGTTCACGCGTTTTTTCCTGGTTTGGGGTCCCAGCATCTTACTTCTTACGCTTCCATTCTCTACATAGAGCTCAGAGCTCGCTTTGCTCGTGCCAAAATATTAGTTGTAGCAAACACTTTCCCGTTTGTTATATTTTCTTTCTTTCTCTCCATGAGGGAGGGAAGCAGAAGATGTGCTAGTTTTTCTAATTTTCATTTGCCTTTTTCATCTGCCTTTGTAGTCAGGAGGGAATTGTTTGGCTCCAGCTCGCCATCCGACCACGGCTCTGATCCCTGACCTTACAACTTTTTTTTCAGTCTGGTTCTGTAGCAGGGGGCATTCCTGTCAGGGTTTTGGGTTTTTTCTCCATCATTAATCCCTGAGGGAAGTCAGCCTGGTATTAAAAAAGCATCACCTGTATTTTCGTTGCCCTGAGGTGCTCTGGGTGTCTTTTGGCTTTCATCTTCAAAAGACAGCTTGGCCCATGTGGGCTCTGAAATCCATAGACTGCTCGTTGGAACAAATTATATTTCAGCCTCCAGCAGATTAAAAAGGACGGATATCAGAATCAGAAGAATTGCGTAGCAGGGTGGGAGGTAAAGAAGATTTGAAGTCCAAGAATGTAGCAGTCACAAAATGAATGGCATAAATTGAGTGTCCTTAATGAAGAAATAAAGTCACCTTAAAATGAAAATAATGGATTCCCTCTGCCTTCAGTAAAAGGGTTGGTTAACCCTCAGCAAAGAACAGGAGACCTTTATTTAAGGGCAGCAGGTCAGGAATAGTTAAAGAGCCAAATCATGTGTTCAGTCTGATGAAACCATAATGTTTAGGATTAACTTAAATGTCAGTGACTGCCTACACTGATGGTTGTCAGGAGAACTGATGAAGACGGAAAGGAGAATACATGAAAGAAATCAGCGCAGGGAACACCGAGCGTGATGAGTTGGGAACGAGCTGGTAACGCGGAGGCACCATGGAAAAATCACAAAAAGCCTGGGAAAATCGCAACAGGCGTCAGTACTTAAACTACAAGAGACCCACAGAGTTCATAAACCCTTTGCGTTATTACTGACACACTTTCCTTTCTAGTGGTTACATCAGACCTCCAGATTTTAAGAACTATAACTTTTGATACTTAAGAGAAATAGTTGACAAGGATAAAAATTCTGTTACGTTTCACTTTATAACAATATGATAATATGAAGGATTTATATTTACTTTATACATATGATCTTATACATACGTATTTATATTTACTTTATACATATGATAATATGAAAGAAGTGAACCTTAGTATAGAAGGACCTGCCGTGGATAACTTGACAATATAGCTCATTTAATTCTTATTTACGAATAATTAAACATAAGGCCAGGTTGGACAGGGCTTGGGAGGTGCCCCTGCCCATGGCCGGGGGGTGGAACTGGATGGTCTTTAAGGTCTCTTCCAGCTCTAACCATTCCCTAATAAAGCAAGAAAGACAACAGACCAGGCATAAGTGGTGTTCATTACTGGAAATATAAATTCTCTGTACTATCTACAATGGGATAGCAATTAAATGTGGGATTAGAGTACTGAAGCATCTAGTTATAAATAAAAATGAAGCTTGGCTGGAAGATATATAGAACCAAGAGGTTGGGAGGGGAATGGAGACGACCAACTGGTGCAGGAAGTCTCCATCCATCAAAAGTGCGTTTTATCATTTCCGAGCTGATTTAGGAAGATGACAGCAAACCTCCTCACCACTTGACAGATTTTATCCTAACGCCTTATGTGAGACGAGCAAACCCAAGACGGATGAGGATGAGCAGCTCAACGTTCAGCTGAGCAGCGGCATGAACGCAGCGGTAGTTTTAGTAAGGCAATTTTAGGGAAATATCCAGTTCTCAAATCAGATTGAAAAACATGAATCTGGTTATAAAAAGACAGCAAAAAAGCTGATCCAAAATGAAATGATGTAGTAACAGAAGACTGGAAGAGGACTTTTAGATCATAAAGCCCAGTCCTTTGGTAACTGAGGCAATTGCAACATATACCTTAGTTCATAAATTTATCAGCCTTGTCTTGAAACTGCTTGGGTTGTTTGTCCCATTACTGTTATTGAAAGACTGCTCCGAGAGCTGAAACCTTCCCGGTTCCAACTGAAAATATATGTGCAGTTAATATCCATTTTTTCTTGTGCTAATGTTCTCCTTAAACTACAGTGACTGTTCTTCCTCCCTCATATTTATGCTGAGACATATTTATAGAGAACAATTGTTCTCTCCCAGTATTTCATTTGTCTAGGTTAAACAAATCAAGCTCTCTCTCTTCTCTTAAACCAGGCTCTTCAGTCTCCTCATGAATCCTGCAGCTTTCTTTAAATCTCTTCCTGTATTTCCCCGTCTCCTTTGAAGATGAGTGACCAGAGTGGTCACATCGTTCCACCTGATGTTTCAGCAATTCTTTCTGCAGAAGTATCTCTACAGACAGGTTCTCTCTGTCCTGGAAATGGCTCAACTCTTCCATTTCAGCCTCACGTTCCCCATTTCCACTGAGCACAGCCCTGATATTTATCCTGGGGTCAATTCATCCACCCAGTTCTTTGTCTTCCTCTCTAGTTTCTGATGATGGAGACTCCGTTTGTAGCTGAGGTTGTAGCTGTTGGGTGTCTTGCACTATTCCATTGCATTTCTGCTGCTGTTCCTTCAGTTTTCAGCGACCTTCCATCTCGTCTGTTTATGCTTCTCTATGATAGAGCCTCCCTTCTTTGTGCTATCAGTACTTGTGTTTGTGCATTTATAGTTTTTGACCCAGGATCTTCAGTGAATTTTGTTTGTTTAAAATGTGTTTTGATGATCAATGTCTGAGACATCTTTTTTTTCTCCATCGAGTAGTTTTATTTCAGCAGAGCCTTTTCCTGCTTGTTTGTTCTGTGTATACTTCACAGTGTTTGTATTACTCTTGACTTTATCATGTTAATTTAGAAATGTGATTTGTTGGAACGAGGGGGTGAGTGTGCAGGAGTCAGCGATGATGCCCTGCTTCAACTTTTCTCCCTGTATTTTTTCTGTAGAGCTTTGGTTCCTCGAGCAGAGTAAACCCTGGAACAGAGGGATAGGAGTACTCAGAGTTCCTTTTCTCTTCTCCTTTTCCTAGCAGAGAGCTCGCTCTCAGTGCTTGTTGTAAACATGTACATTAAAATTAGTCCTTGCTGTTCCCCACAGTGTAGGAGTAGAGTGAGCTCCAACGACCAGAGACAGGATTTTGTTCTTTGGGTTTGTTTTTTTTTTTTTTCTCTCAGCGTAGGGAATGATGAATGGGTTCAGCTGGTCGCATTCCCTCTTGGAAAATTCACGTTCAGCACACAAAACTGGTAACATCACAGGCATCTCTTGCGTGTGACCACAGGCAAAGCAGAGCGTGGTGGAAGCTCTGGGATCTTGGGAGATGAGTGGTGACAAACTGCCTATAGAGCAGAGAGGTGATCAGTCATAGAATCATAGAATCAGTTTGGTTGGAAAAGACCCTTGGGATCATCAAGTCCAACCATCTACCCTACTCTACAAAGTTCTCCCCTACACCATAT
>JAOTQQ010000071.1:2590343-2605423 GCA_026546715.1 Gallinago undulata | reverse complement strand
TTTTAATGTGGTTGGACTCGATGATCTCAAAGGTCCCTTCCAACCACTAAGATTCTGTGATTCTGTGATTCAGTTCTGGTGCATTTCTCCCTCTTTTCTCTGCTTTTTCCCCTGCCCACACCATGGGCAGGACGGCCGCGGGTCCAGCTCGTGTCTGACACCACGTTACACTGGTACCAGTGTGCCAGGTCTCACCTGGCAACAGCACCTTCTGCTTGGACTATCCAGCAGGTAGAACTGCAAGTCAGAGGAAGCTTTTAATCAATGGATTCCTGATTTTTTTGCTGTTCTCTTCATTCTTGTTTCGCAAGGACCTATTTGCTTGCACTGTTCTGCCTTCAGAAAAGCAGCA
This sequence comes from Gallinago undulata, assembly GCA_026546715.1. Taxonomy (NCBI): domain Eukaryota; kingdom Metazoa; phylum Chordata; class Aves; order Charadriiformes; family Scolopacidae; genus Gallinago; species Gallinago undulata. The sequence continues at coordinate 2,605,071 of JAOTQQ010000071.1, read as the reverse complement.
TTGGATCCCAACAATAAGCCATCTTATCTAAACTAACTTTCTTTTTTGCCCTGGAAAAGACATGAGTAGCATTTTTAATATCTTCTGTGAGATTGGCAGGCAGGGATATTTTTTTTACCAACCCCAAACAATTAAAGCTGAAAATTTTGAATACTCAATATCATAACTGTTTAAATTTCTTTTTTGAAATAAACAATTAATGAGGTTTTAATGACAGTAATTTGCTGTGGCACAGAGTTGTGCCTTGCCCTGAACTCGAAACTCTCCAGCAGTTTTAATCCCAGTGGAGGGGAGCAGGTCCCTGTCGACATTGAAGGGCTCAAGCCTGTTTCATCTCTCAAGATATCACCGTGCCCCCCCTCCCTTTCCACCGCAGGCACATTGCCTTTTCAGTCCAGGTAGGTTTAGTGCTTGAAAAGTGGGAGAACACAGAAATGACAGTCCCTCCTCGTTGACATACTCTCAGAAACCCAGCAGAATCTCATCACGCCGCCGCTGAGCGTAGCTGGCGCTAATTTGTCCCCGCTGTGTATCAGGCGAGCCCTGCGCTGATGCTTTCCGTGGCAGCAGTCACTTCACTGTGTGTTTGTTCACTCTCCCATCCCCTTTGCCGGCTACACACTCCATTTTTTACCTTTTCTATGCAGCCAGCACATCACAGAGAGACCCCACATCACGACAGCAACTATCTCGCCCACCCGCTTCATCCCCCTCGTCTCTCCCGAGAAGGTGGCCGTGATTTATCTGCTCCTGGGGGTGAGCAGGTGGCAGCTGGACTCGAGGCTGAGCCCTCTTAGCCTATGATAAATAACATATTTACCAGCCCTTCCATCTTCCAACGCTGTCCACACGCAGTCCAGAAAGCAGCACAAAACTCTTAAATAGCAACCACATCCAGGCTTCAGCAGACGCGGGGAACGGGAGATAAAATGAGTGTTTTCCTGCTAGAAGTAGGTTGGAATTGAAGCCCGCTCCTCGTCCCAGTACCTTTTATTCACATTCCTGGAATTATCTGGCGCGCTTGCTTTATCCCCAGCCATCTGTGATGGGCTGAGCTGGGAGAGATAAGCTCAGTAATCAGAAAATTGTGGGAAGCATTTCTGGCTGTGATAATCTTATCAGGGAGCTAATATACATTAACATTTGTACAGCCTGATGGGACAGGTGGGCCTTTGCTTATTTTTTCTTCCCGGATGCCTTTTGACAGGCAGGGGGAGAATTCGGGGTGCCGAGAGGGGGGAAACTGGGCTAAAATCTCCACCTTTGCTCTTCCCTGTGGAGAAAGGGGAGGGAGAATAACCCAACCATCCCTTTTCTGCCCTTTCCTGCTAACGGCCCTGCCACACTCTGTCCGTCTTCTCTGCTAAGGACGGAAGGGCAAAGAGGCAATATGTCAAAATTTCAGTTCTGGCTGAGCAATATGACCAGGCGTGTCAATATGTTCCTCTCCCTTGTAAAAAATAGGGAGTTTCTGTCAGCTTGAAGTTTGCCATTGCAACTGTTTTTTTTTTGTTCTAGGAGTCTGATTGATGCTGTTGAAGGCAATGGAGTATTAATGGATTATTTCCCTGATGCTGAGCACTGAGCTCTCTGCGGTCATAGGTTTTGCATCTATAATTAGGGCTGTATTGCTTATTGTTTTCCTCCTGAGTGAAAAATACAGTTTCTGTCAATGGATTTATTAGGGGGATTAGTTGCCAGGTGCTAAAAGACAGATGATAAAAGGAAATCCAAAATCTGAAGGATGAGTGTGAAGGAGGTCTAAGCTGGGAGATGGTGCTGGAACAGAAGTTGGAGTATCCTCCAGGTAGTTTGTCTCTGCTTACACTCCATAATAAATCATTTTCTGAGGGGTTTAGAAACAAGTAACATCTGTCATTTATCAATCTGTGCGTTGTCTTGATAGCTGAATTAGGGATACAGATTCCCAGCCTGAGAATGGTAGAGCCTGAGTAAAAAGCTTCCATGTCTGTAGAGTTTTGAGGTACTTTCTGGTGAGTTCCTTCCCAAACAAGACCAGAGGCAGAAAATATTCTTAATTGTTTGTTTGTTCCACCAGACCTACCTGAGCTAGAAGAGTATATTGGAAAGGGCTGTAAATATTCCCCAGCCTTTTGGATTCAATGTGTGGGTGTCTCAGAGTTGCCCTAGATGAGAAAGCGTAACCCTGTGGTTCATTTCTTCTGGGGAGGAGTTGGAGCTAACTGAGGTTGAACTGTCAGTATCGAATCTCAGGTACCAGCAAGCTCCTAATACCATGCAGATAATTCTCTGCTTCTTTCTATCAGTGGGGGGTTGATTGGGGAAATACCTGGAAGCTTAGAAACAATTGACCTTCTGGGTTGAAACCTTGGAGAAAATGTTGGGGAAGGCAGAAGGGATTGCAGAGGGAAGCAGGGTTAACCGTGTCTCGTTAATTCAACTCATGAAGAGTTGCCCTTGATGTCCATGTCTTGAGAAAGATCTGAGCTCTGCAGAACATCATGATTTCCTCCTCCCTCTGCTGTTTACCTGTCCCCCTTATCAGTGCTGGAGGAACTAATGCCTTTTCTCTTCTGCAGCTGGAGGTGGAGATGAAGGTCCTGAAGTCTCAAGAGTGTACGGCTGAGCAAAGTACGGCCATCACCAAGGAGGAGGTTGACACACTCAGGTAGGCAAAGCAAGGGCGACGCTGAGAAGATTCCTCTTTTTTTCAGTGGAAATCAGAAGGGAAATGCCCAGAGGTGTTTCACTGCCCACTCTGGTTATTGCCATCTCCAGGTACGGGACCTCACCAAGCTACAGTTCATGAAAAAACACATGCTATAGGCTGTCTATGTATATGAGCTGCCTGCTGTTCAGGGAACAGCATCAGAAAGTGTTTTCCTTCTTTTTTCTGAAGCAGGATGTTCTTTTCCTGAGCACGCTCTTAAAATTCTCTCCAGCTTTTATGGACACAAGAAATCCATGAAGCGTTAACAGAAAGCCTCAGCCCCTGATCTTTCCTGCATTTAGATACTTTATAAGCCGGTCTGACTTCTGGGAGGCTGCAGGCTCTTTTCTTTAATGTTTGGGGTCTCTTGCTCTCAGCTAATTCATGACACCGGCTCCTCCATCACAATTCCCCCTGTTGACTTTCCCGTGGAAACAGCATTCCTGTTTATTTCATATTTTGACCAAATCTCGACCGTAAATACGGGACCTGTTGGCGTGTGTGTGAAGAGGTTTAGAGTCCAGCTTTTGTGAGAGTGGTGTGCGTGTAGCACTGGAGATAAAAACGGGCCGTTTCCCCCCCCCCGCATCACTGCAGCCGGCAGAGGGGGACCTGTTGTGATGCACTGAAAGAGGAATTACAAAACAGGAATTTTGCAGGGAATCCACGAGCATTTATGGAGGCTCCAGTGAAGGTAGACAACCTCTCCATGTATTTATTAAAGCATCTACAGCTTCCATCTCAAAGCAGGTGACACAATAAATAGCGGGCACAGAAAAGTTCATCTGTTTCTGAATGTTTAATAAAGTTCCTTTTATTTAAGCTGAGCAGATCAGATCTTGACAGGCCGAGTTTTTTATTCTCGGCTGATGTAAGACTTTGGCTGGAGTTTCATTTCTTAATTCTTTTATATTTTCAGCTCCATCACTATAAAGCGTTAGTGCCTCTTAGGACCGAAAGGAAGGTTTTGCAGCGAGCGGAATCTTGCAGAAAGTAGAAATTACTGGCCTGTACGTTATGACTTTGCTCCTGTGCTTTGCCTCTGGAGCTTGTTTTATGGCTTTGAAAGCCCAGTGCCAGAGCAGAGGGGGAGGTGTTTGGAAATAACACATGTTCAGCTGAGCTATTCCAATATGTTCTAGGGCTGTACACCTAATCGCGGGAACTCGCTCCTATAGTTCCCTTAAGGTGATGCGATAGTTCTGAGGACCCAAGGCATACATCCCCCTTTTCTACTCTCTCATATGGTAGTTCTGGGAGAGGATAGTGTGCTATGGCTTCCCTTTTTCAGGGGGATAAACCCATCTGCTTTTTGAGTATCGTGGGTGTTTGAACTGAGCTCGTTCAGGTTTTTCCTTTGCTAAGGCACACGAGCCCCTCTGAAATGTGATTTTTAGGCTGCTGCAGGAGTGTTCACCACCTCCTCGGCAACATTAAACCCGTCGCTCCTGATTAATACCGTGCCTCTCTATCAGCAGAGCCAGCATCCTGTTTGCTGTCTTCTGGGAGCTGAGGGTTTTCAGAATGTTTCTACGGAGCCTGGGCTGGTCGGCAGCACCCTTTCACGCAGGAGACGTTCGGTCTCTTTATTTTCACCTCCAAAACTTATTATTTGGTGTTTATCTTCGCCGAGCAGCGTTTGCCATCTATTCACTGAGCAGCTTCAGGAGCAGCGTGTGGAGGGGAAAACAGCTGGATTGTACATGGTCCGGGAGAATTTCCTATCGTGGAAGGCTCCTGGCAGTGGGATGGAGATGTGCAGCTTTGCCTTGAGTTAAAACCTATTTCCTGGGCAGAGCTCCTGGGTACCTCGTTACAGGATCGTGGCATTAGGTTCTGCTCAAAGGTAGCCCTAAAACTCTCTCGATAATGTTTTATTCTCTATCTCCTTTTTTTGTTGTTGTTTTTAAAGGATTTCTTTGACTATTAATCTCATCTCTCACCTCCTTTCATGAAACTGTGTCAGAGACCCTCCACAAAGCATGGCACAAACCCAGCCCTGCTCCCCGTAAAGCTGCTGCTGGTGCAGAGCTATTGTCCAGTGAGGAGTAGAGAGACTAAGCTTCTGCAGTTGTTTCATGGTGATATTTCTGCCTTTTCTTCTCCTCCCCGTGCTCCCCTGGCTGTGGATGCTACAGTCCCAGGATCTAATTCCACGCTGGTTTTTCTGTTGCTTTTTACTGAACCGCTTTTTGTCGTTATGGCTGATTTAAATACTTGTCCCAGACCCTGATGCTAGTCGTTTAGCTACAAAGCTGTTCCAAAAAAGCATGGATTTGTTTGGTTTTAATCACCCTTTTCACTGCTCAGCTCGATCAGTAAATGCGTTGCTGCAGAGTGTTCTCTTTCTACTGGAGCTCTCTTTGCTGGAGAACTGGTAAGCCAATCCCTGCTCTGTTTTCCTTACTGGTGGCTGCTCTCGCTGCTTCAGGTTCTCCTCGGACTCTCTGGGACTCCATTCAGCATTGGAGAAACTGCTCCGTAAAGATTTTTTTCTTATCCTTCTAGACTTAAGCAGTCAAAGGACATGGTTGGGCCTTATTTTGTGTTTTCTGGCACTTTCTGTGCACTGGACAAGAAACTGGGCCAACTTCTTTCTTCACAGAAGAGGCTCCTTCTCAAAGGAGCACAAGATAAATCACTGTCTTTCCCCAGGCTTTTGGGGTTTGGGCATAACGTGCTGTGGTCCACACCAGGACACTGCTCCTGCCTCGCTGGACATGTCTTCCCCACGCAGCAGGGGCAAATTGGGTAGCTGTGATTTAAGAACAGAAGAGGTTTGGAGGAGAACAGAGATGAGGATGGGAAGGGATTAGTTCTGCTGTGCTTGTCCTCCTCCTGTGTCCTCGTGGGCCCCAACAGGACCAGCTTACTCAGTTTTACATGGTTGCTAAGGAGTGAGCAACACAAGCCCCACTGTTACTCCTTCCTTCTACCATTCTTCTACCATTCCTTCCTTCCTATTCAGAAGGTCATTCTGGCAGAAACCAGGGGGAAGAACGCAAATTTAGAAATTGGAAAGTGGGGAAAGAAATGCCACAGCTTATGAGGGAGTTCTTTCCATTTCTGTAGTTTATTGTGGTCTTTGAAATCCCATTAACCTACACTACGATGCGGCTGCTCTTCTGGCCGAAGCCCAGCCTCTCCACTTAGCTGCCGTCATGGAAGAATGTGAAAAATAGGGGAAAACCAGCAGAAACCAGCAAAGGGAGCCTGCAGAGCAGGAATGGACCGTGAGCCTCCAGGAGTTTCCATATACACACTGTGGCTAGAAGCTAACTCCTGAAAACAAAAGCAGGAGAGACATAAAGGAGGAAAAAAAAAATCTATATTGATCATTTGAATCTGTATTCACCTCCTGTGAGTGAATGAGAGCTCTTAAAAACATATCTTTTGTTGCATTTTTCTTTAGTATGGAAAGTAAATTTTCAGCGAGAAACTTGAAAGACTTTATCAGTTTTTCCTCCTCCTCTTGAGAACAAAGTGCTCTTTCGTCAGACCTTTTATAACTTTAAATGTGAAACTCTCTCCCAGCACCATCGGTTCTGAAGAGACAATAAAAGCCGGCGCTAATGCTGTCATTTCTCACACTTCTTGCTGCTCCCTCTGAAATCGTATTTGTTTATATTCCGTGGATCTTCTGAAAAGAAAAAGTGGTGAAACTGTTGAGTTCGTGTGCTGTGGGGTACGGCAGAGCAGAGAGCGTTTGGGCATTAGCACCTCTAAGAGGGAAGGTGATAACTGCGCAGAAAATGGTATTTCAGAACCTATAAATAAAAGTAATATGTTTAAAAAGAACTTCTCTAAAGACTTAAGTGGCAACAGCTGAAGGACCTTTTCAGCTGGAACAAATCTGAACTTTTCCTTGCTGCTGTCAAACCGCAACCCCAGTAAATCCTAAATGTTTTCTGTGGATTTAGTGACTGGGTAGAGTTACAGTAATTCAAAAGAAATTCATGTCCTTGCCAATGCCTATTAGTCACACTTGCTGGAATTCTGTCTGCTCTGCTCCTAACACCATCTCAGTGCCATCTGGATTCCTTAATAGCGTCTTCCCAACACATACATTTTCTGCTCCATTCAATAGTTGCCCGTTCGGCAGTAGCTTTTCCACATGGCCATGTCCTCTTCGCAGATGGGGCCTCCATGAGACGTGGTCTCACCGGCAATATCTGCCCTGCTCTACAGCCCAGCGCGTAACGCGCCTCAGGATGGTCAAAATCAATCCAAGAACGATGAAGAGGTGATGGTGGGCAGCTGTGGCTGGTTGACTCCACTGAAAAGCTCTGGAGGCTTTTGGAAGTGCCTCAGTGCTGGTGAAAATCAACCAGATTTCCTCCCTTCTGCCATTCAAAAATAGGAGCAGACTGGAGTTTCTCGCTGGAATCATCCCTCAACAGTGAAGCATTTTTTAGAGAGACTGAATGCACAGGGTGGGGTGTCTCCTGATTCTCACAGATGGCATTTTGGGAGACCTGAAGCTGCAGGTTTGGGGTTATTTTTTTTTTGTTCCCTCTTCTAATCTGGGGCAGTGAAACATGCGGTGGGGGCAATATAAAGCTCAGTTCTCAAAGGTGTGAAAATCCACAAACGTGAGCACATACCAGTGAATCTCTGTTCCTGCGCTACATTTGATCTTGTGAAAGGCTGTGGAGAGGCTTGAATTTACCTTGTGCCTGTGGAGCTTTGACTTTAGGCTCAGCTGTCTCCTGTATCTGAGGCAGGAAAAATCTTCCAGGAATGCAAAGAGATTGAAAACAGGAAAATATTTAAAACGTGACAACGAACCCCTGTACGGAGAAGTTGGTAAATTTTTGAGAAATGAATCGGGATGGTTTTTTCCTGTCTCACAAAACTTGAGAACGGTGTCAGTATTTCAGAAAGTAACTGGTGTTTCTTCTTTCCTTGTGCCATGGGTCTGCTGTTAAAATGGCCAGGCATTAACTTGTAGATGGTTGTGCTGGACCCGGATGTTTCTGTGCTCTGCTCTTTGTGGTTCTCACAGGAATTTCTCTTGGATTGTTCTCCCTACCTGAGTAAATCCCATATGTACCAAGTCAAGGCATACAAACTGGTGATAAAATAGTATCACCTTCCTCATCCAGATGTCCCTGGACAGAGAGAGCACAGGTACGTGGGGACTGAGGCTGCCTGCGTGGATGCTGGTGCATCCAAAAGCTGTCCACAGTTGGCCCTGTACCTGAATTTACATAAATGACAAGATTCAAGTGCCAACCAAGTAAATATTTTTCAATATTTGACTGCCGTATCTTAACCACCAGCTGCAAATGCTTTGCTGTGTTTATATATAGATAGGATTTCCCTCGCTTCTCTCTCTCTTTGCCATTGGGAAGAGTTCCCCAGGGCTGGAAAGCAAAGCTAGAATAGCACAAACTGTTTGCTAATGGTTCTTAATGCTTTCCCACTGGAGATCCAGGACACTTAACAGCGTTAAAAATAGGTTAGAAGAGGGATAAGTAGTGAAAGCACTAGTCAGTCCTAAAAACCTCTCTGGTGCAAAGAGGTTACAGCAACGTTCCCTGTCTTCAGCACAGAAGCAGCAGCAAGGGCTGTCCCTGATGAGTGTTGGGAAGGAGGATACCCCAGTGGTACCCCAGTCCTGGGTGTTGGGAAGGTGGATACACCAGTGGTACCCCAAAAGTAGGTTCTGGGAAGGAGGATACCCCAGTGTTACCCCTGCGGGTGTCAGGGAGAATACTCAGTGATACCCCAGTCATGGGGATGGTGGGAAGGAGGATAGCCCAGTGATACCCCAATTGTGGGAAGGAGCAGCTGCCTGTGGGATGAGCCCAAGGGCGAGCTCCCGGGGAAGAAACCATGGATTTCAAGCATCCTCCTGGCTCTGCCGCTCACAGAATCCATGGTCCAGGTCCATCTGCTGCACAACTGCAAGCACCCCTCTGCAAATCACTGCCCTTTCCTCACCGAGGCACAAAGGGCACAAACAAATTATTAAATCTTAAAATTGCAGCATTAAAATAGAGTGACTTAAACCTACCCTCGTTATGGCTCGCTTTGTCTCACACCTTTGTGAAATGGTTTCTGGTGATTGCTCTGAATGATTTTTAAAGGGCATCAAAGAGGTTTGAGCTTAAACCTCCACCTGGAGAGAAGTTCTGCAGGCAGATAACGGCAACATCACAGCTTATTTGGAGGCTGGATGGAGAGAGAAATGTGTTCTAAATTAAAATTCAACATGTCAAGTACGCAGAAAGTACTGATGAGAGTCCTGTGTCTGGCTCTGACCTTTCAGTAGCTGCTGTGCTGTTGTTCCTCAGAGAAAAACGTTGCTGTTCTTGTGGCCTGTTCTGCAATCCATTTAGAAACACGCCGGTAAAAGCATTAATTCAAATTTGAATTTCCATTTTTTCCGACCTTTTCAGTCTCCTGCTCCTTCGGCATCCTCCGTCCCCGCTAGCTTTGTGTCTCTTCTGGAAATTATTGATGATCTCCTTTAATGGCCTGGACAATACTAAAAGCTACTCCTTGGCATTTTAGAAGCTTCCAAGAGCGGAAAAAAGATGATCCTTTATAATATCTGAAAATTACCAGCAGGGGTCGGGCTTACAAATAATTTAAGCAAATCAAGCTGCATATTGATAAAGGAGACATTTCTGTGCTGAGCATGTTGTAGATCAGCCAGCTTCTCTGGAAAAGTTTGTCACTTCTACCCTGTGAATAGGAGAGACGACTTCTTAGTTGTACCTGCCATTTCCAGAATGATTGTGGGATATTGGCACATGGGTGTGTTGTTTACTGTCACAGTGCAGGGATTTTCAGCTTAATTTAGGTCATTTAAAAGTGAGTATTATCAAGCAAGATAATTAATTTTAAAAAAAAAAATATTCTGGAAAAGGATCCTGAGAAAATTAAATGCAAAGACCAATGTTAATATGCATTACTTGCACAGTTAATCCCGGGAAGTTAACATGCAAAAGGTGAGGTTCTTGAAGCAGCATTAAGGTTTTTGTGCTCTGTACCTAAAAGCAAGCAAAAATGTTATATCCAACGTTTTATAATAATATCCCCTGCTCAACAAGCTTGATAGAGTTCTCTGAAGGATTCAGCAGTCATTTGGCTAAGGCTGACGTGGTTGATATAATATATTTGACCTTTCAGAAAGCTTTGAGCCAAAGGTCACAGAGAAACTTTACTCTGATGGAATAAGAAAGAAGGTTATTTGTTGGATTAATAAGAATATAAGAATCGCAGAGGGGTGGCTGTCCCCATGTCCTGTCTGCAGGGGTGGCCGGTGGTGGGTCTCCATGCGAGTAGGGCAGAGCTACTGGGCTACTTGGCTTCTGGAGCCTTGGATCCAGGGTTTCCCGAGCTAGAGATAATATGTCTTTTTTTTTCTTCCATTTTTGTCCATTCTGCATTTTTATTCCATTAATTTGCTTATGCTATATGAAGTTAAAAGATGGTAAAACAAAGAACACGAGACCAAGGGTTTTCCTTTAGGTTCTGGAATGGTTTTTATTGGGAATTTGTTGTCCAACCCTAAGAGGAGTTTGTGAATAGTGAGGTGACAGAATTTGAGATAACATGGAATTATTCAGCTTATCAGACTGTTCAGAGTTTCAGAAGAACCTTATGATGTTTCTCGAGGTGGATAATGAAGTTGTACATCAATAATAGCACATAAGAATAAACACCTTCACTCCCCCAGTAGCAGGCTCGGTTATCACTCAAGAAAGAGATCTCATATTATTGTGAACAGTTTTCTAAAAATATCAGGTAAGTGCTCCGTAGTTAAAAAGACAAATAGAATAGTAGGAATTATGAGAAAAGAAGTTGAAAACAAAACCCAGAAAGTCTCATTATACCCCTGAATCCATCCGAGCGCTGTTTGCAGTTCTAGCTTTTCTCATAGCAAAAAGTCTGTATAAAACTTGCAGAAGAAGAAGGAAAGGCAATAAAAATGAGTAGAAATATGGAAAATCCTTGATGTGAGGAAAGACTAAATTGAGATTCTTCAGGAAATAATAGAGAAGGCCTCTAAAGTGGTGTGGAGAGGGGAGTATGGTACAATTATTCACAACTTTTCATAGCAGAACTAACAGGCACTCAGTGAAATAATCACATGTGAAGTATAAAACAAAATGAACTAATTTTTCATACAGCACATAATTAAATTTTGGAACTTACTGCCAAGGAGCGTTGTGAAGGCCAAAGTATAAATCAGATCAAAAAGAGATTTGATGCACTCATGGAGGTTTTAGCTGTTGGTGGTTTCTCTCAGTCTGTGGTTCAGGAAGTTGGATTTGCTTTACATTCAAGATGTATATCTTTAATATACTTTTACAAATTATATTTTCATCATACAAACTTGTATCTTTTAGTTGTGTGTTTTGACTGCCACAGCAGTGTATCATCGTGGTATAAAGGAATAATCTGCTACAGCTTGTGGTTTCATGGTTTACTTGATTATTTGTGGTGGGGCCGTGCAGGGGAACTGCGTGCATTAACTTTCCCTTCTTCTCCAGGCTGAAAATCGAGGAGCTGGAAGCTGAACGGCACAAACTGGAAGAGGAGAACAGAGCTTTGGAGATGAAACTGGAGAAGCTGACCCAGCAGGTAGGAGATGTGGAGCGGCTGGGGTGCTTGCCGTGCCCCGTTGGCCATCGCTGTCCCACCAGATGAGCCCAAACACTCACAGTACGGAGCTTTGCTTCCCTCAGTGTGGGCAGCAAGGCATTTTCCAGCAGCTTTTGCCAAGTGCACCAACACACCTGTGTCTCTGACTGTGTTATTGATGTCTTTTGATGGCAAATGCAATCACACATTTCCTATGCCTTTGCCTGGAACCTCTGCTTTTTCTTCTTGGAGACTCAAAACCAGTTCCGTTTTAAGTAACTCCGCTATCATAAGTTGTCTCTCTCCAAATTAATTCGTGCCAAAGCCAGGGTGTGGAAGGGGTTAACAGCACTGAGCCAATATGAAAATTTGAGCTCCAGTGGTACTGAAGCCTCCACGGCCGCTATCAGCCATGGAGACAGAGGCCACCAGTTTGTGGCCTCCTTGGGTAGTATTTTTCTAAGAGAGGGCCATTGAGAAGATGGCATGGCAGCATCTCCAGATCACAGACACCGAGAGTAGAAGGTGTGGGGTCAGAAGGACGAAAGGGTGTGATTCTTTTGCTGTGCTGCTGGGGGTGTTTTACCTTTTCCTGAGGTAGTCTTGTCCTTCGTGGCAGAAAGTCTTTGGCTTTTCACTCTCTAGAGCAGTGAAGTCTCACCCTCCATGCAGGAGGGCAGGGGCACCCCGGTGGAGTGGTCTCTTCCTCCAGCTCTCCTTCTCAGAGCAGCTTTTGTCTGCAGAGGAGGGGCATGGGACTTGCTTCAAGCTTTTATAGTGTTTTCTGTTTGAAAGGTGCTGGAGCAAACAAGAACCTGAGCGGGTTTGTTTAATCAAAGCCCATCCTGCTATGAACAGTGTTATCTCTCCTTTCTGTTCTCTCTGATATGCTGAACAATTTGGCATTGTAGCCTTTCATTTTCTTAATTTTTCTTTCTTTCTCTCTTTTTCCCCCCCCCCCATTTTTGTGTAAATTGCTTCGTGGTAGAAAACCTGCAGGTTTGAAATTACTCAGTTTTCAGACAGACCATTGATTTTATCTTGACACCTATTAGAGGCGAATCAAGTCTTTTTTTTTTTTTTATTACCAATTCCTAGAGACAGGGGAAGTGACAGCTTTGATAAAGCAGGGAGCTAAGAGCTGCTGAGCATCTCTGCTGAGCCATGTTCAGTGTGAAACCTGTCACCCGGCTCTCCTTTAATTGGGTTTCAGTCATCAGAAGGAGATGAAAGCTTTGGGCTGGTGTTTGGATGCTTCGGTCTCCAACGAACGCAACAGCAACTTTGGTTTCGGAGCAGATTACAACTCACTCGGGTCACATTTAATCTGCCAACATTTGCCTTACAATGGCTGCTGCCTTGCCAAGGAGGAATCCCCTGTTTAATTCGTGGTGTCTGGAGATGCTCTGCTTTGTTTCCTCATCACTGCTCTTGAGATGCCCAAACACCAAGCTGTTTGAATTCCACGTTCAAAGAGGAAAGGTCTGAAGCCTTCAGCGTAGTCTTGCTGAGGGTCTGCCTTCTGGTCCTCAGCAGAGGAGAGAAGATCAGCAGCAGCTACCCTTGGATCGCTGAGCTTTCACGGTGTAGAAAAGCAATAGGGTGATGGGAACCATGTGGGAAACTTATATGGGAAGGGCGAGATAACATGAAGGTGTGGAAAAAGAGAAGGGAGGTGGTCATCTGGCTTAGCAGGTCTAGGAAAGAGAAACCTGCCAGTCCCCCAAAGGCTCGTTAGTGCATTGAATTAAGGTAATCATGCTCTTACATCTGCCTGGCCAAGGCTGAGGACATGGCTTTAATTCTCAATTTAACAGGAGGGAACTCCCACCTTCCTTAGCTCCTCACTTTACTTATGTCTTAGAGGAAAGCTTAAATATCGGAATATGTCAGGTGAATGCTAAAATGTCAGTATTGATCAGTGCCCACCTGAATGGTCAAGATTTCAGAACTCCTCAGAGAGGAAAAGATCAGCCTTCCAATTTGTTATTCACCTTGAGAATCAAATATCTTGATAGGCCAAGCTTAGAATGACTATTTTTTGATAAACATGTTGGAAGAAAGTTCCTTACAGTAGGAGCCCACTAAGTTAAGGAGAAGCTTAGAAATTCACCTTTTCTATCAGTGCTGAGCAAATACGCTGCAAATATTATTATACACTCAGATAAGGTCACTGAAATGTTGCTGGTTTGACATGTTATTTATTCCCATCTCTGAAAGAAGTCCCTGGGAAACGATGGGTTAAAATAACGTCCCTTTATCACAAAAGGTAAAAAAGGAGAGACAAACTTTATATATGGAATTCACAAGAAAATTTTACTGAACAGAAAGATGATTGAAATGACAAACACGGGAGAAGCACGGCATCAATTCAAATAAAGGTGTGAGAGAAAGTAGGGGTGACATTAAACATGGTTGGATGAGGGCGATTTCTGACAAATCTTTATCTGCAGTTCCTTCTTTTTTAGAATGATGCTTCTGACTTTCTGGAATTGTATCTACGAAATGAAAGATGCGTAAAAGGGGTGTATTAAAATAGGGAATTTGGATGAGGAAAAGGCAGGATTAAGGCTTTGACTGCTTCACACTGGGCTGAAGTCCATTGAGTTCATATTATTGAGTGTGTTAATGAAATCTAGGGAGATACAGCTAATATTTGGTAATTAAAAACGTCAATGTTTGACTGTATTGATGTGTGGAAAGGAGAAAAGTTTCAAAAATGTTTGCCTCCTCTCACATCCGAGAGTTGGCACATGAATTTTGCTCATTTCTGCTTCAGCTGCTGATACCAAGAGCCCATTTTGGGACCTCCAGGACCCCGACGGACTGGCCAAATGGCAAGCGAGCTGGTGGAAAGGTTGTGTTTGGTGCGTGATTCACGCTCCCTGAGCTCAGTATTAGCAAATAAAGTGAGTGAGATACTGATGGCTATCTTCAGCGGTGTATGTAATGTCTGACATCTCTTTGTATTCTCTGCTTGTGTGGGGACACCTTGAATTATGGCTGAAGACGCTTTCCACCTCCACACACCTCTTCTTCCAAAACCCCTTGGCTCTTGACACCTAGCTGCAGGCTGCATTGATTTTCCTTCACTGGTATAAAGACTTTAGCATGGATATTACTCACTGGTCAGGTCTTTACTGCTAATAAAAACCTCGGATTACAAAACCACAAGAAATGGTGGAACTGTAGAGAAATGACACCCTGCTGAGGACATTATCTTAAGGAAAATATTTGAACTGTGGCTCAGGAGATTTGAATAATATATGAAAAGAGTGGGTTTAACCAGACAATTTTATCTCCTCTCCCCTACCCTTCTTTCTTTTGGTGAAGCAAAAAACCCTTCCAGGAAGCCTTTTTGCTATGAGGGTGGTGAGAGCCTGGCCCAGGTTGCCCAGAGAAGCTGTGGCTGCCCCATCCCTGGAGGGGTTCAAGGGC
>JAOTQQ010000071.1:2561071-2580214 GCA_026546715.1 Gallinago undulata | reverse complement strand
GTGCAGAACCTTGCACTTGCTCCCGTTGAACTTCATGAGGTTTCCTTGAGCCCACCTCTCCAGCCTGTCCAGGTCCCCCTAGATGCCATCCCATCCCTCAGGTGTATCGACACCACCACACAGCTCGGTGTCATCTGCGCCACTTTTTTCTCCCCTTCCCAACTCCTCTCCCGACACATCCCCAGGTCTATAAGGCAGCAAACACCTCCTACGCCCCACACACCCCTTCTCACAGGAGCACTTTGATTAAACCCCCCCATCTCTGCGCTCACACTTCCCAAGCAGAGGGGGCTCTTTCTCTTCTCACAGCTCCAGCCTTGTTGAGCTGCTGGAATCAAAGTCCTTGCCAACCCTGCATCGTTGAAGGCCATGTTACAGCCCCTGCGAGATGCAGGCACAGCGGCAGAGCTGGTATCAAGCTGGTCGGGAACGGGGAGAATTTCCAAGGACTCCAGGCCATCTTGTTTTGTGCTTGCACAGAATGTTGCTGTCCCGCAGTGGTATTGATTAGTTTTAAAATAGGGGAGTGATAAATGGAGATTTCAGGTGGTTCTAGTAGATGTGACTGCAATGGATGGAGGTGTTTAAATCGAGCGTGGAGTATCTTCCTTGACCTCATGCTGCTGTTCTTGTCCATCCCAGGGGGGATGTGCTGATGTCTAGCAACGGCGTGGTCCCACAGAGGGGCTCTCTCAGCTCTCTTCACTTGTGCTTTGCACAGGAACAATCTTCATCCTTTTATTCCAGCCTCTCTCCCCCGTGGAACAGTTAGAGTTGGAAGGGTCCTTGAAGATGATCCCTCTCTGCGGCAGTATTTGGGGTGCTCGAAGGGTTGGGCACGGTTGAGTGCCACCAGCTGAGGCTGGGCATGGCAAGTCCTGTGCAGTGTGTCGGGACTCTAGACCAGACTTCAAGCAACGTTGGGCCAGCTGTCTTTCTGCACATTTCCCAAGAGAGAATTGGAAAATATTTCCCTTGTTTGGAAATAAGTAATATTTGTCTTCAAAATTTTAGCACTAGCAGCCGTATCCCTCTGCTTCCCTGTGGTTCTTCACTGTCCCCGTGTCCCTTCAGCTGCAGTTCTTTCCCAGAGCTTCAAGACTGAGCACTTGAGAGCTCACTTGCAGGGAGTAATATATTAAAAAAATGGATTTTAATCCACCTTCTGCCTCTGGGTACCTTGTTATTTGAGGGTGCCCGTTGCACACTATTTTCATCTGACTATTTGGGAGATGAGGGGGATCTGGACAAGCAGCAGCTCCTGGACGGAGGCTGGGAGTGCAGCCCAGCAACCTGTGCACGATGAGAGTGGTTTCCCCCTTCCAGCCCTGGGTCAGGGACACAGGAACAAGTTGGTAACCTCCTGCAAACCAAGCTTGGCTGGTTACTGAGATGCTACGCCACGGTAGCACCCCAGCAACACCCATCCTTGGCA
Organism: Gallinago undulata; assembly: GCA_026546715.1. NCBI lineage: Eukaryota > Metazoa > Chordata > Aves > Charadriiformes > Scolopacidae > Gallinago > Gallinago undulata. Next base: position 2,578,779 of record JAOTQQ010000071.1, on the reverse strand, counting down.
GAAGCACAGATCAGCAATAAGGCCATAAGCCCCAAAAAAATCCCAGGGCTCAGGCACTTTTGTTCACTTATTTATAAATATTTGGGCAAGTAAGCTTGTTTATGAAAAAGTAAAACCTCCCACATAAATGTTTGTGGGGTGTAGAGGCAGGAGAGGCAGCTCAGCAGCAGAGAGGGGGAGATGGGACTGGTAACACCCAAGGAGCTGGGAATGGGGCAGGTTTTATGGAATGATGGGCAATGAGGAAGGAGATGATACAAATCCCAGCTCTGCTGTGGGTATGACAGGACGTGAGTAAGTGGCTTCTGTGGAATTTGTGGATAATTGCACTGAAGCCCGGTCCCTTGTGCCACAAAGAGGATGCTCAGGGAGGTAGCAGCCCTCGTGGTTTGGAGAACACAGTGGGAGGGAAACAATTCAATTTTGAAAGAAAATGCTTTTGCAGTAACAATTTTCTTTTGATCACCCCCTGTCTAAATCCACCAGATTTAGTACATTGTCAGATGGGCTGGGTCTGAGCAGCTTTGGTCCCTTTTGGGCAGAGCTGATGGATCTTCACATCAGTGGAGGCATCTTCCGAAGGCGGTGGCATGGGCTCCCTGACCAGGAACCCATCATCTGCTGACCATCTCCCCCGGCAGAGCAGGACTCCTCGTTTCACCCGTCCTTCTCCTGGTACCGCTTCGTTTTGAATAGGAGACTATCTCGTTTAACAGCTTTTGAGAGAGGCAAACACATTTGTGTGTGGTTTAACTTAATATACAGGCTGCAGAGCTGAAGGGAAGGCGCTGATCGGCTCCCACAGTCGAGATAGCATTCAGAAAACAAATTAGAGTTTGCAGTTGGTAAGGATCCAGGCAGAATTCATAACATTGAATAGTGTTCTCAAGTTCAACATGGACGAGCTCATTACTGATCCAGAGAAAGCAGGTGTGTGTTGAGGAATTAGGGATGTTTGGGATTTTTTTTTCTCATTTCTTTTTTTCATATGGAGAGGCAGCCATGTTATGGGCTCCTGCAGGGCTTTTTTAACGTGGATTGGAATTACCAGCACTGGTTAGGAGGTAGTTGGGGGCAGTCAGCGTTTGAGATTGGTGAGCTGTGTTTATCTATTACAAAATATTTGTAATAGATTGTATTTGTAGTTGCCTGCTGAAACTGGCTCTCTCAATTTGCCAGCTCAGGATGTTCCAAGTGTTTCCTGAGGGCAGAACCATAGCTATTTCTCCATCTGGACCTCTGCATGATGGACATGAAGACCCACAATGTTGTTACTTTAACACACGTGTACTAGGACAGAAATAATCAGAGATGTCAGGGGTAAACTGTGCTTGTTCAGGCTGTTTGCTTCCCTGCTCCTCTTCCACTTGTCAGTCCTTCCTTCAGGTCCTCCTCGTTTCCAAAGGTGCTCAAAACCAGGGACAGATGCTGCCTTCAGAAGGTGGCTTTGGGAGACGGATGGGTGACTGGCAGCAGGATGTTAGATGGGAACATGAGAAGTAGTTTGCTAAAGCTCTGGCTTTAATGAAGGTGAACGTGTGTGCAGAATGGTTATTTGGTTATTTTACAAGGAACTTGTATACACATGCTCAGGAGGGATGTGTGTAGAGATGTGTTCATGTTCTGTGACTTCTTTTCTTGAGCTCAATCCATCTTCGTTTCTCCCTTCACCATCACCCAGAACAGTAGAAGTCTCCTTAAATTAACTTTACTCCCTTTCAATCAGGATGGAGACTCCTTGACTTAAAGCCTAGTGACTAGGGAAGATGGCAGGTGACAAACCTGTTTCCATTCTCTGGGGTTTTTTTTTGCACTTGAATCACCAAATAACCCTTGTAGTTTTCCAATGAGCTGGATTCCCTCTGTATGGATCAGCAGGCACGTGTTCAAGTTGTCGTTACGACTGTGAAAAAGACATTTCCTTTAGGGGAAAAAACCAAAACACAATCTCAGTGGCTGTATCTTACGTGTCATTCTGCTTTTCCATCACCTGAGGATTTGAGCAGCTCTGCCACTCTGAAATATTAAAATGAACATAGATTTGAAAGTATTTTTATATTTAGAGGCATTGATTCTAATATAATTTCTCTACAAATTAAAACTCTCCTCGAGAAAGATTAAACTGTCAGTGATAACATCTAGGTTCTTGTTATGTCTAAGAGGAATAAAAGCTGAAGTTACAGAATTGTCTGGAGGCTTAGAAAGTAAGAGGGGGAATTAACGATATGAGCGAGAACGGATGAAAGTATTGGATAACACTTTTTTTTGAATTGGAGGAAGCGGAATGAGTTGAATTAAGAGGTTTATGGTGCAAAAGAATACCTACTTAGTCTGATCTGCTATATAACACAAAAAAATACAGTTTTACTTAGAGAAATCTCTACCTAGTCACTTGTGGTCGCTCAACAGCCTCTTTTTAATAAGATATCAAATATTGATTTAAAGATACTAAGCAATAGACAATGTATTGGTTTCCCTGGTCAGCCATCCCTATTAAAAATATATATTATTTCCAGTTTGCTGACCTCACCAGGAGCTCTTGGATTCTCTCTGTGCTTTTGTTTGCTGGATTAAAGAACCCTCTAGTGTCAGATTTCCACCGAAGCCCCCGATCAAATTGCTCCAGCCTCCTCTGTAGTAAATGAAATTGTTTGATTTCCATTCATTTCTCATTGTGAGATGTGTTTTTTTCAGACCATGAATCATTCATGGAAATCTTCTCCTTAATTTTCCTTAATTTTCAACCACCCTCTCATACCTTCCCCTCACCTGGCTGCGTTATCACTGCGGTGGTCTCATCACTGCTGCATTCAGAGACAATATTTTCTCTAGTCTACTCGTAGCTATCTAAAGATTCTCACTGTTCCCTCCTTTTTTTTTTTTTCTTTTTTTTTTTTTACCTCCTCACAGCATTAAATTGGAGGTAACCCTTAGTTATTAACCGTGGCCAAAAGCCCTCTTCACAGACATCATCTTCCAGAAGGTACCTGCTGTGTTGTGTTCCTACAACTAGACTCTGGGCTTCGGGATGCCTCGGGATGCATTTGAATTCAGGAGGAATGATGGTGCCCAGCACAATCAGATTTCTCAGCTATCTTTGTGGGCTTTGTTGTTGGCCATGATTCCTCCTTTGTGTTATCTGCATATTTTAGTAAGGATTTATTATTTTCTTACGTCCCTTAGAGAATGTCTGCTGCATACGATTGGCCACAGAAGCACTGCTTATTGGAAGTAATGGGGAAATGTCACTATTAGTTCATCAGCTTTTGGGTCGCTTAAAAACTGCCGCAGTCTGATTTTTTTGCATCGTGCTAGTTTTAAAAGAAAATGTGATTTTGATCAAATATTTTGGGCAATATTTTGCAGAGGCAAAGACTTAACAGAATTCCTCTTCTGTTATGTCAACACAGTTATCTTAATTAACTAGACTTGAAATCTCCTCCGGTCTGTTTGACAAGACCTGTTTTCCATGAAATTGTGTTACTTGCTTTTTCTCATCCTTTTTTTTTTTTTCTTCTAATGGAGTTATGTATCAGTCCTGTCTTGCGAGTTAAGGGGATTCAGTTTGCTGCATTCTGGAAGCTTCAGGAAAAGTGAACAAGGCAGGAGATAACTGGACCTGTAGGGAGGTACCTACTTAATCTCATTTTTTTCGGTCTTCACAGTCTATTCAGCAGCCGGCGCTGTCTCATCCCCACTGCAGCAAATGCAAAACGTGCAGATCAATACTGCCGACGGGTGATTAGTATTTTGCAAACTGCAGTAAGTGAATTCATCCGATTCGAGGCTTTAAGTTGGAGAAGAAGTGATTGAGTGGGCTGAAATAACGGAAACGGATATTTCCTCTCGAGTGAAATGTAAGCATTGTTGAGCTCTGTTAAGCAAGATGTTGGCAGAGATCTCCGCTCCTTTCTCAGCGATTACAGAAAATAATATTATTTTTTTTTTCTGAAATCACTGATATCAAATGTGCTTCTCGCTTATCACCTCTCTTGATCTTTTTTTTTTTTTTCCCCACTGTTGACCTGCAGGAGGATAAAAATGTATAAATTCATGCGAGTAAGATTTTTATCGATATTCTTGAGGCCACTTTTTGCTGGTTCAGGCAGATGAATCCTGAGGTGCTCGTCTACTGCTCGCTATCAGGCAGAAACTCCCTGGTTTCTGTCAGTACATCCCCGATGCATCAAAGACTGTTTGGGAGTTCTGCCTGTGAAGGCAGCTCAGAATAAATGTCTTTAGCTCCCTGGGAGAACCTGTGTGCCACTGAAGCTGACAGCTGAAGGAGCGATTATTTTAAGGTATTAAAACTGCATTAAAACCAAAACAGATATGAAAAATGACCAGGTAATTGCTGCAAAAGCCTAACGAAGGAAAATTGTGCTCCTCCGTAGCAAATGTGATCGGAGCCCTGACTGTGTGCCTAAAGATGCCATCCAAAAATCCATAGTTAGCAAAGAACAGAAAGGCTGTCTTTTGGGTTTGCTCAAAGAAAGTTGAAAAGATGCCTCTCAGCTGCAGCTACTCGGTGTTTCCGAGTTAGGCACGTGCTATCTAATTAAAACTTAATGGCAAAGAAGTAACTCCCGCAGCTCAAGAGCGTGGTGTGGTAGCTCTTGTGTAAGGCTGAGCTGGCTCTCCTTGGTGGTTCGTTATACAGGGGCTGGAGAAGTGATTTCCCACTGAGAAACACTAGAAAACTAGAATTTCTCCTCATTCACGATTTTCTTTCATAAAAATGTAATGATTCGCGTTGACGATGAGGAAAGTGATGCTAAAAATCAAAGCCTGGATTTTATGCAGCAGGAAGTACCAGGTTTGCAACGAGGGTTTGCAGGGTCTTAACAGTTTATAGGTTGACCTGGCAGCCATAATTCTGGGAAAACTTGGCAGTAAAATTTGAAATCATTGCCCCTTCATGTCTCCGTGCAGAATGTGCCTGTCACTCTCCAGTCCATTAGCATGGTGAAGTAAAACTGGGGAAATAAAATCCAGCGGGAGACGGGACAGTTGTATTTCAGACCATTAAGTTGTGCACTCATGTCCAGACAGGTCCGTGTCTTCCAAATAGATTTCAAGATAGATCCAAATCGGTTTGGGCTCACCTTTGTAGCAGTCTAAGCTTGAATAAAGAGGAGATGATTTGATATAAGATGGGTTTAGCGTGTTGACGGAGTCATTTTGCTAATGGGCTGGTGGTTCCAGTGTGATGTTCCTAAGCATTTTCTCATATTTTTGCTTCAAATTGCATTTAAGAGAAATTTATGAATCGTAATTCAAGCTTTGCAGGCAACTATTTTCCCCCAGTGGAAACCAAGAAAGTCGATGGTCGTGTTGATACACGTGCCCCATGGGGACAACGTCACACAGCACACGTGGGGGATGTAGCTTATGTCACCTGCAGAGGGGCAGCATAAACCAAATAACCTGCCCTCGTGCCTGGAATGTTTTTCCCTTTTGTCATGGGAGTAGAAGGGTTTCAAATGAAACATTTCCCCGTGGACAAGTCTCAGGTGGATCCCTTGTGCCATCCGCACGGCGTGGATGGCTGCTCCTCCTCTGGCCCTGCTCCGTTACAGCTTGAAATTCCCCTTCTCAGCCCAGGGATTTATTCCCCCGTGGAGATTTCCTGGGTCTCATCACTACAACGGGTACAGCAAACCCAAGTTACCAGCTCTGGCTTTCTCAGGCCCTACGTAACTAGTGAGGGCTATTGATTTCGGTTTGATGTGATGTAGTTTATAAATATGCATGAGGATTTAGGGTTATTTAACTGTGGTTTTTAATTCTCCTTGCATTGCTGACTCTTCCACTGGAGGGTTTCTTTGTATGCACGGCAAGCGGCTCTGTGACAGCCCTGTTCTCCCTGCCTGGGACCTCTCTAATGTTTGTTAATCCCAAGTCTGTAGAAACTTCTAATGTTCAAAGAATGAGAGGACACAAAGCGATGCCCTTCTGCGTGGGGACCAAGGGAGCAGAGTCAGGTCCCAGGTGAGGAAACCTGGGAAAAAAAAGGCAATCACTGAGTAGGGAGAATGAAGGAGATGGAGGAGACCTTTTCCATGCTCCTGGAGAAGGAGAAAAAGAGCTCTTTTCATCAAAGATCCTATAACTTGCTTAAATAAAGTAAGTAGCCTGATCAAATGGTGAAAAGGGAGGGAAAATCAAACATTTGCCTGTTTGCCCTGAGGAGCTGGAAGCGAAGGTACCCTCTGAATCGATATTTGGATGTTTTAGATACTCAGGTCTCTCACTTGAAAAAGAGCAGAGCAAACAAAAGAGGGTTCTGCATATTCAACACAGAATCACAGAATCTTCTAGGTCCAACCGTCAACCTAACTGACAAAAATAGACAACAAACAAGGAGCATCACCATCACTAAACCATACCTCCCAGCACTACATCAACCCGTCCAAGTGAAGCTGCAGTGACTCTTTCTGGTGAATAATGTAGGTAGCCACGTGGATAATTAAGAAAGGTATGTACATGGATGTATGTTTTTCTGAGATGTTGGACACTCCCAGCTTGCTCTTGCTCTTCTCTCTCTACCCAATTGTCCTTTACTGGAGAAATTTCCTCCTGGTGCTGGTTGGATGTTGAGGTGGTATTGGGGCGCCACGGCCAAGCTGTGTCAAGACAAGCATCACATGGCTGAGATGTGACTGGAACAAAAAAAAACCCAAATTGGCAATTTTACTCTAGCTTGTCTTCCCCTTGGAGTCTTGTTTTGTTTTCCTCATTTGTCTCTTCTGCTTGGCCAGTGCAGAAGGCGTGTGGGAAGGTATAACTTCTCCAAGTGAGAGGCTGCAGCGGAGCTCATTTAACCTGTTTGCTGTCACACACCCTCAGAGCCTGCCCAGCTGCTGGAGGGGGCTCTCAGAAACGAGTCCTCCAAACCGTTTGCATCTGTCACAGCTTCTAGATGATGTGAAAGGGAACTTGACTTGGTCATCAAGGGAACGGCTTCCAGCTGGAGGCAGGGACCCGTTACCGATGGTGGGGTAGCTCTGGGGCACAGCCAGCTCTGAGGGTGCGTGTTCATTGACTGAAAGTCAACGGAGCTGTTCAGGCTTCACTTTGTAACCAGGTCAGACTTACAGATATCATAGTACTTTTAAATGCATTAATTTACAGGATCAAAACATCCTGGTGTACTTGAGGCCGTTGGGAAGTCTCAGCGTTGCTGGTGATGCTCTGGTGGTTGACCTCAGCCACCAACCTATGGATGATGTCTTTTCTGTGTGAGTCCATGCCCTCACTGCCACCTCTTCTTGTCACTCGCTCTTCAGGCTTCGATGTGCTCAGCTAAATTTTGGTGTGTCCTGCCACTACATCAGATCGTGAAGGCAGTGGCTTTTTACATAATTTCTAATTATTCATGTTTCTTGTTATACAAGATACTATCTAAAAAAAAATACCCCGAGAGGTTTTGTTCTTTACTAATTAGATATATTAACTGGAAAATCTTACTACTTTGCAGTTTTGCTTTCCTTCATGAAAAGCATTGGAAGAGGGACCTTTGGTGGTGTACTTGGCTCTGATTCTTCCCATCCTGAGTACAGAGGGACCCAGCACAACCCAGCCCTGCTGCTCTTCTCCTTTGGATTCTCCCCTTGAAATCCCATCTCAGTTCATTCCAGAGTAAAGCTTTACGTGGAAACACAGAATTACAGAGATATGAAAGTGAAATTTGTAGAGCTTTGTTGGGAGGGAAAGCTTTAAGTGATTGAATATCTGGATTGGAATAACTACTACAAAAAAAACCTCACTCCAAGTATCTTCTGTCTTGCTGGTCTCTTCATACAGAATCTGTATATCCGTGATGCCTCTAGAATAAGAAAAGAGAGCAGCAAAGTAGTAGTTAATTTATTTTTTTTAAAAACTACGTGTACTTCTTTTATAAAGCCGGGTTTGGTCTGGCAGTGCTCAACAGTGTTCTTAACCAAAGGTGACTTCATTTCTATGGGAAAGTTGATAAAATGGTTTTTGAAATTCAGATCCATGAGAGCCAGAGTTTCTCACCATGGAGTTAAGTCTTATCTCCGAAAAAGAATGTTTATAACTCAAACTGTAAGCTCTTTGGAACTGTTTTCAGAACTTATGTGCTTTTTTTTTTTCAGTGTCTTTATCAGAGGTTTTTGAACCATAACAGGTCTCCTCTGGACGCTACCGGAGTGTAAATAATAACAACTTTTTGTGGACTTTGTTCTTTGGAAAGAGGAATCCTTGACTTGAAAAACCTAGTGTAGAAACCCTGGAATTCACATCGCCGGGTGGCATCAAACTGTCCTAGAGCAGACTGCGATTTTCTTCCATTTCAGTAAAAGGAAGAACAGGAATTGAAAAGGACAGTGAGGGCTTGAATGCATTATTTTTTTTTCTTCTAGATTATCCCAGCTCCATGCCATTCCACGTCTCGCTGTCCTGACTCTTAACCTTCTTGTCACATTTGTTTGCATCCCAGGCCTCATCTGAATGCCTGGCTCAATGCAAATTACAGCCTTGCGTCCTCCAGGGGATAATGCATTTCAAAGTGGCGATGGAGAAAAGATCTCCCTTTTAAAACTGTACCTGAAGGGCTTCAGCCCCGCTGGTGAGAGAGTTTATTTTATGATTGGGATTGCACCAGGGCCCAAAATGTGTTACGTGTTGCACCAGAAGCTATGGGCTGGTGTTAGAGCAGGGTGACCGGGGGGGTTAGAGCTTTCCATCTGCGATACGTCCCGACGCCAGCTGCCTCTCTCTCTCGTTGCTAATTTGCTGGGGATGCTGTGGTAAAAGAGGGCCATAGAGGGAGGAATATCAGTGAGGATGTGTAGTGTGTGGATCAGCTCAGGGAGGCAAAGAAGAAGCCCTGTAGAAGTTCTTGTGGGAGGAACGGCTGGTCCAGGTGTTGGAGGTGACGTTACTGCTGGAATGGGGAAGGTAATGAGGGATTCCCCATGTCACTGCGTAGGAGGGTGAGGATCTGAACTGGAGAGGAGTTACTGCTGTGATGAGGCATAACTCAGACTAACACAGGTTATCTTCACCTCTGCTGTTGTAGAAATGGTGAACACGGGTGTTCAGGAAGCCAGAGAAGAAGGGTTGCCAGAACCAAGGTGTGTGGACAAGAGGTCACATCGCTGGGGCAAGGAGAAAGATCTTCCTGTTTGGGGGAAGAAGTAGCAGGAGTTGGACCAAGAACTGGCTAAGACAAGGATGAAAAGATCCTCCCAGTGAGTTTCTGCTGCCAGTTTTAGGGTTGTGCATGCTGCAGATGTCCACACACACAGAAAGGAAGAAGGCAGGGAACCAGGATGGGACCTGGTGGGAACAGGTGAGCCCTTGCCCAACATCCAGCACCTTCTGGGTGGTTTTTTTTCCCCCCAACTGTTTCTGATTTCGAGTGTGCACACACTGGCAGAGCTGTGAGGAGCAGGTGCTGGTTGTTGCTTATTTGTTAGCTTGCTTTGTCTCCATTTTGCAATCCATTTTTGGTGAATGCAGCTCCTGTTCCGAGGGCTTTAAATATCCCTGGGTGCAGTTATCATCTGCCACAGGGGGCTGGTCAGCGTGGGGCGCCTGGCGCGCTGGGGACAGGGGGAATTCTCAGGGATGCAGTTCCCCTCGGGTTTTACTCTAAGCACTTGAACAAGCCTGAGCAAAGAAACAAAAAAGAACAAAAGTAAGAAACAGAATTTCCATTAGAATGGCATCTTCTGAGGTAGGATTGAGCTTTCTGAGATTGCCTTGTACTGGGTACAGAAATGCCTCCTATATGTTTTTGTAGAAGAGAGTTGAGTAACCAAAATGATTAAAAAAAAAGCCCAAACAGCTGTTAAAGTAAAAATAAAGTAAGAGTAGACCAGGAGAAGCTTCTCACCTGTCTAGCCAGGCCGACTAGTAAATAAGCTCCTGCAACAAGAGCTATAGATGGGGACTTTGCATTCACCTTTTGGGTGATAAATTCCAATTTTGCCTTCCCACTGTTTTTTTTGTTCTCCACCTTTGAGTAAAATTTCCAAGGGGTATTGATGCAGGACTAACAGCAGGCAATTCTTAACGTAAATGCTATAGCATTAACTATAAACGGAAGATAAATTCGTTGGAAGACAACTCCTAATGATTTGTCTCTTCTCTGCTTTCATAATTCAGTGAAAGCAACAGGGTATTTATTAGCTGTGGGCGAAGCCTGTGTGTGGCTGTGTTTGCCCACAAATACCACATGCTTTTGGAAAAGCAAAACAGTAATTCCAGAAACCTGAAGCCTTGGGAAAGCATTTCTGTTGTGGCTTGAACTGTGTAGAGGATCAGTGGTCAAGAGATGGCACAGAATCCAAAAAATAAGCTTGCGAGTCCCCAAAAGCGTTGTCAGTCCTTCGAAGTGTCAGAAACATGGATTTTTGCAGGAATTCAGAGGCTGGAGCCTGACACAAAGCAAAAACAGGAGACAGTCACGGCTGGGGCAGAGTAAGCAGCAGCCCATGGTAGATCTGGACACTGGGCTTTATTTTAGAACCAGTAAGATCAGACATTTTACCCCATTTGTTTTTTTCTCAGGTTGTTTGTTCACTCCCCACCTCGGCGCTGCCTTCTCTGGGGTCCGACATCTCTTCCTGCAGGGACAATGCTGCTGGAGTGGGAAGGTTGGGCAGAAAGTCCTGTCTGCTCATGGCCACCGGTCACAGGAGTTACCATCCTAGGTCCTTGGGCATCCCCTGCCTTCATCCCCATGCATCTCTCTGATCTCCGGGGCCTTCCTCCACTTTCAGCATCTCTCCTTCAGCCAAGATCATCACCTTCATCTTTGCAGTCCCTCTTCTTTCTGGGGCCACTTCTCCTTGTGAGAGTCCCTCTTTTTGGCACCACTTTTCTTTTTGGAACCCCAAGCCCCATCTAAATGGTCTAAATTGTTGAGCATCTTCTGATTGTCCTCCTAAGCAGTGATTCTGTCTCATGTCTCTTGATCTTGGAGGATTTTTGATTCATTCCAGGCCTTACCAAAATTTGCAGCCAGGCTGTGCTTGCAGTTGGCAAGTAGCATCTTCTGCTCATGAGTTCAAAAATTCAATTTCAGACATTCACCACATGCAGATACCCAATTATCTGCCCTGTGTTAGTGTGCACAATTTAAGCTACTTTTTTGCCTAGAAGAGGTAGCAAATGGAAGCAAGAGCATTCCCTGGCCAGATGGATGCTTTTCAAACACTCCTGCCACCCTCCAACTGATGCTTTATGGTTTATATCTGTATTTAAGAAACTTTCCCATCTGTTTCCCACAGATAGACGCAGGTTTTATTTCGGATGTTCTTCCAAGGTAACTACTGACCCATTATTTCTTTAAAGCTGATACAATCTACCAAGCTCCTTAGATTGTTTCTATTTAAGTTCCCTGCTATCGAATAATGCCTCCCAGTCTGGAAACCTCGGAGATTTTTCTCTTTAAGAAGTCAGGATGGGAACGAATTCCCCAGCTCAGCAAGCAGCCGTGTGTGTTGCTTGTATTTGGGTGGCGCTCGCTGTGTGCGAGAGTCGCGCGAAGAAGAAATGGTCCTTTCCTTGAAGAGCTTCCAATCGTCAGCCCTTTCTCAGCAGGGGCAAGCACAAGCTGTCGTGTCACAGGCGAGGAGCGATCCAACTCAGCTGTCCCATATGCTCCTCCAGAATTTATTGTGCTGCTCAGAAATCGCAATTTTTTAAGGTCGATAGACATCGAGACTCTGGAAAAAACAAGGCTCTTGAGCGCGTGTCAGCATCGTCTTCGGGTTTGGGCTTCTTTGCTTTCTTTCTGCTTAAAGCAGAAGGAGCCTACGAAGGATGGGAAGTCGGTTGAAAATCCTTGACAGTGCTTGGTGACGTTGTATCCTGACAGTCATTGCCTCCTTGGGGCGTATGAACTTCTTTAATTTCATTAGTGATGTTAGATAAACGTCATTTGCCAGAGTTCAGTCTATTCCCTTTGCTACCAGCTCGACCTTCTGATTAGAAATACCGGCGGTAGATGAATAGATCTTAAATGGAGTTGTTAAGCGCTGAATGTTTCATCAAACGGAGAGCAGTCCACGTGGTTTTAAGTACTTTATTCTCACCTGTGGGCCCGTGAAAGTGAGTCGAGGAGAGAGAAAAGCTTTTATAGCTCTTGGAGAAAGACATCCCTGAATTGGGACTGTGCGGTTTTCAAAGAACCAGGAGGAGAGATGCCAGAATAAGTTCAGCCCTTTTCAAGATGCTGTCACTGGCAGCTTTCATTGTTCTTCTAAACAACTCCTCTTCTAAAGGAAAAGTTTCTGTTTTTCAGAGATTAAAGCAATCCTGTCTTCATTCATTGCTTCGTCACTTGACTGATTCTTCCCTAATGGGGAGATTACTTAGGAAGTTTTTGAGCTATAATTTCAGCACGTAGACCAACAGACTGACTGTTTGCCGATAACATAGTTTTAAAAAATGACACGTAGCATCAGCACAATTATCTCCTCGGGGTGGGGATTTTTTCAAGCTGGGAGATGGAAGCTGGGAGGGAAGGCGGCAGCGTCTGTCTGGAGCCTGTACCTCTGCTCTGGGTGGCAAATTGGCCCTTTTGCAAATTCTCTTTTCCATAGTCTTTTGTCAGAAAGCTTATTGATAGCCAGAGCCTTGCTAAATAGCTCTGCCGTGTCCCAGTGTGTGCTTGGAACATATTGCATTAAGGCAATATTTGTGTGTCGCATCTGGGGTGGCTGTCACATAATGGCTGCGGTGCCGGGAGAGGGATGGTGGGGTGGTTCTTCTCGGTGGTCGATGAGAGATTTTCCCCTGTGCGTACCCTGGGGCTTGCGTCTGGGAGGCTGAGGGTGATGCATCAAAACAACATTATTTCACAAATCATAGAACGTATTAACACGTGGAGTCAACAAATCATCTCTGGAAAATGTCCGGTGCCCTTCTGAGAGCACAAAAATGGTTTTGCTGCCTTAAGCACCAAAGCAGCTAGTTAGCATCTTGCTTTCCAGGAATGAATAATTCACTGTACTACTAAGTGTCAACCAGACTTGGTTGCAATCAATCAAAGTATTTATTGGTTCCTCCTAAATTGAAGCTCCGTGTACATTTTTCTGACAAATCTGAATTACTGGCTCAGTGTTATTCCTTGAGAGAAGAATCAATGAATGCCAGCAGTTCTCGCTACTTCAAGTCGTTTACTCTTCAGCATCTCTGCAATTTCAAGTTTTTAAAGTATTGGGAAAAACAGGGGTAAAGAGGGGGTGCTGCTGGGAGACTAGCAGTAATGTGTCATCTTTGCTCGCTGAGACACTGTCCATGATGTGCTGATGAGAACGATCTACCTACTGAAAGAACCAGGGACAATGTGGCTTCCCAACAAAGGGACTGTCTATAGGTTGTATGTTGATGGCATCCCCCAAAAGTCCCATATTTCTGTATAAAGGCACCACGAGCTTAAGTGGATTTGGTTGATTCTCACATTCAGGCCAAGTTTCCAAACCTGATGCACACTTCTCATGCTTCTTGGAGAAACCAGGGATGCATTAACAGTTGCTGCAAGATGCTTTTTAATTGCTTAAGCAATTTCTCCTTGTTGGTTCAGCATCTGGAGCTGCTCCTGGGCACTTCTTCTGAGAGTCCCAGCTCCTGTGCTGTCCTCTCTTCTGTACCATGACTTTCAAACGCTGCTGTTTGGTCTTCCTCATCAGTGGCCCAAGATTAGAAATGATTTTCTAAATGGACAAAAATAAATGGTATGTGGATGGAGTGCTTTCAATAAAAGATGTTTGGGAATGGGATCTTCTGGGGTCTCTTACCTGCAATGACCAGCAATTCGGGATGAAGTTGCTCAGTCTCCACTCTGGTTTGCATGAAAAAAAAACCACGTGAAGTTCTAGCACGTCTTTAATGAAAACGAAATGATAAAATTGGGATAATACCTACTTCATGCTGCTCCTGAGGGTTAATTAATGTTTACAGAATCACTTCAGGTCCTGAGATTTAATTGAAGGAAAAATATTACCATATAAAATGCCTTTTTATGCAGGCTCTGCTATAGGGTTTCAGCTGGGCAGAGTGCCGTGGAAGCCGGCATTAGCACATGCTTTACAGCTTTTATGGTCGTGAGGCTTCCCGTAGTTTATATGAAAATTGTCTCTCTGAAATCACAAATGTAACATCAGTGTTTTCCTCTCGCTTTGAAAGAATATTAATTTGCTATCTTAGGACTTGACTGACTATTTAAACTGCTATAAATACAACTCGCCTCTGAGGAAAAAGTATAAAATTCAATATCTGTTCGCTTGCTTGGGACGAGCTGGTGCCACTTGCTGATGACTCCACCGCTGGAGTCGTAGGTTCATTGGTGGCTTGTAGGAGTAATAAATTAGGTGAGCACTGGGTGTCCTGCTGTAGTTTAAGGGTGTATCTCTGTGTTTGTTATAATCTCCTGCTATCAAGAGATTTAAAATACGGCTATAAAACTTCATTTCTGGAGTTAAATTTAACTGTGGAGGTGTCAGCCAGGGAGCAAGCTCTGTTAAGGGCTTTTTTTTTTTTGGTTGGTCTTTTTTTTTTTTTTGAAAGAGAGAGTAGCAAGAGAAGGAGAAGCAATACTGGGCTTGGCTGACTTCATCTGCAGGAATAAAACGTTATGACTGCATTCCTGTCCCTTTTCGTACTGTAACACTTTCTGTCTTCACACAAAGAGCAATATGGGTTGGGTGGACTTGGAGGTTGGCTGAGATACTCAATCTGCCTCTGTTGTTTCTGCCACGCAGGATGACTATGACCCCAGCAGGACCAAAGTCCTTCACTTCAGCATGAACCCGGTGAGCTTGGCCAAGCAGCAGCGCAAGGAGGAGCAGCAGCAGCTCCAGGAGGAGTGCGAGAGGCTGAGGGAGCTGGTGAGGGTGCTCGAAGGAGGTGGCTCCATCCCGGAGAACCTGGAAGGAGTCGGGAGTTTTCAGTCTCAAGAGATTGCAGGTAGGCTGCTGGATGCACTTATTGATCCCTACTGCCAGAGGAACCGGCTGCCGAAGCAGATGGAGATGTTGCAGACAGCGTGCTTGGTGGAACAGGGACAAGGGAAATGAAGAAAGCTGGGTTGATGCAGGAGAGAGCGAATGTGTGGTGGCAGTCCTGTGGCAGTTCGGTACAGAGAGTAGGTGGTAAGGATAAATAATTATAATCCATATCATTTGCTCATGATAAATGAAATACCAATACAACAGCCTTCGTAGGCCTGTGCTGCCGATGGAGTAAAAGGAAATATTTCCTTCCTTTCAGGGCTGCTTTAGCCCTCGAGGTAGTACAGACAGCGGGAAATAACTTTCATAGCTGCAGGGAAGCAAGTGGTTGAAATCTTTACAGACCTGGCTTAAAACAAATTAATATTGTTTATCAGCTTATATGTGCCCCATTCATCACAGCTACATTCAATACTCCATGAAAATAGAGTACATCTTTCACCGAGCTAAATACA
The DNA here is from genome assembly GCA_026546715.1 of Gallinago undulata. Classification (NCBI taxonomy): domain Eukaryota; kingdom Metazoa; phylum Chordata; class Aves; order Charadriiformes; family Scolopacidae; genus Gallinago; species Gallinago undulata. The sequence continues at coordinate 2,563,334 of JAOTQQ010000071.1, read as the reverse complement.
TTTCACAGCATCCATGGCTCTCCTCCAGTACAGTCTGTCTTTATCCACGGACCTGAACGAGACTTTTTAGCGCAGTAACCCCGAAGTCAGCACCTCCAGACACACTCTCAGGCTCTGTAAATCAAGGTAAGGATAGCAATAAAACGTGACCCATCACCTCCAGCACCACGAGGGGACCAGGCAGAGCCGAGTCGTGCTGCAGAGCCCAAGAGGTCCTACTGCTCTAACTCTCTCACGTGTACCTTGCCCTCAAAACATTTTTGTTAGAGAAGAGAAAAATCAAAATAAAAGAGAGCTGAAGGTCGGTGTGGAGAGAGCCTGTTGTGTCCAGCAGCACCTCCGTGGCTGGAGGTCAGGATCCTCCTCAGATGAGGCTGGGAGAGCAGAGCTTTCCTCAAAGGCCACGAGCGCTGGAGGCTTGAGACCCCCAAAATGGCAGAGCCCTGGGGTAAAGAAAATACACAGAAGAAAACATCTTTCACTGTTACGACACCAAAGTTCTCTGGAAATAGCCTGCTTGTTTTCCCATCGCTGAAAAAATAGTACTTTATTACTGCTAAGAACGTGTTTGTTTCGGCATCTTGTAGCGGGTTACGGTACCATAAAGCCTTAAAAATCTGATGGTGAGACATGTAGATGTTTATAAAGGGAAGGGCTGGATAGATGTTGGAGGTAGAATGCCAGCCTGTCACTCTTGTTAGCAGGCACAGAGACATTGAAACTCTTCCCGAGCGTTTCGGGGAGGCCGCCTTTGCCCGGGGAGCTTCCAGCAGCCCCAGACCCCCCCCGAGAACCCAGTGGGGCTCGGGGAGAGCTCTTGCATCCCAATTTGAATTGGAAAGGCAGGGGTTTGTAGCTGTCGGCAGGTGCTGCTGCCCAGTGCCCTTGTCTCTGGCTGTGTCCCCGAGCAGCCTGGGGACACAGCTCACGCCGCAGATCTGCGCGGCCACCGGCGGCCCCCAGACCCGGGGGGCGGAGGGGGGGGGCAGAGGGGACACAGAGGTGAGGTCAGTTCCACTGTCTCTGCCGCTGACGGATGAGCCTCCTGGGTGTCATCTCCAGTAATTAGACCATTTCTTCTGGGGGAGCGTGTTCCTCACGTACGCCTCCTCTGATTTGTTATTCATAATTATTATTCTGCTGCCTTTCACGCCGTTGCTTTTAGCTGTTCGCGAGGCACTTCGGTGCTGGGATGTCACCAGGTTTGTCTTTAGCTTAGAAGGGATGCATTTTTAAAGCTGTTTTCTCCTCTGCCTTTGATTCCGACAGGAAAACAAACCGCTCACCGGGTTTCAGGGTGTTTCCAGCCTCTCATATGTGTGATGCTTTTTTTTTTTTTTTTTTCTCCCCCTTTTGCCCCAGTCCTGTGCTACATCATTCTGACTTCAGTATTTCCCACCCCACAGAGCCTAGCAGGGTCGGAAACACTTCAGTGTCATTTATCATGGTCCCAGGAGGAATCTTTGTGTTTTCGGAGAGCCTGGAAGTACACATGGAAGTGGTTCGTGTAAATAAAATGGGAAAAGGAGCTGTAAGTGAAGGATGGAGGAGCCCTGGGCATGACAGTCTTTGAGACCAGGGCATGTCCATGGTAAGCTGGGTTATATGGAAAGATCTTGGCTTTATATTCTTATATTTTATGGATTTGTGTGCAAGGAACGTTGCCACAAATAACCTTAAGCCCTCCCTTCTGCTGCGGGAGCGTTCAGCAGTATGGCCCGATGATGAAGCCCATGTCTCTTAGGATGTGCGAGAGATGCTGAGGGTGTTTGCTGTTTCCTTGGGATCTCCACAGCTCTGCCCACAGGAACGGCTGCCACATGCCTCCCATTTTCCTGTATTTTCAAGGTGTGAAAGGGGGAGCGTGTGGTGGGAGCTCCCTCTGCTCCGCTTGTCCCTGCGCAGTGGGCTGCCTCGGGGAGGGCGGTTTGTTGGGCACAAGGAGGGAGCAGGTGTCAGTCAGGTTTGTGAAACTGTTTCTGTACAAAAAATAAGGAGAATTGGAATTTTTCCCGCAGCCCTTGCTGCCAGCTGCAGCACCCACACGTCTGTTTATCCATCTCTCTCCCGTGACCCACGCAAAAGTGTTCGGTCCTCCGAGCTTTTGAGGTGCCTCGTGTCGGAGTTGAATGGGATGGAGGGAGATCAAGGGCAGGTCTGCCCAGGGACAGGACAAGAGGAAACGAGCACAAACTTGAGTATAAGAAGTTCCACCTAAACATGAGGAGGAACTTCTGTCCTGTGAGGGTGGCAGAGCCCTGGA
>JAOTQQ010000071.1:2506785-2551005 GCA_026546715.1 Gallinago undulata | reverse complement strand
CCCCACCTGGACACGTTCCTGTGGGACCTGCTCTGGGTGGACCTGCTCTGGCAGGGGGTTGGACTAGATGATCTCCATGATGAACCCCTATTATTCTGTGATTCTGCCCGATTCTTCCATGGGGCAGCTCTGGAAGAACTAAAAATCTCTGGTACTGTTAGTTAGAGCTGTGTTAGAGAGGGTTTAATTAACCTGTTGAGTGGAAGGCAGGGAGTCATCTTCATGCTCCCACGGCATCGGGGAGCAGCAGAGGCTGGCTCTGCCCTCGCTGTTGTGGAGTTTCTCACACTGCTTTCTGCAAGTCTTTGGAGTAGGTTTTATTTACGTGAGGCCAGTCCTGAATCTGTTGCCTTCTGGGGAGACTGGCCTCAAGATCAGACTGTGAACACCCAGCACAGTGCTCTGCACCCGAAAAATACAGCCAGGACTCAAGTCCCCACCAGATGTGTCTCCTCATCAGACTTCTTGATGTGAAATCCTCACTCCTGGAGTTGTGTGTAGCAATCCAAGTGAACCTCGACCATCATCCGTGGAGACAGCGCCTGAAAATGCCAACAAATAACAGATTCACCCCACCTGAATCCACGTTCTTTAGTGAGGTCTAGAATTCTGCGTGCTTTTTTTCTGTCCGAAGAGGGGTTTTTTTTGGTACAGCATGATTTTATTTCATAAAACTCAAACTTTCTCATAGAAAAGTAACAGGAAAGCTTTTCCATAATTTGCATTTCCCGAGTCTGCAGGAAATGCATGAATAACATCATACGGACCATCGGGAAGGAGTAAGGGCACGAGAAAGGGAGAAATGCCACCAAAAATCTTTGATGGGTGATCCCGGCAGTCACACTCATGGATTTAAAAGTGTGTTCCCATTAAGTTCTGTTTAACATACTCTTCAGTCGTGTAGAGATGCAGCAGCGAAGCTCTTCCTTCCGCTGAGCCCAAGGTGTACAGTAAAACCTGCTGGTTAAGATCAAACATATACCTGCTATTCACTGTCTCTAAGAGGAAAAATACTTGTTGTCAAGTATCATTATATGGTGTGTAAGTGTATTTCAGGCTATTAAAGACAGTTATCTGCCGAGATTTATACATAACTGGTTAAAATGGGGGAGGGTGGGGGAACAAACCCTTGCTGTGTTTAATTCTTGCTGGGTGCTGCATGCACTTTTCTCCATTATTTACTTAATCTTAAATGCCAGATGCTAAAGGGCACCAGCATCAATTAACTGCTTAATTAGACTTGCAAAGAAATCATGTTATTTAGTTATAGGCAAATGAAAAAAAAAAAAAAAAAGAAAGGAAAAAAAGCACACAAAAAAGAAGCTGAGAGCTCTCTTTGCAATCGTTTCTAAAGCTCCCCCCGTAGATGGGTTGGTGTGGTGGCTCACTGGGAGCTCTTTGGAGCACTATCCCTGATGCTTGCCCCAGAGGGAGGCCAAGGGCTGGATGCACCATCCCTTTTTCATTGCCGTTCGGAGTGGATTTACCCACAGTTTGCTTCGGTGCCCCCCAAATTCTTTTAATGGAGGTTTGGACCAGCTGCCCTTGGGCAGGACTTGTGTGGTCCCTCATTGTGGTCCCTCATCCTGACCCGCGGGACAACCCGACCTTCTCCTCCTTGTGACCTGCACCCCCTTCCGTGCTTGGTGAAGATGCTTCGCTGAAGAACCGTCCCCTCTTTTCTACTGGGAAGGCTTTTGCGGCGAAGAACACGTTTGTGTATTTTGCAGAATATTTTAGTATTTGAGCGTGCAGCCAACAAAGCACCCTCTCCTTGGCAAAGCAAGCCCTGCTTCCCTCACTGGGAAATAAAAGGAAGCGAGATGCTTTTATTCCATTAGTTCCCCCCGTGATGAATAGGAGCGCTCAGAGGAGCGCGGTGCATTCAGTTTTGTTTCATCAAGCCCTACGACTCTGGCTGAATCTTTAACTTGCAGAGTAATAATCAATGCCTTGTGCTTGGGTATACACAGTTCCTTCTGCCGAGGTGCCTCTGCCTTTCTGACTCTGTTATTCTCGTGCCGGTACGAGCGACGTCTCTCAGACACCTCAGTGCCTTTGCAGCATCCCCTGTTTTACAACTTTTGTTTCTTTCTTAGTCCCTAGGTGCTGGAAGCTGCTGATGTATTTTATGATTTTTTTTTTTTTTTCCTCGGATGTCCTGAAACTTTCCTGAAAACGAGGTGGTGTTGGGGTTTCTCAGGGCTTTGTTCTCCCTCAGTGCCCGTGCTCTCCCAACGCTGCTCTTTTCCCGTCTGAAAATCTGCCCTAACCCTTCCAGAGCCCCTTATTTCTTCAAAGCACTGTATAAACATTACCTAATTAAGTATATATAACATGCCCTAAAGTATGCTAAGGGAAAACTGCAGCGCAGCATTGAGGTTTCCAGTCACTTGATCCAGTGTAAAATCTGATTGAATCACTAATTATTTTTCGGAACGCTGTGCCTAATGACCTGTGGTGAGACTGGAGGGAGAGAGCTGGGGCCAGGAGCCCCGGGAGAGGGGCAGGGAGGTGGGTTGGGGTTAGATGGGGTGTCAGTTTGGGTATCACACTAAGGTAATAAACACAACAACAGAAAAAAAAGAAAGAAAAAAGAGGAGGTGCAGCATTTGGATCTTTCCTGTTTTGGTATATATAATCAGCTCTACATTTCCTGTCGAAATGTTCATTAAAATTGCAGCCCCTATGATTACGCAGCTGCCTAATTCTAATCAATGGGGCTCCTGAAACAATTTCAGGTATTTTTAAATACTGCTGTAGAACTTCCTTGTTTACAATGTTATGATTAAGTGACTTTTTTCTAAGTCATCTAAAGCATTAATAAATATCTCTTTAGCTTTTCTCTAATTTTTTTTTTTTTTTTTACTCCGAACGGCTGAAAATAATGCAAACCTTGTTTTACGGCTTTATCTTTTACTTCTTAGTGCAGCACTTCTACTTGTGTTGACAACTAAATCAGAAGCCAAATGACACAAGTTCTTTATAATTCCCAGCAAGCCATAATTGACTTCTTTTGTTTTGGAATCCTAATACAAATAAATAAAATTAATAGAGCAGCAGAATAAATAAGCGGCGAGAGTACAGCAGCCGTGCCTTGCTCCCGGCTCGCTAACTCGGGGAAGCAACTGTTGATAATGCCTGCCAGCTTTGATGTTATCACTGACCCCTGGCTGTCCCATAAGGAAGATTATAATATCCAAGAGGTCAAGAAACCTTAATAGGTCTCATGCTGAAAGACAGGTCATTTTAGTTTTACTGGAAAGATGCTTTCAAGATGATTTCAGCTCTCCTGCCTTGGAATGCTCCAGAGGTTCTCCTAAGTTTGCTTTAATGACTTTGGTTTTATTAACTTTTCCCTTTTCCAATAACTCCAATCCCTTTTTACTGTTTCAGAAGCCTTGGCACAATTGGGCTGTGTTTAAGTTGCAAACATTACAGGAAAGTACCTAAATCAAAACATTGTGGGAGAGAGACGGCGTGGAGGAGCAGATGTTTGCAGACTCTGACTTCTGCGTTTGAGAAAAAGCGAACACGTTTCTATCAAAACTCAATGTGGTGAAAAGCATTTTAGTTGCCTGTGGTTTAGTGCTTCACCTGCCCGGGAAGGTGTTGCTTTTGTCTGCTTTGGCTTTTATTACCTTCCCCGGCTGGACTTGTGAACTCCCGCGCTCGCTGGGTTGTGGTGACCCTGGGGTGGCAGGAGCCGTGGTGGCAGGAGCCGTGGTGGCAGGAGCTGGCACGGCTCAGAGCTGGCTCTCGCCCCGTTCCCTGAGCCCTCGCCGAGCACATCTGCTCGAGCTGGTGCTGCCAGGTCAGGCGTGGGGGTGGCCAGATGTTGCCACCGCAGATGTTTTAGCACCGCGGTGTGGTTGGTCCCAGATGATGCTCTGCTCCCACCCTCCCAGCGCTGCCATCCCTGTTGGGAACCTCCCTCTTCCCAAAACAGGGATGGAATCATGGAAACCACAGGTCGAAATCGGCCAGTGCCAACTGTACCCTTACTGGGTTTAGAAGTAGATGGGGATTTTAAACAAACTCTTGTTCTTTGGTGCTGAAAAGCAGGATGCAGCCTGTAGGACGGAGGAGTATCATTACTTAGACATCATCCTCTGTGTCCTCTTGGTATTCAGGACTTGTGCACCTATCCAAAGTTAGAGGTAAATGCTTTGGATGTGGACATGGGAAGGGAATGAGATGGAAGAGGACAGGAAAGACCAAAGCTTTTTTTTTATTATTTTTATTTTAACGGAGAATAAATTGAATGTGATTTGGCCACTGCACCTTAATGGGTAATCCCCACTCTGAGCCTCAGATGAAAAGAAAGAATCTATAAGGCTAGGGATAATGCCAGAGGATTTTTGCAGATTTTTCTCAGATGTAAAGCGAGCTACCGAATAGTGCAGCCTTTAATGATAACTTTTTCTTTGCGCACGGAGTTAATTTATTGATTTAGCCTAGTTGGGTAAATCCAGTTTTTTTTTTACTTGCGCATCCCACGTGCAGACACCTTTCTGTGTGTACATTTTTTTTCCTTTTCCTCACTTGTCCCTCAACATACATTTTTCCTAAACCTCTGGCTGGCCTGCCCCAGCAGCGCTGGTGGTGCCAGCAGCGGGGTCCCCACGTCACTGGGTGTCATCGGCCCCAGCGGGAAGAGTTCTCAGCAGCAGAGAGAGAAACCTTCTCTGAACCAGAACCAAAATGAATCCATCTCCTGGAAGGCTGGAACAGGAGAGCAGATTTCTCCTCACGCTCACTCCCTGGGCATGGACGTTGGAGACCAAGAGTCAAGGTTACTTAGATGGTATGCTCTTTTCCTACACCGAAATATGCTCTTTGATGACTGGGTGTGATGGATCTCGGTGTCTTGGCTGACCTTATTTCAAACACCCAGGGTCCTGCACCGGGGCAGGGTTCGCCTCGGAGCTCGCGGGAGGTAGAGAGATGGAAGAGTTCAAGGAATGCCAAGAAGAAGGAGGAAATTCCAAACAGAGAGGGCAGGAAGGGGGCATCCAGAGGCTGCGCAGGGGGAATGCGTGTTGAAAAAGTTGAAGAAAGAAAAGTAGAGATATTGTGCATGAGGCTGTTCTGAGCCCGGGTGCGGCGGTTGGTGCCACCAGGACTCGCTGCAGGGACCGTGGCAGCCTCTTGGGACTCCCCAAGTGCTCTGTAAACTTCACAGCTGTGGGAAACACGCAGAGGGATTGCTGCTTCCAGCGCTAAAAGGCATCCACGGTGTGAGCGTGACGTACGGTGTCGGCTCGGTGCCCCCCAGGACCCCCACTACGGCGGGGAGTGAGAAGTGTCTCTGCAACTCGGGAGCGGGGGGGGACAGAGCGGCCACGCAAATGGCATCTGTGCGGGACGAGGGCTGAGCCCACGGTCCCAGTTTGTGCCCTCGTCCCCAAATTTGTGCTGGGAAAACGCTCTGCCTTTTCTGTAACAATCCAGGTTTTTTATCTTCAGTGAAGACTGGTAGGTGGGCAGGACAGCGTGCTCCAACCTGAGGGTCAGGGTTGATTCCACGGACAGAAGAGCGAGCGTCACCCCTTCTTCTCTGCCAAAACACTAAGACGTGGAGATGTAAAAAGTCCCCGAGTGGTGAATATCGCGGCTCTCGTCTCACATCAGGGCTGGGAAGCAAACGGATGGGTGGGAAAAAGTGGTTCCTCCGTTGGGGAGAATCCCATGAAGGGAGGGACGGGGTTCGGGAGACAGTGGGCACAGACGGAGAGTCGTGGCTGCTCCCCAGGGTGGGGAAAAATGTCTTTCTGCCAGGAAAAGCAGAGAATAGCTGGGAGCAGTTTGAAAAGCCAGGCTGTCTCCCAGAGCTTGCTGGCCTCCAGGATAAGGCTTTTACGTGCATCCCACATCCCACTGCAAAGACTTTCTTGCCGCTGTTTTTTCCAGCTCCGTCTTGCTTTCTGCAGCCTCTGGACCTCCAGCAGCTTTTGGGCTAACTTTGCACTTCTTTAAATTTATTTTTTTGGTCTTTTGTAGTTTGACTTGTGTGATAGGGGACCGGACGCCCTGCGTCTGTAGGGAAGGACAGTCTCTCCTTCAAGGTGCGCGTGGACTCGGGTACCTCTGCTGCATGTTAAAGTGAAGGATTTTGCCTCTGTTATTTGGGATTTCTCAGTTGTTGAAACGTTTCAACCCCTGTCGTTAGCGGAGGGGCATTAGGTTGACAAGGCCAGTTCCTCAGTCCCACCTATTTACTCACCTGCATCAGTTATAGATTAATTAGAACCCACTGGGTCACCTCTGCTCCATCAGACCGTTTTCTCTAAGGTTTGGTTTCATTAGAACTTTATTATAGAACTAACTCTTTTATTATTTTTTTTTTCTAAAGCCATCAAATTCAAGGGCTGAGCTGTGAATTTTCCTGTTAAAGAGGAAGATATCCCAGGTCTGTGCTGTGATTCAGCAGATCCTGCCTTCTCAGCCCAGGCTGTCACCAGATCTCAGCGCTGTCGAATTCGGCAGCATCTCCTTGACTTTCTTTCCCTCCGCTCCTCTCTCTGGGAAATGGAGACAGCTCTAATCTCTCGTTTGGGTAACTCTCTAATGTTTGTCCGGCACTTCAAAGATGCCAAGTACAATAAACCTGCCAAGCATCCCTCTCCCTAACAGGATTGCTGATTTACGCCCCAAATGCTCATTTTTGTGCTAAAACAAGATCACCTGAAAGATACTGCGGTTGGAAGCAAACCAAGGAAGGGGGGAGGAGGAAACCATCTGTTACACAACAGCAGAAATGTTTCAGGGCATTCGCCTGGGAAGCTCTGGGTGACGAGTTTGGAACATGAAGGCTTATTTATATGGATGGAGCTAATTTTCTCTAAGTTATTCATTTTTCACTTAGGGAATTACCTAATCTTACGAGAGAGTCTAGGAGGAAAGATTCATTTATTCTTTGTCTCGTTCAGCCCCAGGCAAGCCTGAAGATGCTCAGCCTCTTCCAGTCCTGCTTTTTAACTGCTTCTATTAATGGAGCTTAAAAGATTGCTCTTCTTCTGGGTAAAAAGGGTTAATCTTTCTCGTTCTCTCTCCCCCTTCTCCTCCTCTTTTTCTGGAGAGTTCTTTTTTTGGCGTCTCTGGCTGTTTCTATCATCTTCTCCCCCTAATCTGCCACTATCTGAAGAATTCATTACATTTCAAATCAGAGGCCTTGCTGCATACATTAGCAGGTTTTAATAGACTTGCCACGACTCAAAAAGGAGGAAAAAAAAGGGAGAAGATTTAAAACTCTTGTCTTGCCGAAAGCAGACAGATTGACTCAAAAATGACTCAGTCAATAAAAGATGAGTTTTGAAAAGGCTTCCCTCCGCTCAAAGGGAGCTCCTATTCCAGAGAATTAGGTTTTTCTAAGCCCACTGTCAGAAATTAATAATACATACAGCATGTAAAATGGATTTAGCCCTCTACAGCCTTCTACAAACATATCTTTGACTTGCTAAATGTGACACGACTACCAGGATTTTCCAGCCTTTATCCCAAGAGTTTGTCGTCTCTCCAGAACGGTGACCTCAGTGGAATTTTTAAGCGCATCCAAAAACATTGCTAAATGAGATTTTCGTTAAGAATTTGTTTATACTTCTCTCACCCTTTTTCTCCACCCAAACCCCCTCTGTCAGAGCATTTTATTATTATTTGCAGTCAGAATTGTGCCAAAAGCTCTTGAGTCCCTTCACTAGAGTCTCAGGGGCATTTCTTTGAAGAAAGAGGTACTGAGCCTTCTGCATCCTAGCAGAAATCTGTCATTTGGATTTTTACTGTTGCCACAAAAAGGCTTAGAGGCCATTAAAATTTCTCAGAAAAAAAAAAAAAAAAAAAAAAAGGCCTTCTGTCCTATCGGATCTATCCACGAGTATTCTTTTGTGATGTGAGGCCTTCCCAGGTGTTCCTGCTCACCTTGCTTAAGGGGATTTGAACATGCAGGTGTGAAATCAGTCACCACTCCTGCTTGTTCCTCAGCTGAGAAGAATTAAAAGAATTTAAATGGTACCGATTTTCACCTGCTTGGTGATTGGTCTGGATCCATCACTTCAGTTGCCTTCACTCTGCCTTTGGCCAGAGCTCTAAGGATCCACAGAAGGTGTTGGTTTTAGCAGGTAGGTCCATATAGCCTTCTGGGTGGCTGTGACCTTTTCTGTGTTCTTTGTTTTTCTCTGAAAATCTTGTTCCTACTCCCTTTCTTTTATTATTTATTATGAATTACACCTTATGTTAAGTCTAGAAAGTCCCTGCATGTCCTTGCCTCCTCGTGGATCTGTTCTGTCCCCTGCCTGTGTTATTCTAAATGTTGGCTTTGTTGTCTTCTGCTTGTGGAAGTTACTGCATGATTGTGTGGTAGCAATGTGGTGTCTTGCTCTGGACTATATCTCCCAGATGATGTAGAGAAACTTATAAAAATGCTGGTGAGGAAAGAAAAGTATTAAAGGTTCCATTTCAGATCGTTATGTGCTGTACAGATATTTTCTGGACTCAAAATGGGCAGAGCTCATAATTTTTTAAATGTGTTTATAGGTTGTATGAAAAGAACTGAGCTTAGAGTTGTTGATGATAAGCACCCAAAAAGCACAGGGGTAGTTCTGTCTTTGCCATTATCACAAAGAGGAAACTTGCCCAGAATTTCTTGTGCTTCTCTGGCTCCAAAGCAGAGATCTCTAACCAGGGGTGTTGATGTTTTGAAGAGGCTTCCATCAAAGTAATGAAAAGCATTTTTCACATAGATGGATATAATAAACTAGTTCAGCACTAGCAAAAGTATTTCACTTCATAAAAAATTTCTGGTTTTATCTCCAAGGACAGACTGTTAGGTTGGTGGTTTGTTTTTTTTTGTTTGTTTGTTTTTTTTAATATAATCTTGATATGTAACTAGAAATGACCTGTCCTCAAAGGACACCCAGGAGAATATCACCTTCTCCAACACTATTTTCCCCGCTGCTGGAGAAATTGGGGAGACTGGATCCCTTGGTCCTTCTTGCACAGATATGGACCTAAATACTCATTTCTGTCCAAGACCCACCAGTAACTGATTGCTTGAAATTAGAAATTCTGCTCCTTGCCCCACTTCAGTCATGAGCATTGGCCAAGCAGATGTTGGTTCTTGGGTCCTGTTGTAAGATACAACCAGGAATTTTACAGAAACCCCAGGAAGAGAACACTTGTCTGTCTCGCAGATGCTTAAAAGGTGTTGGAAGAACCAAATGTATGAGACCTAGAAACCAGCTGGAAGAGGTTCATAATCAGGAGCTTTTAGTGTTTTCCTGAAAATGCACTCCTAATTCTGGTGTAGAGATGAACAAATCTGAAGGCAACAAGCCTGACTTTCCCTCTAGTTTTGGGCTTGTTTCCAACTTAGTTCCTTTTTTAATCTGTTCCATGTTCTCTTGACTTGAAAAAGGAGTTTTCCCAGTGAATATTATGTCACTTCAGCTTCCAGCTGCTCTGCTGGGATGTAGCCACCCAATAATCTCCCTGGGGATAATTGCTGGTGTCTTTTCAGATCATTTTTGTGAAAGGTGACAAACTGCTTGCCACGGTGAGATGTTAATAACACGGAGATGCCCTTTGTTTGAAAGCCAGTGCAGAAATTACCCCATGTGGTTGTTGGAAAGTCAGAGTTGTAATGGTAAGAAGTGAGGAACGGATCTAGTCATTTGCATATAATTCCAGGGCTTATGTGTCATCTTTTGTGTAAACCATACAATTTCCAGCACGGTGGAGAATATGCGCTCATAATGCAGAGGGACAGCAACGTGGGCTCGCTCTCAGCATGGATCAGGGTTAAAGAGATGTCATCTACTTAAAAGGAGGGGGTAGGAAAGAAGAAAACATGATCTGCAGGAGCTGCATGGAGAGCAACATGGATATTTAATGAATCCAAGTTGTCAGACCAGCTCAGGGGAAGCTATGAATCCTGTGGTCTCTTCTGAGTAGGCATCAGGAAAAAAGAATTTGTCTCCTTTCAGGTGTGTCTTGAGCTGAACTTTCTCTGGGTCTGCCCAGAATCGCAACAGAGACCCATTCCTTGGTTTTCTTGTGGCTCCTGTAGACAAAGGCTGCTCAGGTGTCCCTTTACTGGTCAGATACACTAAACTGAGATGGACATCTTTATAACACCAAAACGAAACTCTTTAAGACTCTCTTAACTGCAACTGAGGGCTTTCCAGCATGTTCCTACTGTAGGTTTCTCAGCTCTTTTGTGAAGAGGTGATTTTTTTTTTTGGTAAAATGAATGGCACAGGTACCTGTGGTGTCTTGTGATTTAGAGTCCGAGACATCTATAAATACTTGGTTTGTGTCTTTTTTTTTTCCTTTTCCTTCTCTCTCTAAGAAGCTCGAAAGTCTCTCTGAGTAGCCACTCAGTCCCAATGATGAACCTAACAATTAGAGCCTCAGTGCCCATCTCCCAAAATTTCTAATAAAATTGCATGAATATTTAATACCCAATTATTAAATATTTAAAAATTTAAAACCGAACTGGTTTGGAAGTTAGCACGTGCTAAATAATTCAGAATTGGGAAATGAGACTTGGCTCTTGAACTGAGATAGGTGTTACTGTTCCTGTCTGCCTGCCCAGTGATAATTTGGGTGGCCCTCTTGGTTTTGGGAGAGTTTGTGGGGTTTGGTTGGAGGCTTCAAGCCTTTGCCTCTTCCTCCAAGAACATTAGCACGAGGTTGAGGGAAATAACCCTCCCTCTCTATAACAACACTACAGACTCCTGTGATGGAAATAAGAACTCCAGAGGCTGAAATAATGTGATTGAAAGCCTGGTTATCCAGGAGATGGCTCTGTTTCCAAACATCCTTCATGCTCCAGGGAAAAAAGATTGCTTGTCTTTATGTCTGTGTCACATTCCTGCAGTTTTGTTATTTGAAAGCCCTTTTTCCCCTGTTGCTGTTCTGCTCCGTGCTGAACCAGCGTTTCGTGCAGCTCTGGCACGACGATCTTTAAAGGATTGTTTTCATAAAGTGGCCACCAGAAAATGAAGTAGAACGTGAAAAATCTGCCAATAAAAATAGGGCAGGACCTGCTGTCCTGGGAGAGGAGGTCCGGGGCACTCCGAAGAGCGCACGGAGGAGATGTCTGGTGTGATTTTTGAGCAGAATAAATGCCTTTGGGACCTGCTGCAGGAGCACAAAGAGCGAAAAGAAGGATCTGGGGAAGGTTTGAGTAGTTGGCGTCCAGAGTGTTTTCAGGCCAAGAGCAATATGTTTGCAGTGCCAACACTTCAAAACACTATTAAGGGGATAAAGAAAAAAAAAAAGGAGAAAAGAAAAAGATTGAATAGAAGGAGCGAGTGGAGGCTTTTTAGAGCTTGGTTTCCTTTGGAACAAAAGCCCTAAAACGAACTCCTCAATCTTCTGCCATTAAAAACGCAAATCAGGTGGTGTGCTGCAGAGATTTCCTTTATCTGTTGGGGTGTGATTGTGTTTTGGTCCCCGCTGGCTGGCTAAAGCGGTGTGCCTTGGTCCCGGCCGTGCTGCGCACAGCGGCAGCGCTTCCATTAGCCTGGGCTGGGCAAACAAAGGAAAGGGCAGGCTGACCTTTCAGCAGAGCCACCATACCTAGGGACAGGGGCACCGGGCTTTGTCTAAAAACAGCAACAAAAAAAAGTGACTTGTGGAGCCGGTAATGGTGTTGTGATGTCTGTCAAGGAGAGCGGCAGCTCCTGGGTAGGAAGGGATTTAGTCCAACGCAGCGGCGTGTTGTGATTTACAGCCTCCCAAGAGTCAGGGTTTAGAGTTGGGTCTGCACATCCTAAATAAGAGCTGAAGGATGACTGTGTGGTGCCCTGTCCCATCTCAGACCCTCTCACACCACGTAATTATTTGATAAGCTGCTTTAGAAATAGTAGGAGTCTCTTTTGGTGTTTATTTAGATCCATCTGCCAGCAAAGCTGGGGCATCTCTGTGTTGGGAGCACAGACTTGGCAGCGCAGGGGAGAGAGGGGGACGGGATACTCTAAATAACATAATCTTGGACACCATCACTGAGTGTCCAAGCCTTTCCATGAGCCTCAACATCAGAATTTGAGCACAGAAGGTTCCTGGAGTAAGAGCAAAACAGCCGTGTGCTCTGGGGAAAACTTGAAGTCCATCTCTTGCCGGTGGTGAAAAGCTGCCGTTCGTAGCCTCGCCGAACATCATCAGACAATAAACTTCAAAGCACTCTCTAATGCACCATCGAACGTTGTCCACCCTGCATTATGAATGAGCACAACTCCTGCAAATAATCTTCACTTTGAGACGGAGCAAACAAATATTTCTGGAGATGTTTGCCTGTGTTTGTTTTAAGAGCAGCTGTTGGGTGCTGTTTGGGAGGTTTCAGTAGCGTCCGGTGTTTTGGGTGGTAATAGCAGGGTTGTGCCAGTGGAAACCAGATAATGGGCAGGTTGCAGGGGAGAGGATGAGGCAGGGGATAAACTCGCCAATTAGCTGCTTCTGCAGACCACCCCGTGTAATTAACAATGCGTGTTGTATATCTTAATTATATAGTCCCTAGGATTAATTCTTACATTAGACACTGGAGTGGTTTCAAAGCCACTCTTTTTCTTGGGGACAGCCCAGTGGAGAAGTGATTCCCCTTCCTCTGTGAAGCCATACAAGTTGTGTCCCTGTTCTTCTACCAGAATTCCCTGAACTGCAGCCCATTAAAAGCTCCAGTAATGGGTTGGTTTTTTTTTTTTTTTGATGACTCCAAACCAGATTACCTGGCAAACAGGTGGATTTATGCCTAATTTATGTTTATTATTTGCTGGCTTGTTCTACAAGTAGAAGGTAACTGCTTTCCTGCAAACTGAACTGATGCAGTATATTTACACTTCAAGGTGAGGCTGTGTTTTGTGTAATGACTAGCTCTGGCTGACATTGATTTGTTCTGGGAAGCGCCGTGTGGAAGAGAAATGTGGCTCCAAGACTTTAGTCATCATTTGAGGGGGGTGGAGGGAGATGTCTTCCTGGTTGGCTCACCATTTATGACAATCCCAGCTTCCAAGTGGCTTGTGCCATCTCGTACTAATTGGTGATGTCCACCTTGGGCGATAAAAAGCTCTCCTGAGGTTAATTCCTCCTGCGTCTGGGGTGAATGTCACCTTCCCCAATGAGTTCCATTTCACATCGTTTCAGCTGGGGATTTTAAAGCTGCCCAGGGTCACTTTACAAACACTGTGCTGCCTTCGCTGAGAGCATCGTGGACATGCCACAGGGGTGGCTGAGGACCTGAGCTGGGCTTCCAAAAGCCCATTTCTCTCGTGCCTTCCCCCAGTCCCAAACAGCTTTGCCCAGGAGGAGGAGAAGGGCAGAGGAACCTCTAAGCAGTGGGATCCTGGGGGAGCCTTTTGCTTGGTGGGGGTTCATCTAACAGGGCTCAATCCTGTTCCTGGGCCAACTGCAAGTGTGCTGCTGAGTCTTACAACCTTGTGTGGTGATCTCAGCCTTACCAGGAGGAGAACAGAACCCTTTATTTAATCCTAATCCATATTATATATGTGTGTGTAGGTACCATGAGAGGAAGTTTATCCCCTTCCATAGCTTCCTCTCCCTAGTCCTCAGTATGGTGCTTCTTTCCACCTGGCCTTCTGGTGTCCTTTGCCACTTTGTGCAGGTTCTCTGAGGATAAAGGTTGATCATGGAATTCTCACCAAGAAATGGTAACCTGGGAAGATGATATGGATTGTCTGAAATGGGGGCTTCAGGAGGGCAGAGCCGTAGAATGAGGAGGAATGGTGTTAAACTGAAAGAGCGGAGATTGAGATGAGATCTCAGGAATAAATTCTTTGCTGTGAGGGTGGTGAGACACTGGCCCAGGTTGCCTGGAGAAGCTGTGGCTGCCCCATCCCTGGAGGGGTTCAAGGCCAGGTTGGAGGGGGCTTTGAGCAACCTGGTCTGGTGGGAGGTGTCCCTGCCCAGGGCAGGGGGCTGGAACTCCCTTCCAACCCAAACCATTCTGTGATTCTATGATTCACTGAAGAAAAAACATATGGGAAATGTTCTCAGTGGAAATGTCTTGGGCAGTGCAGGAGCTAGAGCTGGCCATGCCAGTGGAGACCTTTGCTTGGAACGTGCTGGAACAGGCTGCCCAGGGAGGTTGTGGAGTCCCCTTCTCTGGGGATCTTCAAGACCTGCCTGGGCGCTCCTGAGTGATGTGCTCTGGGCGTCCCTGCTTTGCAGGGGAGTTGGACTGGAGGATCTCTAGAGGTCCCTTCCAACTCTGACAATTCCATGATTCCGTGCTGCCTTTGCAAACCCTTTCCTGAGCTGCTGGAAGGACAAGCTGGTGGTGGAGGGGAGGACAGGGGGGTGCATCGAACCATATGGTGAACACACAGTTTAAAAATAAACCAGTGTTGACTGATCAAATAAATACCACTTAGGTTTAAAATTGAACAGCCGGTGCAGTCTGTTGAATACAAAACTGTTTTTTTTACCTTCAAGAAAAGTTGTAATTCGTGGCTGTAATGTCACAAATTGCAAGTTTTGCAAAGAACAATTGGAGTCTGCCAGACCATGGTGGGGAGAGCGTGGTGTGGGGCTGCCGCGCCAGCCGGGTCCCTGGTTCCCCCGCTCACCCGGGGCATAAAACACACCCATAAAATCTAGCAAAGCGAATTTTATTTCTCAATAGCAACGGTCATAAACTTGCCTACATCAGAAAATGCTCGGCTCTTCTTCAGTTAGCCTTTATTTAATATGATATAATTTTACTTTTTTTTTATATTGTGTCCTTCACAGAGTATCAGAGAACTCTTTTGAAAAGACACGGTTCCTCATAAACCGAAGCTGGAAGAGGAAACTTCAGCTCGGGGTTTGAACAGGGGAACGACTGGAAGGGGTTTGGGTGCAGAGTGGGATGGGAAGGGCAGACCCGTGATTGGGGGGGGGTGTCATAAAATAGCAGCCTGGGGGTGGCTGTGGGTGACACTGCGTGGAGATGTGGCACTAGGGAGATGGAGAGAAGCAGCTTGTGGAGATGGGAGAGAACAAGGGTAATTGTGGCCTTGCTTCTTGGGATTAAGAAAAGAGCATCTTCCTGTTATGGACCTTCTGTGAACAAGATGGCCCTGGCATCCTTTCTGTAGGCTGGAAACAAAGCCTGAGCAGTCTGAGATTTAAATAGAATCATAGAATGGTTTGGGTTGGAAGGGACCTTATAGATCATCCAGTGCCACCCCTTGCCCTGGGCAGGAACATCTCCCACCACACCAGGTTGCTCCAATCCCCCTCCAACCTGGCCTTGAACCCCTCCAGGGATGGGGCAGCCACAGCTTCTCTGGGCAACCTGGGCCAGGCTCTCACCCCCCTCACACCAGAGAACTTCTTCCCCACATCTCAGCTCCGTCTCCCCTCTTTCAGCGTCAAACCCTTCCCCCTTGTCCTGTGGCTCCCCTCCCTCACCAAGAGTCCCTCCCCAGCTTTCTTGGAGCCCCTTGAGGGACTGGAAGGGGCTCTGAGGTCTACCTGGATTCTTCTATTCTCCAGGCTGAACCCACCTCCCCAACACTCTCACCTTAAAAAGACCACGGTTTGGTCTATTTACAGAATTCTCCATAGCGATGTTGGGTGGTATCAGTTTGAGGCATCCTGCCAGGGCCAGGAATTCATGTGTAAATACTTTAACCTGTGCGTGTTGGAGGTAGTGACCCCCAAACGTGTCACTGAGGGCGAGTAACCTTTAATGGGGACTTGGAAGGTGCCTTCAGGCCTTTCTGAGAGAGAGATGGATTAGCTGGGACCGCAACTGAATTAATGCAGCTACATGGCTTGTGGCATCTTTGAGGACGGGCAGAACAAATCTGTGTTTTCCCGGAAAAAAAGACTAGTGGTACATTTAATTTCATGCCACTTTTGGCATGCTGAGAGCTACATTGTTTCCTCCCCTTTCCCTGGGGAAAAGGTTAAGTGTGGATTTGGTTTTCTTTGGTGTGGAGATGGCTCTTGCTATCGATTGACCTGGCTGAACTCGGGGCAGGAGCCAAAGCTGTGGTATTTCCAGGCAGCTGTGAACGTTTTCAGATGTAAGGAGTGTAAAAGCAATGGAATAAAAAGCAATGGAATAAAAAGCAATGACATTTTCGATATGAGACCAAAAAAAGCCCAGCTCATATTTTATTTATTTATCCAAAACAGTTTGAATTATTCATTAAAGTCGATATAAGTGTGTGAAAATACAAGGTGTTTCAAGAAGCGGCATCGTTAGGGGGAGTTAATCATTTGGCAGTATTAATTTTGTAACAGGTTAATGATTTGGGGTGGGGTTTTTTTTCAGTGAGGAGTTTTTTTTTCCCAATCAAACTCTTCAGGACAGGCAACTTTTGGGGCATACTCTTGGCCTGAATACAAAGGAGATGGGGCAGATGATTTCCAAATATTTTCTTTTTCTTTCTCTGCTCTTCCTTTATTTTTTTTTTTTTCCTAGGCAAAGTAAACAGCCAGTCGGTATCCCTGACCAAGGCGTAGCCTGCTAAATCTTACGTTTATTTTCTCAGTTCTTATTTGTTTCATTAATGCTTCAGTGAGGGATGCTTTGGCATCCCTTCTCTGGGATGAGGGATGTTTGTGGTGGGACTTAATTCCTCTCACATCCCTGTACCTGCTTGTGGTGTTTTGTTCCTGCCCCATCCCCAGCTGTGCCAGTAAAGAAACGCTGGAGCCGGAGAGTTGCTACTGGAGCCGGGGAGGGGATGACAAGGCTTTATCCCATCCCTGGCTGCTGCTGGCACCTTCAGCTGCATCTGTAAGAGCAGTTACCCAGTTCGGTGCCTGGCACAAGGCACCTCTAGTGGGGAGATAATGGGTTTTTTAAAGCAGGTGAATTCCTTTAGCCAGCACAGCTGGTGCAGTAACGCACCCAAACTGCTGCAGGCACTGGAAGGAGGACCAGGAGGCGGCGAGAGCACGCTGTCAGGAGTGAAGGCTTGCAAGTCCTTCAGTTTAACTGAAAAACTCAGGATTTCTCACGTAGAAGACGATTGTAGTCAGATTTTTATTTTTCACCCCGAGGGTAGCGGAGGAAAGCGTTGCCGTGGCTTAGTTGCTGTTCTGGATGCTCGGGGTGCAGTTGAAGGAGGCCAAATGAGGCCAGCACCCTTGGGTGGGTGATGAGGCTGCAGCCCCAGGGGGTGAGGGTGCTCACCACGACCATTAGCAGCACCAAGTCCGGGAGAGAAAACAGCGGAAAAGGCGCTAACTCTTCCTGAATAAGGAAAGCTGCCGGAGGAGTTCATGAATTAGGGTGCCATCCACCTCCAAGGTTATAAAAGTCAGGGAAGGCAGACTCCACGACGCGGTAGGAAAAGGCAGATTTACTTTTCCAAGGCTAGGCTGCATTTGTTAGGGGGAAAAATATCGCTGTTGGACATGTGCGATATATTAAAGGCAGTGCTGTCTCTGACAGCGGCGAAATGTTATTTACCACTGCAACGTGGTCACTGAATTCTTACGTTCATCTGTAGGATTTTGTCCTTAACAGTTCCGTAGCTGGATGAAGACTCTGAGAATATTGAGGTCAGAGCTGCCAATTAACCTCCTGATTTCAGAGGCTGATTACTTAATTAATCGGAGGCCCAGACCCAGCTGGGATGATGGGGAAGAGGTTGTAACAATCCAAGGAAGGGTTGAGTTAATCATGTGGTGATGAGTTTGGTAGGAATGGGAAGGTGGGTCAGGAGGGACACGGCCTTTCCAAGCTCATGGGAAGGGGCAGCGTGTAACCCACCACCCCCTGGGCTCGTAAGCGGGGTTTGGGTGCTCTTTTTACCTTCCATCCCCCACCAGTTGGGGGTTTCTCTGCATAGCAGTGTTTTAATGAACAAACCAGTATGTGATGTTCCCCAAGACTGGCTCGTTCCCCTTGATAGAGCGAGGTAGAGCTGGGGGGGAGACTTGGAGTAAAGGAAATACTTTGCTCACACACCGTTTCCACAAGCTGCTCAGGAAGGTGGAGCTGAATTACCCGAAGGTAAGGAGTTGGCCAGCGATAACTCTCCCCGCGTGGATGCTCTCACTCAGAAGTAAAGGGACACGTAGTTCTCTTTAACCATTAAAGAGTTCCCCTCCTTGCCTGGGGATTAAGCTGAATTGGATTAAGGCCAAAGTACTTCTGAGCAGGGGCATCCTCTGGGGCGTTTAAGGCACTTTAAGTTAACACCTTGAATTATCCCTTTGTCCCGCCCGGAGCTCCAAACCAAAGCAGCACAGGAGATAAGAGGAGGCTGGAGTTCTCCTGGTGCTGGTGGCTGCTCAGAGGTGAGTCACGGGCAAGTCCTTGGCCTGGCAGCTACCGTCCTACGTGCTCCCCCCGCCACGCTTGGGAGGCCGAGGGAAACACTTCTTGGCAAACACTTGAGCAAAAACTTTTCCAGCTCCCTTGGAAAACACCGATACTTCAGCTGTATCAGTGGGCTGTATAAACCCGGCCAAAATCCTTCCTTCCTACTCAAGCAGTCACCTTGCACCAAAATTCAGGCTATCCTGGTGCCGGACCTGGGGCTAGCTAAAATAAAGATATATGGCCTACGTGTGCTGCAATTATGTCTCTGATCACAGCACAGCTGAAGCCTTAGAGCTCAGAATGACAAGGAGTTATCTGAGGGAGCAAGTCTATTTGCTGTTAGAGTCAGGGTTTTGGGTTTTTTTTTTCCCAGCCCCAGACCGCGGTGTTGATAAAACAGGCTGACTTGGGAGACATCTCTAGTGTATATTAAAGTAAAGCCAATCTCTGTAATTAATGGGGGGATAAATCGAGGTTTAATTACTCGGAAGGCACCTTGGGTGAAAGATTCATGGTAATTGTTGTGTATCCTCTTGAAGGATTCACGGCGCTGGCAGCTCCCTCCGTAGCAATAAAACACCGGATGAGTGATGGGCGCTCTCCTGGGAATGCTCTTCCAGGGGCTGGTCCAGTTGAGGTGGCAAATGCTAAGAGGTGTTTTCTCTCACAAAAAAAGCCCCTTCCCAAATCTGAAGGGATTCCAAAGCGGTGTGTCGATTCGAGATCAAAGCATTTACCGTCAAATCAAGATCACGTTGGAGCAGATCTCCCTTACAGGCAGCCTCCCCCTGCTGTGACCATACAGAGACATATTTCTCACTGTTTTTTCCACTTTCTTGCATCCGGTGGTGTAACACCCTTCTCTTAGCTTCCATGGAGAAAATGAGACAGGGAGAGGGAGGAGGATGTTCTAGTTTTGAATTTTTGTAGCATGTTGTTAAAAAGCTGGCTGAGAAAAGAAAAACTCACCAAGACACACCTGTTTTCCTTATTCTCCAGGTTTTTTTTGGTCTGCTGGGACCAGGAGGAGAGGGATCTAGTTTCCCTGTGTCTTTACTCTGCCTGCTTAATTCACTTTTTTAAAAAAATAATTAACCTTTCCAATTCACTTAGGTTGGCTAGCACTGTAAATGCAGCCCAGGCTTTTTTTTCGTGGTTGATGTGTAACGAAGTTCCCGTTTTCTTCCCCTACGCAGAGCTGAAGAAGCAGGTGGAAAGTGCAGAACTGAAAAACCAGCGTCTGAAAGAAGTTTTCCAGACCAAGATCCAGGAGTTCCGCAAGGTGTGCTACACGCTGACGGGGTACCAGATTGACATCACCACCGAGAACCAGTATCGCCTCACCTCCATTTACGCCGAGCACCAAGGGGACTGCCTGCTCTTCAAGGTGGGTCGGCGCCTTCCTCCCTGCGCCTCCTCCTTTGGGTTTGTGGCTCTCAGCGTGTCGGAATAGATTTGCTTTTTCTCAGTGCTTCGACCGGAAAATCCCTGTCCCCTTGCTATGTGACAGGGTGTTCCTTAGGAGGGAAGTGAAGCTCCTTTTTTCTTTTAAAAAATTACCTTGGAAGGCTTGGCATTTGGTCTCCCGCTTGTATATCAAATTGAGGAGTAAAGAGAAGAGACTCTCCATGTGCAGCACCTGAGGCAGCTGGCCTTGCACTTCACCTTTTTATGGTATTGGTTATATACGGTGCGGCAATAAAACCTTTTGTAACCATCAAGGTTTCATCCTTACTTCCCTGAGATATATGTCCTTACTGTCTTTGCGATCCCCTGGCTTGTCTGCGTGTCATCATCTTGTCTTTATGTAAATTGGAATCCCTTTTGAGCAGCAACTCATCCTTGTGTGTGTGAAGTGCCATTTATGTGAAGAGCAGAGACGAGCAGCAATAAGTCTGTCTTCTCTCAGTCTGATACCTTTATTGGTCTTGCTGGGTGGTCTCAGGTCGGGTTCCGCCTTGATAGGTGCTGTTTTTCTTCCGTGTTACCTTCCAACTGGCACAGTTGGGGTGATAGATTACAGAGCTGAGTGTGACATTGGAGTCATCGAGCTGTTAAGTTCCATCTTTATGTTGGTTCAAGTGTCAACAGCCCAAGTTTACAGGTCAGTGGGAGAACTTTGTTCTTCCTGGTGGCAAATGCAACTGGCGCTTCAAATCACCCCACCCTGGGGTGGGTCTCATTTATGAGAAGGATGAGGGGTTTGGAGATGTTCAGTACGGGAGGGGACTTTACAACAGGACCTGGAGAAGTTCTTGTTTCTGCAGACGGCCTGCTGTGTGCCACGTGTGAGTTCCTGCAGTACCATTTCTTGGTATAACTGAGTAAAACTAGGAAAATATCCCCAAAACAGTTGTATTTCTTGGCCTTATGAAATCTCTGGGCTAGCTGGGAGAAATGGGAGCAAGAAAAGAGAGCTCGGTGTCCAGGGAGGAGAACTCTGTTAGTTTTAAGATACGGTCCTTGAATCTTGAAAACATTTCTCTATTGAGGTGGTGCGATGCTCCAAGACCTCGAGAAGCCTGGGCTCTCACGTGTAGTATTAAATATTTAGTGAATGAAATTTCAGCGGACTCCTGGAGGTGTCTGTTGGATGCCCTGGTCAGGCAGTACAACTGGTGGCTTTTGGAGAGGTGATGTGCTTGGAGAGAGTTAGGAAAATGTGAGAAAATTGCACTCTGACCACCCAAACAAAAGCTGGCTGGTTTCTCAGTAGCTTGTCTCCAGGAGGATCAAATTCTCCTTCATGTCACAGCAATAGAAATAACTTATATGCAAGAGAATGAATAATCAAACATGGATTCCTCTCCCTAAACACTTTTCTTGCTGTCTCTTCTTCACTCAAGTCTTTATTCCCAAGTATGTCTGGAGGATGGAGGTGAGTGTCACCAGGTAGAGTAGCAGCATTCCCAAGATCTTGTGTTTCCCAAAGCCAAGGCTGGATTGCTTAGTGATTGATGGAATTCCTGAGCCTCTCTTACCTCAAACACCTCTTTGGATGAGAAGAGGAGCAGATTTGCTAATTAGAGCCTCAACCACAAAATCTCAGTGTCTTTCTCCCTGTTGGGTAAATCGTGGATGATTCCCCCCGTCTGCAGCTGAGAATAGCGGTGGAATAGAAACAACAAATTATTTCCTTGCTGGGTCCAGGCAGCTGGTTCTCGCGTACGTACCAAGGCTTGAATCCTGACGGCGGCTTCCAGCGAGGTTCTGTGTTTGTGCTGTGGAATTTCTGAGCCATAACAGACTGTGGGTGTTTGTGTGCATTTCATTAACCCAAAGAGGTCACAAAGCAGGGAATGCTATTTGTATTTATTCCATTCAAGCAATTTATAGAACAGGGTCTATATAATTAAACCAGAGAAGTCCCCTGGCACTTTACGAGCTTCTGTAGTTTGCCCGTAAACTTTAGAGCATATTTCTTTAGCTCTGCTGGTGGCATTTAATTTTCAGCAAGGCTTCAATAGCAGGGATGCAATAGGAGCTGCTGTAATGTAACCCTTTCAAAGCTAAATGAAGATGAAAGATGTGCTTGGTTTTCCCCACCAAGGTATGTTGTTATTGTAGCAGAGCTTATTATCTGCATGTTGTGTGTGTCCAGCCAATTCACGTTAATTGGAATTACTGCTTGAATGAAAGGGTTAATCACAGTGCCACACTGTGAATGTAAATGACTGCATCCATAAATGAGCAGTGAATTCCAATGAAGCCGTATCAGTATTTATTGGCGATTCCTATCGATGCAACAGATGAGCTCATCAACTTGAAGGATGTTCCGGTGATTTCTCAGCCCCTCCGTGTGCGAGCGCGTAGACAGCAAGGAGCATCTCAGCTCGCTCTTGCTTGTTAGCTCTCTTTTTTTTTTTTTTTTTTTTTTTTATTCTATTAATTAAATGCTGTGGAAAGTGGTGTTGCAGAGTCCTCACCAGGAGTTCAGCTTCTGATGATGTTTTAGTGGGATGTAATGCATTATAGCTGTTGGGGCACTTGGCAGTGTGATAGTTTGTAAGTGTTGCTGGTACCTGGGATGTCATAGGCCAGGCCACCAATATATCCAAGATATCCAAGAACTGCAGTGACTCCCCCTGTGACAGTCCATTAAAGATATCTGTTAAAACAAACTAACTTTTGCTGGGGAACCTCAAAATCAGCTTTGCCAACTTGGAATTAAGCTGTAGGAAATCGGGATGTCATTGCTTGACCACGCGTTCTTCACGATGTTTGCCCTTGTCTGCGGGTAGAAACTGGGTGAGAGTCAGGAAATGAGGTCTTTAGAAAGGCAATGACAGTGGTTTCAGACAAAGAAAGTCTTTTGGTAAACAGAAAGACTGGTCAAATTTGAAGAGGAGATGATTTGGAGACACTTCTGCAAATGAACAAACAGTGGAGAGAAATTAAATCATGGACTCTTTCTTTTTTTTTTGTGCCTAAAGAGACAGCTCTGGCTGAAGCATTTGAAGCCAATCAATTTAAAATGAAAAGAGTGAAAATCTTTGTATTTTTTTAGACCCTATGGCTCCAAGGTGCTGCCAAGAGCAGGAGCTCAGTAGGTTTTCTGAAGTGTTAAGAAATCTTGGTGGACACATAATATTTAATGTAAACTAGGTATTATTTACATTTAACTTAAGTAAGGACATGGAGAGCTCTCTGCTTTGAGGTGTAAAGGCAATCTCTGACTACAGAGGTTAGGAGGAAAATTCCCATGTCTGCTGCTTATCTTCTGGGTGGTGTCTACATACGGTTTTGGTGCTGCTATACCTGGGAACATTGAACTCCGTCACTGGAAATGCGTGGGAAGGAAGGCTGGAGTGAAGAAAGGAGAGCAAGAAGAGTGCTCAGGGAGAGGAATTTGTGCTTGATTGTTCCCTGTGCATCAGATAAACTGTTTCTGCCATCATGGCCTGAACGTGGCGCTGGCCGTTGTCCTTTATAGGATCCTGGAGTGAAAAGGCAATTGATGTGGTCCTGTGTAACAAACTGGGGGGTGTTTGAGATTTTTTTGGTTTCAGGTTCCTCTACTTTCTCAGAAAGGTGTGCTCAGACTCCTTAGTAATTTGTGTCTAAGTTATTTGGGTCTGAGTTGGTTGGTGAGGAAGTTAAACCAGCCCAACTCTTTGCAGTGTTACAGTGGTGTTATGTTTCTGAACTCATAAATATTCTTGACCAAAAGACTGCCTTTAGACAGGTATTTTCTATATCCTGAGAGTGCAGAATGCTGTCTGCTTCCAGGTCTTGCCTGTGTTACTATTTTCTGTCAGAATTATAAAACAGAGACCCAAACACCCACAGTAGCTCACGGAAGGGCATCCCCAAGGTGGTAGGTATGATGCTTTGAAAGAGAATATTCAGGATATCAGACAGCAAATAAACCCAGCAGCATCCTGACATAGCTTGCACTTCATGCTGCAAAATAAAACTTTTATTGGTGTCCTCTTGAATTGGGAATACGGGAAGAAAGTCGGCAGCTTTTCTGCAACCCGTGAAATTAAGAGCCAGCGTGCAGACACGCTCTTTGATGCTCACCTCTTCCAGGAGTTGCATCAAGAGCTGCTTTGCAGGTCGCTCGAACTTCAAGGCGATATGAAAACTTCCTGGTGGGGTTCACCACGGGTGCAGGGGCAGAACGTGGGGGTGGTGGAAGGGCTAAAGGCTTTGAATATGGGAGAAGGGTGCAGTGGAAGGACACGCACCACCTTTAACTTCCCGGTCTGCCTTTGCTTCCATCGCCCGTGTTCCCCACCGTCCTGTTGCTTCTACCTTGACAAGGTGTGTAGAATGGGATAGGGCAGCTCTGTGGACAAGAAGTAATAGTTTTAATTATTTTTTACTTGGGGAGGGAAGCGACTGAATAAGAAAGACCTCGCAGGCTGTTTTTCAAACACAAAGTGATGCTGACAAACTGGAGGGGGGAGACAGAACTTGTGTAAACGTGCAGAGAGAGCCCAGTCTGAGTTTCCAGCATCAGTGAACGGGGCACACCACTGAACGATGTACATTTTGGTATAAAAGCAGAGCAGTTAGGACAGGGGTTACTTTTACTCACCCGGTGCTCTCGCTCAGCCTACCTCCCGTTCCAGTTATTTCCTCCTTGAACCCAGCGGAGTATCTCAGAGAAGCATGTTCTCTCTGTTTGTTTCTCTTTGCGTCTCTATCTTCTCCCCTCTCCTCCTCCTCACCCTTGATGAGTCTCGAGAGGAGAAAGAAATCACAGTTTTGATGGAGTGCTGTTCCTCCAGCAGCCATCTCGCACTCCTGCACACACAATCAGAGCTAACAATGGGGCTCATCGGCGGAGCGGGCCAGGCAGCGAGAGATTGATTAGAGATTGTGGACCTCTGTTAACTCCTCCTTGTTAATTGCGAGTTATTTTAGTTTTATATTTTGTTTTCAATTTGCCCGTGTGGTTGCTGGAGACTTGATTTCTGCTGGGCTCCGGGAGCGCCCTGCGAGCGTGGTGCTTTTTCCTGCCAGAGGATCGTGCTGGGATTCCTGGGAGGGTCAGCAAGGACCCATCTTGGGTTGTACTAATCAGCAACTCTAAAACAGGAGCTGTCGAGCAATCTGTGGTGTTACAGCATCAAATCCTGTGTTTAAACATCCTACACATTGTTTTCTTTCAGATGTTGTAGCAGCCTGTTCCATGTTAGGTCCTAACTTTAATTCTTGCTGCTGTCTTCATCTTGTTCTGCTCTTTCTCGTGCCTTTTTCTCCTCCCAACATAGTGTCTGTCTTGCTCTGTGAGCTTCCCTGCCTATCTGCAGGGAAATAACTGCCTATCCCCTAGGGCAGGGTAGGGTGGGGTTGTTTTTTTTTTCCCAAATCACCTCAAGAATAGTGAAATTGGGGGAGATCAAACAGAAGGTTTTCTTTTTACTGCAGAATTTCCGAGCAGAAAGATGCTGCCCCAAGTCTTCAGGAGGTTGGGCTGGAGCCTTGTTCCAACTGAGCAAAGTCAACGCTCTTTCTCTGCCTCCGTTTCCCATCTGCATGAGGGGGAGGATGCTCCTGCCAGTGTCACCAGACGGTTGTGAGGGTAAAGAGACCGTGCTGATGGGGACAGCAGGGCAGCTTTGGGCTGGGGAACACGCTCCCCTGGTACCCGTCGCTCTGGCACGATACCCATTTCCAGCGGGTTGGCACCTCTCGCTCCCTGCCGTGCCCGTGAGTCTGCCAGGGTAGACCCAGCCATGCAGGTAATTAATGCTGATGATGCCGGAGAATTATTCCGGTGACTGAGTCTTTCCTGACTAGAGGGAGGGTGGAACACGTGAAGCCCTACGAAAGGTCAGAGATCTGTCTTGCTGATGGGTGCAGCGGGTACCGGGGAGGAGTTTGGGCTTTCCTCTCTGCTGGAGTGACTGGTGGGTTATGCCATGGGGCACACGTGCAGCCCCTTGCCTTGAAAAGCAAGGCCTGTTTTGGGGCAGAAAACATGAGGTTGGCTCGCAGATGCCATCTGAGATTCAGGCTGTTCCTTTGCTTTTCCCTCTTTGCTTCGTAATCATCAGCTCCTGGCCACCAAGTTGCTTTTGCGTTTCCCTTCCCCGTGCTCCATCACACCCCAAGGACGTGGTGGTGCTGGGGCTGTACCCCCAGTTTCCCTCCCCACGATTGCTGCCCTGAGCTCTCCCTCTCCCTCTGCACTCCCCCTCTCCTGGCAAAGGAGCCGGGCACTTGAAAAAGGCAGTTTTCAAGTTATTCCCACAAATTCTGCATGTGATTTCAGCCACCATCACTGATGGTGCTGCCGGTGGCCTCATCCAGGCAACAGCAGCCATCCCAGCTGAAGGACCTCCGCATGTTTCCACGGCTTCTGCAATAACAATAAGTAACCAAATTACTGGAATATACCTCTTTTTTTAAAACTAGTTTGCGATTCACCTCGCTCCAAATCCTTTTTACCTTCATGAAAATGTCTCTTTTTTTAATGAAATGCCAGAGACAGCCTGTGCTTTCTAGGGAGAGTGAAGCGCACCAGCACGGAGCAGAGGTCACAGGTGAGAATTTAATTAACCCAGAGACATCCAGGCTGGTGTGGCACGATGTGTGACCCTGGAGGGATGGGTGGCGTAGGACCTCAGGCCACGTGGCATTGCCAGGTGACCCAACACCCAGCACAGAGGCTGCTGCTGTGTCACAGGAGGCAGAGCAGACCCTGGCTGACTTACCTACTGCAATAAAAACCTCTTCCTGTTTTTTTTTGCCCTCTCCCTGTGCTCCAAGTACCCACCTGATTGAGGTTTGCTGAAGAAGAGTTGTCCTTGTCGCTGGCTGTGCCCGCTCTCCCCACGGTGGGGAGAGGGAGAGAAGGGCATCCCTGTCTGCCCGCTGCTGTGTCTCAACAGCTCACAAAGGGCTGTGTGGGCTGACGGGACCGTGTTCACCATCAAATAACAGATAAAGCTGGGGGGGACATAAGCAAACCCCTCCTGGATTCCTATTCCCGACTCTTCTGCTAAATGGCTGCAGGGCTCGGCTCCAGGTCACTCGACCTTTCAAATTTCTCAGTCCCTCTCACCCCGGTGCAGGACGTTGCCATCCACGGGGGGTTTGAGAAGCTTTTCAGAATGTTCTGGGGTGGGGAAGCTGCCTGTGAGCAGGTTGGAGGTAGAAGCAGGGCTTTTGTTCTAGGAGGAGAGATGCGGCACGTTGTCCCTCAGACAGACGGTGCAGTCGGCATGGGGTGGCACAGCTGCTCCTGACCTTTCCTGTGGGAACCCACCACCTATACCTGGCTTTAAATCTCTTAATTTTATTTTATGTGTTTATTTATGTGAGTCTCTGGTCATATCATAAGATGTTCTACTTGGAGCCAGTGTGATTGGGTCCCTTGAAGGAAAAGGCCATGCCTTTGAGGCTGGGTGATGGGGGAATACAAAGGTCTTGCTGCTGCACACATGAAATGGGTATCAAAAAGCTACTTTGACCACTCATGATCCCTCATGGACATCACTGGAGCCTCCTCATGGACATCACTGGAGCCTCCTCATAGCTGGCTGTGAGGGCTTGAGGGATGGTGCAGAGGCCATGGAGTCAGGGCATCACTGAGGGAGTTGGAGATGGCTTTTCTACCACCCCCTCACCTTTTCCCTGTCTGCTCCAGGCACAGGTTTGTGCACAGACCTCTAGGAAAAGCAGTCAGCTCCAGTAGATTGAGGTGACACCTGGTGACATCCACCAAAGCACCCACCAGCATCTGAGAGCCTCGGGTCCCAGCAGCACCACTCACCCTGTGTAAAGCCACCAGCCAGAGCCCGTGGCAGCCGCTGCCTCTCTCCTTTCTGGAGTAAGCACCACGTTGTTTAAATACAAATAAAATTAGGACTTATCTCTTGCTTTGGGAGTTATAGCTACCACCTGTGCTTGACTGGGGCAAAAGATTGTCTGATCTCCAGGGAGGAAATATAATTAGTGAGGGAAGAGAGGGGGGTGTTTGTGCATATAAAACCCTCTTCACAAATATGGAAACAGAGCAAAAAGATTCCCATGGTGGGAATGGTCTTGGGCCAGCCGTTGTCCCCATCTGAAGAGTGGATCTGAGAAGACATCCTATAAATGTCTTCTTTGTTTGTTGTGAATATAAACGCTTGTGTTGTGCCCTCAGCCAGGATTTCAGAGTTAAAAGGTTCCACGCTAAATTAGCTTTTGGATAACGAGGTGGTTTTTTTCCACAGGACTTGGCTGATCAGTGGGGTCAAATGTAAAAGGGGAACAGTGAGGAGCAGAGAATGGGTGTCGTGGTCGCAGGTCCCCTTTAGCAACCGAAGGGTCACCATCAGGGGTGAGGTGGGAGCCAGGATCTCACAGTTGTGCGTCCCTCTTTCATCCTTGTGTTGCTTCTACACTTCCAAGTGTAAATGCTCAATTACTACATGAATCATAGAATGGTTTGGATTGGAAGGGACCTTAAAGATCATCAAGTTCCATCCCCCTGCCCTGGGCAGGGACACCTCCCACTAGAGCAGGTTGCTGCAAGCTCCATCCAGCCTGGCCTTGAACCCCTCCAGGGATGGGGCAGCCACGACTTCCCTGGGCAACCTGTTCCAGTGTCTCACCACCATCACTGTACAGAATTTCATTCTGGTATCTAATCCAAATCTCCCCTCTTCCAATTTAAACCTGTTGCCCCTTGTCCTGTCGCTACACTTCCTGACAAAGAGTGCCTCCACAGCTCTCCTGGGGAGAAGGCTGTTATAAGATCTCCCCGGAGCCTTCTCTTCTCCAGGCTGAACAACCCCAGCTCTCTCAGCCTGTCCTCATAGGAGAGGTGCTCCATCCCTCTGATCATCCTCGTGGCCCTCCGCTGGACCTGTTCCAACAGGTCCATGTCCTTCCTGTGTTGAGGACTCCAAAACTGGACACAGTGCTCCAGGTGGGATCTCACAAGCGCAGAGCAGAGGGGGAGAATCACCTCTTGAGACCTGCTGACCACACTTCTCTTGATGCAGCCCAGGATGGGGTTGGCTCTCTGGGCTGCCAGTGCACACTGCCGGCTCATGTTGAGGTTCTCATCCACCAGCACCCCCAAGTCCTTCTCCTCAGGGCTTTCTCTCAAACTGGCTTGCCAGTTAAAGATAAGTGCCCGTGTTTCAGAGCAGCTTTTCTTCATGGGATCCCACCTCTGCTGTGGGTGTTCCCCGAGACCTTTACCTAAACAGAGGTCTCTTACAGGTTCTTTTTGAGCAACCACTTGTAGGAAAGCAGAAAATAATAACCACTGTGAGTGTTCTGCTTTGCTCCAAGGCATCCCACCCTCTGTTTGGAGGCAGCTGGAGAGGGTTAGAAGTGCATCAAGCATTCAGTCATGGCATTTCTTAATATTTGATGCACTTCACAGCATCGGTGCCACGAGGTGCCACGCGGGCTCCCCACATCACCACAGCTCCCTGCAGGATGAGTTTATTTTTTCTGGTGTCCTTGTCACGGTGCTGGGTCTGCGGAGCAGTGACAGACAGCAGCGATGAACTGGAAATCCTTCTGGAGAGCTTTGTTACGGGGAACGGCCACGGTGATTCCAGTGGAGTCCTACCCACTGCTTTTCACAGCTCCACTCTTTACATCCTGTAAACTTTAAGGAATTCATCTCTAACACGGATACAGATTAACGTTTGGGTTTAAGAATGTATTGACTATCTTTATTTCTATACCTGGAAATGGTGAAAAGCCTACCCTCTTCTCACATTTGCTTCAAACAAACTAATACGTGAATCATCCCAAATCCACATACAAAAAATGTGCATTCTGCCCCGTGTGAATGTGATAAAAGCAGGTGACTTAGTAACTATGTCAGGACTTTGGATTTAGTGTGTTTTCTTTTTTGCCAATAGCATGAAAACAGCCTTTGAGGAAGAAGTGCGGAACGGTATCTTATATCAACTCTATCGTGGAAGGTGTCAGAGCTAAATCACGTTGCTGCTTTCTCCTCCCCAGGGGGAGTGGGGAGTTTGAGAGCTGAGGATGACCTCCAGCTTTGGTAACTCCCAAGATTGTCTTTTGATGGCATCATTAGCTCCTAGAAGAATGCGGGCCTGTCTGTCTGGATCTTGGAGGGGATATATCAAACTGAAGCTTAAAAAAAATTTTAATTTGTCCCTAATCTGTATTCGGTTTCAGCCAGAGCGGGTGGCTGGTAACGGTGGATCTCTCTCAGCCGCGTTCCGTGGAGCTGACATAAATCTCAACCTTAAACTGAAGGGTTTGTCTGCCTTAAGGGAAGGCTCTGGAGAGCATTGCGTGTGCTGGCTGTCGCTTTGTGTTTCTGGGATGGACCCGACTCTGGAGAAGGGACTGTTTGTAGGTGGTTTTTATCTGAATCAGGCAGTGGAAGGGGCCCATGGGGCACCACGTGGTGCCTTCAGTGATGAGCTCTCGCGCTACGTGCGATGTAGCTACGATGAATCTTAGCACTCAGCTGTTGGTTTGCTGGTCCCTGTGAAAACTCCTGTGTTTCTGGGTGTTGAAAGGGCCCAGCCGACAGTCACAGGGAGGCCTAGAAGTTTCAGACGTGTGTAGAGAGCTGTCCATCACCATATCTCCCAGGAGGTTCTCGGAGATCTGTGCGCATCTCCATCAGGCAAGAAGCTCACTGCGTTGTCCTGGGAAAGCACAGGAGATGTCCTTGGGTTTTTTGGCAGAGTCTCTGCAGCCCAAAGTTGTTTTTCTTCATATAATTCCATTAGAGTGATGACAGTTTCAAGTTGGAACAGTAAAAGACCTGATGAAAGGACCACTCTGTAAGTGGGGAAGATGGACAGAGTAGAAGCAGTAACTAGCAAGGTAATAGACGGTGATGGATCTATAATCTCCGAGGCTGCTGTAAGCAGTAAATTCCTAAATAGTGTCCTTTCAGCCTTAACCTATTTATTTGCAAAGTGCTAAATTTAATTTTCCTTAGTCTGCAGGAAAGCAGCATCCCAGGAATAAACCTTTAGCCCAGCCAAGAAGCTGTGCCAAAGTGCTTGTTCCAGCACTTCCATCTCCTCTCCTCGTGGTGCGTCGGGGCCGTGCGTCCCGGCACGTCACCTCTCGGCTCTGTTGGTGTCACGCTGCCATGAGGTGGGATGTATTCTGCCCCGGAGCCTTTTTGGAAGGGGAAATTTAATAGCCACAGGCTCAGTAAAACCTAATTTGCTAATATTGCAGGTATTGATGGTGTGTCTGTCCTGTGGATATAGGGCCATGGTGCTGAAGGTGCTCAGCTCAGAGTAACCTCAAGAGTTAATTAACAGCATGTAAAAGCTGAAAGTATTCTGAAACCTTCACAGAGCCACAGCTTCAGGAAGAAAAGCAGTGAGTTTTCCAAGGAACCAACATTTTGCACGTTTGCCCTACAAAGTTTCAGCCATAGAATCATAGAATGGTTAGAGTTGGAAGGGACCTTCAAGATCATGGAGTTCCAACCCCCCTGCCCTGGGCAGAGACACCTTCCACCAGACCAGGTTGCTCCAAGTTCCCTCCAGCCTGGCCTTGAACCCCTCCAGGGATGGGGCAGCCACAGCTTCTCTGGGCAACCTGGGCCAGGCTCTCACCACCCTCACAGTCGATGTGGTAAAAAGTAGGTTTCCATGTGCTGGTTTCTGTTCCTGGTTGCCCTGTGACGGTGATACAGACAGCGTGGGTTCTTCCAGGGTTTTCTCCCAGATTAATGATATAGTAGAGTTTTTAGAAACATTGCTCTGGTAAAATATTCCAGGAGCAAACACCCAGTGTCTGAGTCCAGGTGGTGCCTCTGAGTGAGCGTTCGGTGCTCCTGTAGTTGTCACGACCCCCACAATGTGCCACGTGGGCTGTCACTAACCCTGGTGCTTTGGCAGAGAGTCGGTTCTCGGTTTCAGAGCTTTGCTCTTTTTCTGCCTGCAGAGGAATTTCAGCAGAGTTCCTCCCAGCGCTCCCCCTTCCTCTTCATCCCTTCCTCATCCCCATGGCAGCAGCACCAGCAGCACTGCGTTGGCTGATGGAGAGTCTCCTGCCAACGCTGCCCTGGGTTCCCACCACGTTCTGAGCCTGATGCTGATACCCGAATGGAAAGATGCTGCTTCCCAGGGATGGAGGGCTTTGCCATCTTTATTCTGCTTCAAGGCTTAGTTGGGTTTTTTATTCCGTAAAACACCATGGAAAAGGCAGTCTTGATTGTTTGTGTTTGTTCTATTTTGCCATTTTTTAGCACCTTAGGAATGATACTGCTATCTGTAAGTTTATATTCAGCCCTTCCTCCTCCTTCTATCTAAATCTGGAGAAGGGTTCTGAGCTCCTCAGCTCCATGTGCTGCTCAGAGCTCTGACTTCTCTCACGTTTGTTTTTAAAATAAACAAAACCAGGAGTGCCAGGAATTGCGGGTGGAGGATTACACAGGCTTTTTACCCACTTCTTCCTTTGATGCGGAGCTGGTGGGAAGGGTAGCTCTGCAGCTGGGAAAGGACCTTCCCGAGCTGGTACAGGATTTGCAGTGGGGGTCTCTTCCCCTCTGGATTGGGGAGAAATTGCCCCCCAAGGGGTGGGTGCTGTGTCATCTGGCACCCTTTCCTTGCTAGTCCGCAGGAGTCTTGGCTCTTGCTCTTTGCACTATTAGATGTGGGTGCAGATGAGAAAATAGACCTTGGTTGTGAGTCAAGGAGGTGTCTGTCTTCGAGGGCCTTCCTCTGCCGTTCTTTCATCTTAAAGCACATTGTCATAGAAAATTTATTAGCCACGCTGGAAGTCTCTCAGCCTGCAGTCAGCTTGCCAACGAGTAATAGACCTACAGAGTTGATTAATATTTAGATTTGGATTTAGATTTAGGTTTTTTTATTACCCAGGGAATTGTGTAGAAAGCCGTGAGTACTTGAGCCTTGGAAGAACCTGGGGTTCAGTCTGGACTGAATTGAACGCAGATAAAGTATTATGGAATCATAGAATGGTTTGGGTTGGAAGGGACTTTCAAAGACCATCCGGTTCCAACTCCCTGCCATGGGCAGGGACACCTCCCACCAGACCAGGTTGCTCAGCAGAAGTGGCTTCTCCAGAAAAGCAGGACTTGATCAACCCAAAACCACATTTTCCTACCAGATGCTGCCCCCTCGAGCTGGATCTACAGGGAGGCTTCTCACGCAGAGGCCGAGCGGGCAGAGTACCAAAGGCCTTCAGACTGCAAAGGGGCATCTCCAGCTTGCCCGAGCTGCTCCCATCACTCAGGGACTGAAATTTTAATCATTGAATTAATTTTTCAGAAACCGAAGTGCAAATCTGTACCCCCAGTGGTGTTAATAATGAATGCAGGGAAGAAAGACGTTAGAAGGGCTAGGAAATCTTAGGGTCGAGGAATGAAATTATTATTATTATTATTATTATTATTATTCATTCATTTATTTATTTATTTATTTTGAAGAGACAATGGATGGGTTGGATCCCCTTGTCCCTGGGCCTTTCTGCTTGTTTTGTCCATGCTTTGTCCAACAGAATCTGCTTCGTTTCTATCTTTCGAATACCTTTCCCTCTCTGCTTCTCTTTGCTTGGCTTTTCTGGGGTAAAAAAAGCCAGATATGGTCCTGCTCCTTGTCTCCAGGACGGGGAAGGGTTGCAGGGGCTTGGGTCGCACGGTGGGGAGGGGAGCAGGAGGCTGCAGGGTTCACCTCCAGATTTATAGAGGACGAGGCCTGAACAGCAGCCAAGATGCCCAAGGTTCCTGCCTCGCTTTTGGCTCCTTCCTTCCTCTCTCAAAGAGCGTGCGGATTTATTTTTTTTCCCCCTAATTAAAAGTATTATATACCAGAAGATTAATGAGAAATGAAAGTGATTTTTTTTTTTTTTTTCCCCTCCGTTTGTGTCAGTGGAATCAGCCTGTGCCAGGCGACTGCCAGAGGGAGCTGGGATTTCTCCCTTTAATGAATTCCAGGCAATTTGCCTCTGGACAGCTATCTTCTAAATAATGAATTCTTCACAGATTTTCCCAATTCTCAGGCAGCGCAGGTGGTCTTCAGTTCAACCATCCCAAACAAATCTGGACCCAGCAGGGTGTTCCCACCCTCGGTCACCACATGAAAGGGGCAATTCCTCACCTTCCCCCTCCCCTCCTTGTTACGTGCATCACGAAGCCCACCTACGGTTATGGGTTTGTACCTCTATTTATTTGAAATCTCATTGAGCAAACACAACCATGCTCTGTCGTCCCACCTCCCTGCCGCACGGTGCTGCCACCAAAGCCACCACAGTGGATGGGCACTTTTGCAGGTCTTCTGGTCAGATGGACTGATGTTCTCCAGATGTTCTCCAGAACGTGTAGGGTTGTTGCCGGCAGCTGAGGCTGAAGCCCAGATGCACGTGTGTGTGATTCCAGGACATTTCTAAGGCCTTTGTGCTCCTCTCCAAGGCTCACAGTAAGAGGATGATTCTTCAAATTGTTATATTAATCATCGGAAATGAGGATTTGGTTCAGTGGGTGCTCCACAGAGAGCAGCCTAGAGGAGAAATCCTCTCCCAGAAGGAAAGCTATTCTGGAGTTAAAAGCACCCGAGAGTGATTTATGCAGCGTGGGGACTTTGAAGTGGCCCTGATGCCAGGATGAGCATCAGCCCACAGGAGGATGGTGTAGCCTGAGGGCTTCTCTTCATGTCATGCCACTTGCCCCGTTTATTTCCTTTCTGTTAAAATTGAAGTGGTGACTGCAGGAAGATGAAGGTTGAAGGTCCCCAGCTGCAGAGAGCTCCCGTGGTCATCAGCCACCTGGTTCAGAGACAGGCTGGGGATTGCTCCAAGAACCTTTTCTGTGGCTCTAAATACAGCAGCTAATGACACCTTCCTCTCAGCGGGAAGAAAACAGAATTACTAAACTTGCAATTTGGCACAGTGGGAGTGTGAGTTTGTCCTGCCAGTTTCTTGTTGCTATATATTTCCAAGATATTTTTTTTGGGATGTTTTTATTATATTTTTTTTTTTCCTCCCAAGCAGGTGGAATCCAGACCGAGGGGGTTCATTTTAAGGACTCCAGTTATGCGTGTGGAAGGCACAGCCCCAAAAGGAGAAGAGTGATTGCCTCCTACAAGTCACCCGGCATAAAACCGGAGAACGTGCGGGTTCTCTGGGAAATGCCACATGTCTCAGCCTTATGAGTAATGCGTAGTGATGTCCCGTTAGGAGCCAGGTTCCCAGGACTCTGGTGAAGGAGATGTATGTATTTCCATATAACTTTAATCATTTTGACTTAGGGTTTAACTTTGTGCTCAGCAGGCTGCGCGGAGGTTCCAGGAGAATACTGGTTTAGATGGCTTTTGGGGGCAAAAGGGAGAAGACGACTGAAGGCGAGGTTAGAAATAGCTGAATGTTTCCAGTTGAGCAAGTTTTTACGGTCACGTGCTGTGATAATTGAAGGTTTGCTGTTAAATGCTTGGAATCTGTGCTGGAGAAGAAAGCAGGTCCCCGGTTAGAGATCGCTGCAGCGTTTGGCTGCCGGTGTGCGGGGGGAGAACGTTCACAGGGCAAGAGGTGCTGTTGGAAAGGAGATGAGAGGAGCAATAATGACAGCTTTTCGGGGTAGGGTGCGTTTTGTAGAGGAGCCATTCGTCTCCAGGGCTTGTGAAAGCTCATCCTGACGATGTGTTAAAAATTCAGATTAATTTCTCCAGCAATGCCTGGAATGGACCTGTGGAGTTGCTCTTGTCCTGGGAATTCTAGAGGGGGGGTAAAACCATCTGCCTTTCTAGTTCCCCTTCTACACCTCCGTGTGCTGTTACCCTGAATTTCTGTCGTAGCGCTGGGGACAGGGGACTGTCACCAACCCTGACTCATGAGATGGGCTTGAAAAGCTGAATTCCCACAGCCAGAGCGCTTAGGGCAAGCAACTGCCTGGTTTCCAGAGCAGTGACTTCCTTTAACGTTCTTATCAACTGTTTTCCAGTCTTTGTTAAAAGAGGTCAAAGCTCATCCCCCTGGGTGGGAACTTCTTGAGCACGGTACTTATTATTAGGGCAGTTCCATATCTTGTAATTAGGGATGTAATTCCCATCTCTGTGGAGAGCCGGCCTATAGCCTGGGTACCGTTTAAAGAGTTTCACGAGATAAATTAAGAGAGGATGGATTGAGCAATACAATGAATTTCAACGGAGATCACTTGCCTGAAGTCCTGCAGGTGTTTTGGATGAGATATGAAAAATAAATACATTTCCTCGTCTTCTTTCTCTTTCTTCTCCAGAGTAGGCAAGCGCAATCGCATCGTTCTGGGTGCCATGCAGTAGCCACGGGCTGATGACTTGGAGGCCCAGTGGTTTGAAAGGTTACCTCATCCCCAGGACCCTGCTACAGCAGCTGGGAAAATCTGTGTTTCTTTTCCTCTCTGACATGGAAGTATAAAGATTTTTACCTGCGAAGGAACCCGTGTCTTAGAGAGTTGCTGTTGCAGTACATCCAAAGAGTCAGATTTTGGCAAGCTTCGAAGTATGATGCAAGAGATTCTTACTTAATTTAGCACTTTGTTAACTTCACTATTTTTCCTCCTCCCTTTCCTACACGGAGGGCAGCAGTGCTTACGGTGTTCTGCAGGGAGCTCTACAGTTTATATGCTTTGTATAAAATCATTTATGTGAGTGCAGAATAAATCAATCAAACTTGGAAAAAAAAAAAAAAAAGAGGGAAAGCAATCAACTTTGGGCTTGAATAAAGGAATAGGTGAAATACCGAGAGAAAAGAAGGACAAAGATGATGAATTGAGGAGAAAACTAGAAACCAAACTGCCATACAAAAAAGGAAGGAGAAAAGAGGGGAAGAATAGTGGTAGGAAAGAAAAAGCAAGGGAAGGCCAGACATGTAAGTCAATGCAATGTATTTTCCTCTGTAATTGCATTCATTGGAGGTAGACTTGTGCCAGGCACTTTACAGCAGCGTTAACGAGAAGAAGGAAGCAAGAGTTGATATCCATAGTGGTTGAGAAGATAGAACTGGAATCAAATTGCTGCCGTTCTCAGTGGGCATGGATATATTTAGCATCCCAGTGTGTGGTATATAATACAGGCCATTACAGTCTTACATGAAGTCTTTTGAATGAAGATCTCAAAGCTCATTGTGCTAGGTCCAACACAGTATTTCTGAAATTCTTATAGAGTCTGTGATGTTGGGAGCTGGAGTTGGCAGTTCCTCCTGTCTTTGTGTTTTTATACCAACATGGAAGCTGGGTTAGATGTCCATTGAGGAGACTCATCCTGCCATCTTCACGTACTTCTGGTCCCACAGCCTTCTTTGGAAAGGGGTTTTGCTGCCACCTGGATTATCTTCAGGTGTAGGGCTCTGCACAGTCAGTCTTGGAGGAAGGAAACACTAATTGACTGCACAAACGGAGCGTGTTTCCTCTGCAAATTTGCATTTGCCTTCCTTGCTTTCAAACATCATCCTCCAACCGGCTGATAGTCGCGTTGCCCCCGGAATCCCGTTAATAACCTCGCTCTAATGATGCACAGTGTACTGTGCTGGGGATGTCTCAGCAGGGCAGCTTGCACCCCCTCGTCCTGAAAAAAACACCGAATAGTGTTTTTTACTAGGAAAAGGGGAAAGGAAAAGGATATTTGCAGGGATTACAGACGATTTACCTTCCCGCACGTGTGGCTGAAAGAGGTGGAAAGCTGGTGCGTGCGTAGACTGCCGCATCACCGACAGGTAGGGAAAATGCCCTGAAATTATTCACACTGGCTCCTGGCAGGAGCTCGGAGTCTGGTGGATTATCCACAGAGGCAGAGAGGAGGTGAACAATAGGGGTTTAATTTCAGGAATGTTTTCCCTGCTTCCAGCAGGTCTCTTCAGCTCACGTTGGCGTTCCCTGATTGCCCCATAATCTCGCTCATTACTCCCTGGCCGTAGCCTCCTCTCCCCCTTTCGGCAACGGAGAACCAGCAGCCAATTTGTGTCCAGAATTAAGGTTGTGACCCTCTCCAGCAGCCACCGAGCGCGGAGGGAAGTGAAGGAGATACGCAAAGACTCTCTACTAATTGTTAGAAATGAAAAATTTCTGACCCTAAACTACTTGTCGAGATATTCTGGAGGTTCTTTTCCTCTGTGCAGCATCAGTTTCCAGCAAGGGCGGAGGACTGATTGCTCCTGGAGTTTTATTGGAAGTGCTTGGTTTTAAAGGAGTCTGAAATATCCCGGGTGTCAAACAGGAGATGGCTGGTCGCTCTCCCGGTGAGAAGATCTGGTTGTCCTCGGTGCATTTCACCCATGTTTTGGGAAGTGACAGTGGTACCCAGGAGCTGTGGCTGACACTGCATTTGCTCTTACCCATTTAACTACCGATGCTTCAGGTGAATTGCTTGTTAGGGGAGGCAAAATTTATTTTCGGAGAGAAGGATGGGGATTGTTTTCCCAGCTGAATAGAAATGCAAGTTTTGGGCTCAATTGACCCATTTGTACTCGCAAATGTACAACAGCTTTGTAGGTGGTAATGACTTCTGTCAAATTCTTTTATTTTATTTGTCACTGAACTATCGGCTTATAGAGGAGCCACAAAGGCTCCTTGTTGGTAGAAAGATGGCTTTAAGTTGCTGAATCATTACAAGCATCTTAATGCAGAAGGAACTAATCTTTTTATCCAGGGCTGGCTTTGGGCTCTGCTTTCCCCCAGGACCTGGATATTTTAGAGGAACAAGAAAATTAGCCCTCCAAAAAATGTTTTGCAGCGTGTGAAGCAATCCTCCCTGCTCCCTGCATTTTCGAGGGCTGCTGCTTGCAGGGCTGAGATGTTGCGGTACGAAAAATATAGGTGAGAGCTGGAGGAACACCCAAGATGTCCACAAGGACACAGAGGGCACTTTCCATTGTTTTACGTTTACAAGAATATGTTGTATGTGGTGTTCAAAACTGTAGATAATTATATTTTGCAATGAAATCTGTGAACATCTGTTCCTCTTCCTTTCTGTGCCAAGTCCCAACCTCAGGAGTCCATGTTGTCTCCACAACAGTCAGATAGCACATTTGCCCCCTAAACTAAGTAGAGGTTGCAAAGCAGGAGAAGAAGCCTCCCAGGGAAAGGATTTTTCTTTTGAAAACTTCGAGCAGCATCTGTGCAGGGAAGAAGAATGCAGGGAAGAGAAGAGGAATGCAGGGCGTGGTGGCAAGCTCAGAGAAGGTATGGTCCACCACAATGCCCTCACTGAGCGATGTCCAGTTTTGCCGTGCCCCACTGAGCTGGGAGCAACCTTCATGCCACCACTGAGATGTCCTAGCTGAACCACCACTGAGTGATGAACAATATTCATGGATTAACAACTTTATTGGAGCTGGGCGTATGCTTGGCTACGGGGTTCATAACTGCCATGCCTCAATCAAAAAAAAACCAAAAATTATGTTTTTAATGCCTCCTGCTTTAGCAGAAGTTTGAAAGTCTGGTGGAATCCTGCACTATAAATATTTATCTTCTGGCTCCCTTTTTTTTCCCCCCATTGGGAAAGCTCTTGGGTGATGGCAGAGATCCCATAGCAACTGCAGCTTTTCTTCTCTTCGCAATCAGAGAGAAAGGGTAATGATGGCTAGCGTGTTGCAGGGAAGAAGAATGTACTCCATCTAGGCTAGACTTGCAAAGAGTAAATTGGAGTGAAAATAGATTAAATCTTTCCATAGTTCAATGGCAAAAGAAAATCACCCATCATTTGCCTTCTATCTCCTAGATGCATTAAAATGTGGGAAATGCTCAATCTCCCAAACCCTTCATTTCTTGACAGGCTTTATTCACTCTCTTTTCTCTGCTGTTTTTATTAATTTATTCTTTGAGGCAGTTCCTGCTGTGCCAGCTCCTTTCACTGCGTGGTGTAGAGAGATGTTGTTCGTGGCTCTCGCGCAAGGAATGCAGGATCCTGAACTCGGGGCTTGGTGGATACTCTCCGGCTCGTCCATGTTTCTTTTCTGCCTTTTGCTTTGGGCTTTTTGCAACATCCTCTGAAAAGGGAACAGCAGAAACAAAAAAAAATGAAGGGTTGGAAGAGTTACCGATCTTCTCTCTGCCTTTTGTCGTGAAGCCCCAACTAGTGAAGATGGAAATGGAAATATCTCTGAGCCTGGCCGTGCCGTGAAAGGCTTGGAGTGCTGATGATTAGTGATACGGCAGGGTGTTCGGAACGGGGGAAGCCCCGACCTCTTTGAGGATGGTCCCAGCTTGAACCTTAGGGTTAAGTGATTTTTAAAGACACCTCCTTTGAAGGCTGCGACCTTGTCCTTCTCCTTCCATTTTCAGGCTTCAGGTTTATTGCTCTCCCAAGGAACTCCGAACGGTTGATTAACTCGTAACTCACTAGTTCTTGACACATTAAGCAGCAAATTTGACTCTAATTAACAGCTTTTATTAACCTGGGTTCCCCCTTCCCTCCTCCTCTTTCACTCTAGGGACTCCTCAAGCCTTTAAAGGTTTTAAAGTTAAATTCATTTCTAAATTTATTTATTTTTTTCAAGTCGTAAAAGCGAATGTGTGCAGACATTGGAGCTCAGTGGGAGGACGTGTGTCTGGCAGAAGAGCATTTGGAAAGCAGACGTGGTCACCTGGAGAGAAGTGAGGGGTTGGATTGTGGAGACAACTGGTGGCTGCCCACAGGGTTGGCTTGACACAGGAGAGGCAACCATGAAGGTCAGGCTTTCCTGGGCTACCCGTTTACTGGTTTGAACAGTTGCTTCAGAGCTGACAGGCTCAACCTCAAAGCACCACCTTTGTGTGCAACCTGGCGTGAAAAGCATGAAGGGGCATGGCTGGAGCTCTTGGCCAAGTTGGATGACAGCTCTTCTGTTCATCCTGAGCCTGCTATCCCTCTGCTACCTGCAAATACCTGCAGGGAATCAAGTGAGCTGATAGAATGGGGTTTGGAAAATTACCCTGTGCATCGTGTTTGTAGTTCCCCTGGGTATATTCCAAAGGTGCTTCCAGGGAAGGCTGCTGGAGCCCCCCACCGCAGTGCAAAGCTGGATGTGGGCCACGGATTTGGGGTGGTGAGAGGCTGAGGATGCACCTCCTCTTCACCAGAGAGATTTGCTCTGCTGCTGTGCTGGTTTCTCGGTGGTCAGCAGATAGGGCAGCTAGTTGGCACCCACGCAGCCAGAAAATCCAGGAATCCTCCAACTGCATCATTCAGTGACATTCCCCAGCTGTGAAATGGGAGCAGCAATGACTCTGCTGGTTCCTCAAGGTGCTCCAGTTCTGGCAAGCAAGTTGCTTTTGAAGTGTTCATTTTTATTGGCAAGTTAGAGGAGGGGTTCAGGCTTGTTCAAACGTAGAAAGATGGTTTCTTTTCAGTCTTCAAAATATGTTGTGGTGTAACCCTGCCTAAGAAACTACCATGGTGTCTTTTAAAAAGATGTTTTTCATAAGCTTTGGTAAATGTGTTTCACCACTGGCTTGCTGTGACTGTATCTAATCAGTTTTGGACTTTTCTGAACTCTCAGTCTGAGAGACAGCCTGTGACAGTGAGCTCCAGAGGTCAATTCAGGGCTTGAGAAAAGGGTTTTTCACATCTCTTTAAAATCATGGAATTGTCAGAGTTGGAAGGGACCTCTAG
Organism: Gallinago undulata; assembly: GCA_026546715.1. Lineage (NCBI taxonomy): Eukaryota > Metazoa > Chordata > Aves > Charadriiformes > Scolopacidae > Gallinago > Gallinago undulata. The sequence goes on along the minus strand of JAOTQQ010000071.1, from coordinate 2,509,731 downwards.
AGATCACCCAGTCCAACTTCCCTGCCAAAGCAGGGTTGCCCAGAGCACATCACTCGGGAGCATCCAGGTGGGACTTGAGGATCTCCAGAGAAGGGGACTCCACACCCTCCCTGAGCAGCCTCTTCCAGGGCTCTGCCACCCTCCATCCTTGTATTTGAATGGAACTTCCCATGTTCCAGCTTGTGCCCGTTACCTATCGCTGGAAACCACTGAAAAGAGTCCGTCTCCAACATTGGAAATAGAATTGCCATTCAGTTCCTCTGGGTACCATTTCCCCTCACATCCTGCAAGAAAATAGTAAATATCTTCATTATGCTGTGCTGTTCTCTTAGGTTTCTTGCTAACTGCTAAACAGCTGTTTCTATATTTTCGGTAACTAAAGCCAGGGAACCTCTCCTGTGATTGCTCCTAAGAGGAAAGCAGCCAGGGTCAGCTCGGCGTCCCCCAGACCCCTAATGCCCCACGCAGTCTCGCTGCATCCCACCTCGCTCCCCCCGTGCAAATAGCTGAGGAATATGGGAGAGAAGAGCAGTCCTTGGGGGACACCAGTGTAATCTTTTGCTACGTTGACATATTGATCATGTCTTACACCTCCTTTTTTTAATTGCATCCGGTTAATGGCTAGATTTCATACTAGCACTCTATCCCTGGCTCTGCTGCTCAGACAGTTTTCTGGTAGCCCCTTTTGACACTACTTTGTCACAGGGGCTTTGAAAATCCAAATAATTAAGCCTAATCCTCAAGGATTTTTATTTTTTTTCCCCTAAGAATTTTAGTGGATTCTACTAGGTAAGAGAGGAATGGTTTTCTGTATTAGTACTTTTTTTTCACCTGGGGGTTTATTGTTTCTTGTTTAGTTTTATTGGTACATTTTATTGGAAATAAGTTTTAGGGGCCTCGTGTTCTCTGGATCACTCCTGAAAACCTTCTGGAGTCGGACTACGATATTGCTCGTTCCCTGCCTGCTGGTACACACATCCAATTTTAAAACCGATTTCTTTTTTTAACAACTTCAGTACTTTCGGGTCCTCAAATATTATCCTGCCTTGGTGATTCATGGTCCTCTGAGGATAAGAGGTGTGGTATGAGGGAGCTTTTCAGATGGGAAACTGGCACCAGGATGTCTCTGACAGCGAGGAGGTAAATAATGCGTCCCCATCAGGGTGGAATCCATCTCCTCTCCGGGGGAAGGCTGGATTCCCTTCAGCAGGTCCCTTTGCTGACTTCAAAAAGGAGGATGGAACTAAGCTTCGTTTTCATGTTCCTGTTTATGGTGTTGGCAAGACTTGGCTTGAGCAGAGCCCTTGTTATTAGGGCTGCGTAGAGAATAAATCAGGTGTGATCCTTGCACCGTGGCTGTGGGAAGTTCATGAAGAGCAGTGATGGATACTTGGCTTTGTCGCTTCCTCTCTGCCAACAAGAATAAGAAAAATAACTTTTCTCTTCCTTTTTCCAATTCTAACAACTCCAAGTCTACGTATTAGGTGAAAGGCATGACAAGGAAGCAAGTTACCTCGAGGGGTTCCCTCCAGACCCGAGATACCAGGTAGGAGGGAACTCGTTAGAGATGCTTTGGTGAGTGGGCGTAGTGAGCACATATCTTCCAGGATGTGTTTTTAAAGGCTCTGTCTGAGGTTAATACCGCACTAGATCTCCTCTTTTGTGCTAAACTAGGCTAATATTTGAACAGCCTTCTTAGTAATTTCTTTGTTAATTCCAGTGTTTATCGTCTACCGGTAACGTGTCTAAACCCCTGTGTGTCTTGAACTCTTGGAGTTTCTCTGGGGCAGGGGCTGGAAGTGGCTCTGCACCACCACGTCTCAGTGTAACCTCGGTCCATATTCTTCAGTGTTAGAGATGAACGTAAGCATTCATCCATACGGATGTCACAGAGAACAGCCAACCCTCCCTTCTTATCCTCAGTCCCTTTGTCAAGCCTCTTGTGGTGGGATTGCCTTCTCCTGCTGAGAGTTTGGGTGATTTTGCATGAATTGGATGGCTGTCTGGTTTTCTCCACTCTCTCATTTTGTCATCTCCATATTTCCCACCTCTTCAGGACCCTTTTTTGCTTCTCTATCTCTCTTTCCTTGAGGTTCCGTGCAGGTTGGAAGCAGCTGAGTTATTCCTGCATCTGAAGGGTGTTTTAAATGAAACTTAACAGTGGTGCTGCGGGTACTCACTTTGATCCCTGCATCCAGGGACACGTTGTTATTTTTATGGTGTTCTCATCATGACATAAATTTAAAATAAGCATTTGTGGGGCAGTAGCAGATGCCTTTCTCCACTGTTCTGCTTGGGGTAGAAGATATGTCTACGAAGTGGGAGTGTGCAGGACTACATTGCTTTTATTCTCTTAAGGTCCCATGTTAGCTTCCAAAGTCAGGTAATTTCTCAGGGCTTGTAATATTTTTTTATGAACAGCTTTAAATAGAAGTCATTAGACACTGTTGTTCAAACTTAATTAACTGTTCTCCTTACTGAATTACAGCCCAGCGAAGGGGGGCGGCGCTGTGGGAAGGAGAAACATCTTACTAGATTTAGAAAAAAAAAAAACATAAATAACTAGATTTAACACTTAATTAAAACACAGGACCTTTGGCAGCCCAGGGATCGGGTGGCCTTTTGGGAACTGAGGCTTTGGGGAGTGATGTCTCGCTTCCCAGATTGCTGGAGTTACACCACGCGTGTGCCAGGCACGGCTGGAATCCATGGGGGTGAGCTGTTGCTCCCGTGTGTCCCCCCAGCAAGGGCAAAATGTGCTTGTAACATACTCAAACGGACATTTTGCAGGTTTAATGTAGCAGGAACCTGTAGCAGTATCATGGAATTGTCAGAGTTGGAAGGGACCTCTAGAGCTCATTCAGTCCAACCCCCTGCCAAAGCAGGGCTGCCCAGAGCACATCACTCAGGAGCATCCAGGTGGGGCTTGAAGATCTCCAGAGAAGG
>JAOTQQ010000071.1:2483450-2502217 GCA_026546715.1 Gallinago undulata | reverse complement strand
CCCCCCCCCCCCCCCCCCCCCCCCCCCCCCCCCCCCACTTTGGAGAAGTTTATGAATCTATTTTAGTTTTATGTAAAAGCAGATTAGCCAAAACAGACTTAATGAATGCATAAGACGTCTCCATGCATTCCTAATGAACTTTTGCAGGTAGGCACATCGAAATTAGAAAGTGTTAAGTTACAGCACATATTTTCCCTCGTCGCTTGTACCCTAGAGAATTAACTTTCTACACCCTAAGAGGCATTTGCCACGTGTAGGCTTAAATAATCTACGGGCTTGTGATTAAAGCTTTTTTTAATGATTATTTTCCTTGGGGTTTTAATATTTAATATTCTTGTCCCAGTCTTGTTTTTATGGGGGGGGGGGAGGGGGGAGAAACCAGCAAGGAGAAGCTGACATAGGCAAGACTTAAGCCATTGTGAATTGGCAGAAAGACCAAAGCTCTTGGTGGTTTTTCTTTGCCTCGGGTTGTGGGTGGGCAGTTGGAGGGGAAGGGGGGGTTGTGCAGTTTTTGGAGGGCTGAAGCGGGTTGTAATGTGCTGGATGAACCATTTAAAGATGGGGAAAAAGTGGTTTCCTTGCTGTATAAAAATGCACAGTCATTTCCCAGCTAGGTGGCTGAAGTGGGGTCCCACCACAAAAGGAAGAGAGATGTTTCTCTTTGGGGATTGTTTCCCGAATGAGAAGGGAGCTCTCGTGGGGGTGGCGGGTGACTGCAGGGCATCGCTGTGCAGAATGAAGGGAGATGGGGGGAAAAAAAATCGTCATTTTTCGTTGGACTTGAATGATCTTGTTCCTCTGGTTTGCATTTGAAATAAATTTGGTCAAGAAGTATTTTGGGGGGAGTTGGTGGTACTTTGTCCCTGGCATAGGGACAGCATCCGCCTCCCCAGCCTGTCCTGGTGCAGATCCCAGCTCGCTCAGGGGTGGCAGGCAAGGATTTAGGAGGGACTTGCAGACCGTGGGGGCTTAGTTCTGTCGTGCCAGGTGGCTGCAGACCTTGGCTGTGACCAAGCCATGGGCTTGGCAGGCTGCAGACCTAAAATGGAGGTCTTTTCTCCCACTTCCCAACCAGGCAGACCCCCCCTTCCCCTGTCTTTGCCAGGCAGCTTCAGCCCAGGCAGCCGATCTGTGCCCACGCAGAGACTGCTTTGGGTTATTCATCTACCGTAACAGGCTCTGCTGCCTCCTCCCACCCCAAGCTAATCACTCTGCAGAGCTTCCAAGGTACACCAACTTTGTGTGGCAGCTAACAAGCTTAGCTGATGAGTTCTGCCATCATCCTTCTCCAGAGCTAATCAGCTTACCCTTGCTCCAGAGCTAATGGGGCTGTGGGTCACAGCAGCGCCGTGAGCTGCTTCCCCACGAGTTTGCCACATCCATCTTTAATTGCGTGGCTAGAGCTTTAATGGACTTTCCTCCTGCATATGCTCCGCTTATTTTTCCAATGGTTATCGCTTGTTATTTTGCAGCCAACTCTATTTTTTTTAATTTTTTTTTTTTTTTTTTTTGCCTCAGACACGCAGTTCATTAAAGATTATTTTCATGCTATGGCTGAGATTTCAAATATCAGCTGCTTCCCAGTCATCCCACCCAGACTGGGTGGTGGCCAAAATGTATTTACAAAGGGAAAATCACACTTGGGATAGCACATCTCCTGAGCACTCTCTGCTTTTTACCGGTGCATCCCTGAAATCTGTCAGTTCCAGCAGAGAGAAGGACTAAGCCAAGATTGTTGGCTCCGAAAAGTCAGGATTTCATGAAGTTGAAGAGTGGAAGGAAATCCTAGGGCTGGGAGCTGCTGCAGTGGAGGTTCTGCAGCCCGAGAGTGACTCTGCCACTGTGTACCCATGTCATAGAATCATGGAATGGTTTAGGTTGGAACCTAAAGCCCATCCAGTGCCACCCCCTGCCCTGGGCAGGGACACCTCCCACCAGACCAGGTTGCTCCAAGCCCCCTCCAGCCTAGCCTTGAACCCCTCCAGGGATGGGGCAGCCACAGCTTCTCTGGGCAACCTGTTCTAGTGTCTCACCACCCTCACAGGAAGGAATTTCTTCCCAAGATCTCATCTCATTTTCCCCTCTTTCAGTGTCAAACCCTTCCCCCTTGTCCTATCATCATCCTCAAGTGCAGCAGCTGAGCTGCACCTGTGCCTTCATCCCTCCGTGAACGTGAAGTGGCTTTACAATCATTTTGCTAGGAAAAAAAAAAAAAAAGTATTTTATCCTTTTCACTCGCTACATCAAAGCAGGTGGAGAAAAGTGACTGACAAAGAAATGCTGATGGTACGTACCAAAAATGCTGACTCGGCGCTTGGCGAACAACCCAACAAAAAATATATTCTATTTTCTTTTCCCCTTGTATTTTTCAGTTTTCATACTGGCAGGGGATGGGAGAAGGTAAAAAGTCTGCCTGAAACTTTGTGTGAAGTTGCAGTGTGTGTCTGGCTGGGCAGAGTCCCAGTCCTTGGGTGCAATGGGACAGGGAGGGTTTTTAGGGAGTTAACCCATAACGGGATTTAGAAGGGGTTTCCTCGCCGTCGAGGGCAGCTCTGTGTGCGTGGCAGCAGGGACAGGGCAACCATCAGGGGCAGAAAGGGCAAGTCCTTGCCCGAAAGGAGTAACTCATCAGCATTTCACCCCCTGAGCTGCCAGCGCTGCCCCAGAAGTCACCCTCCATTTAGGAAAAACATCGTGAAATACTCATCAGTCGCTGCATTGTTAATAATGTGATTAAAAGGAGGTTTATTCTGCCCATATCCCGTTCTTAAAAGCAAAATGGAAACGGCAGAAATGCCATTTAGAAAATGAGATGTTGTTGTCTGTTCTAATTTTCATTACATTCTGTGCTCCTGCTCTCCTACAGCAGTAGTTGCACAGGTTAATTAACACATATGTGGTATGAAAATTAAACTCCTTAAATTTTATTTTTTCAGTTGAGTTGTCTCCTGTTCTCCTCTTCCAGACCAAATAGCAGTGCTCTTTCTTCCGTTATTATAATCTCAGTATTTTATAGACCTCTTTTATGTGCCTCTTGTTTTTGTCCCTTTGTACAGTTTTCTCAGAATTTCTGGGGTTTTTTATTAAAGCCTCTTTCTTTCCTCTCTCTAGTGCTTTTCAGTGCTCTCCTGGGCCTATCTTAAATCAAGTGCACAGTATTTCAGATGAGTATAAACCCCCAATTAAAAAAAAAGTTACATTATTGTATTTTCCAGACTGTTCCCAATTTTTTCTTTGCTCGTGACGCAGTACTTTATCTGAGGGTTTTGTTAACTCTTGGAAAAAGCATTATGGAATGACAGAGTCACAGTTATCCTCTGCCCTGAGCCCCATTGGAATATTTCCCTTCCTATATGAGGATTTGTGTGTTTAATCATTTTCCTTGCTCGTTTTGCTGGCACAGGGGCACGACTTGCCAGTCCAGAAAAGCTCCTTTTCAAGCCTTTTGTTTAAAAAAAAAAAAGAAGTTTGCCAGAAAACAGTGTTTTGCCTTGCCCGGGAACCCTCTGCTTCGAAGGCAAATTCCACACGGCAGAGGCAGGAGTGATACCTGGCAAAACTGATCTAAAATCTCTGCGTAGGAGCTGTTGCATTTTGTGTAAAATACCTTGCTCAGACCAACGAAAGTTGAGCAGCTCCTTGAACGTTGTGGTTCCGAAGGAGGTTGGCTTGGCCACGGGCAGCGGGATGCCAGAGCTCAACTCTGTCTGTCTGTCTGTCTGTTCTGCGCGGAGATGCCGAGGAGGAGACGGGCTGGCTCTCAGCCACGTCAACAGATTGCTCCTCTTTTGCAGGCTGAAGTCATGCCTGAAATAAATACACGCATCCTGCACGGAGCAGCCAAGGAGCCGACCGGAGACAAACGTTTTTGGCTGGAAATTTCTGATAGCGTCTTGTGGAGATGGGTTTAAAGCTCCGGGGCAAATTTATTCTCCTTCTATTAGAATGTCGTTAGTGACTGCAGCCTTTCATGTGCCTGTAGCTTTGATGTGACTATACAGCTGTCATCAAGTGTTTTAATACATCCAGTCCTTTAGTTGGGATACTTCTGGACTTAAAATATGCTTATTTACTCGTGTTGAGTGTCTGGCCGTACCTTAAACTTCAGGTATAGGGTACTGTACCTTTAGGACGAGAGGAAACGGCCTCAAGTTGTGCCACAGGAGGTTCACTTGGGATATTAGGAAGAATTTCTTTACTGCAAGGGTTGTCAAGCGTTGGAACAGGTTGCCCAAGGAAATGATTGAGTTGTCAACCCTGGAGGGATTTAAAGACATGTAGATCTGGTGCTGAGGGACATGGGTTAGAGATAGACTTGGCAGTGCTGGGTTGAACACGATGGTCTGAAAGGTCTCTTCCAGCCAAAACGATTCTCTGATTTAACATCTGTATCAAAATTTCTGTTGAGAAGGAGAACTAAGCAGCAGAGTTTCTCTCCTGACTTTGTATTTCTCTTTCTGCATCAGCTCTGAGATGTTTGCTTAGAGTTTGACGTCTCCTCCATCACAAGTCCTGTTCTGCAGACCTGGGAGTCGCTGATTGCTGGTGGGGAACGCGCTCAGAGATGTTCCCGGGCTCCACGCGGGGGGTCCCTGGTGCTCCTGTTCCTTTATCTGTAAAACCAGCAGTGAAAGGCTGGGGCTGGGGGTGGCACGCACAGTCTGCCAGTGTAATTAAGAAGATCAACTATGCCAGTTTTCCGACTCCCCTCTGCTCGTGTTAGGAACAATAGCGCTAAATGATGATTGTAATTCATTACAAATGCACCCTAATTAAATTACCCATCAGTGGCTGCGAGATTAATGATACCAACCCGGGTTGGAACATGATTAAAGTTAGGCTCGTCACATTTTTCAGTTCCTATATGGGAGTTCACAGGGGGAAGGGATGGGGCAGGGTGCGAGGAGTGATTAGATGATGCTCTGAAGGCAGCTGGGGCAGCCAAAGGCTGCTGCTGACAGCGTTCCTTCAACTCTGCTGGTGGAAAAACCCTCTCCGGGTTCTCTGTGGGTCTGTCCGTGGGTGTGCGGGGCCGTCGCCTTGTCGTCGGAGGTTGTTAATCCCTTTGTAAGATGGGCAGGGAGCCTGGCACAGCAAGGAACCAAGCCTGCATCTCCAGACTTAGGCTTAACTCTCTGAATTTCACTGCTGAGTTGTCTTGCCTTTCTTCTTTTTTTTTACCTTTGTTTTTCTGCCTGCAGAATAGCATCCGCTCTCTCTTAAAAATGCCTATAAAATAGTAGGGAAAGACCACAGTTGACACAAGAAATGGTATCAAATACAGCGCCAGCCTCTTTGCTCTTCCTTGGAGAAATTTTACACTGCAAATGCTTTTTGACGGCAAATATTTACAAGGAGGAAACAACCCAAGAACATATCCTTGCCTCCAGTGAAAGAGAAGTGCAAAATTCAGGGTGTTTTGTGAAAAGAGCTAAAAACAAGGCTCCAACTTACCTGACTGTGAAGCATTGGGGATTTTGCCCTCTCCTCTGCTGGAGAAGGAGCCTCCAGAGGTGTTCCCGGGGCCCAGGTGAGGGTGAGGACCCATGGGTGGGATGTGTTCAAGCAGATGAGAAGGAAAGAAGGGTGCCTCGGCAGAAGGACTGTCCCTGTGAGCACCCGAGGACAGATTGGCTGTGCTTGGCACCGGCTCTTCTGTCATCATCCGGCAAATAAGCAAGGAAGAACTTTTACAAAGCAATTTCATTTTCCAATATCGTGCATCCTGTCCTTAAATGCCTTCGCTGACTGGATTGCCTGGGCCAGGCCAGAAATGGGCATTGTTTATCAGTCGGGGCTGGGCTCTTAATAGATCTTCTCAGACTCTTTGAGAAGCAGCTCTTGGATGCTCCAAGTAGAAATAAATTGAGCAGTGTGGTCGTTGTGCCCTTTATACCAGTGGAATGGAGCTCATTAAAACATTGTACACAAAAGCTTAGGGCTGGAACAGCAGAAACAAATGAAGTTCCTGGAAATGAGAATAAACTGGGGCTTGGAGGAGGTAGGTGGATGTCTCAGAAGGGAGGCATCTTCGTCTTTGCCGCTGTGCCCTGGAGAATTGTCCCCTTTTGCCAGAAGCCTGGTTGGGCCGGGGCTCGTGAAGCAGAGGGGGGTGCAGGAGCTGGTCCAGCAGGTGGTGGGAGATGAGATGGCCCATCCTCTCTCATTCCACGCAGTCTCCGGCAGCGTTGTGGCAGGCAGATGGCAGTTATTAGCTGTGCAAACTTAATTAGCTGCCATCAAAGTTACTGGAAGATGTTTCTCTAGGGAATGGATGGTTACCGAGAGGTTCAAACCCTGCTTGGAGAAAGGGAGATATTAATATTGAATGTAGCCATCTCTGGGTTTGGATGACCTTGCTTCTGTTGATAAAATGATGCGTTTTCCAGGTTTTTGCATGTGCTCTTCAGCAGTGCTGTTGCTCGTAATATTGAAATGATTTCCCTCGAGGAGGGTAGGGATGAATAGCCTCAAAGAGTTTTCCTCCATAAAATTGTCTGCCAAAGCCATCTCCCACTACCCTGGAGCTGCAGCACCCCTGTTTTAGGGGCAGAGATGAATGGGCTGGCAGCAAGCACTCGTTCCACGGGCATCACCGGATCCAGGAGAGAGCGGAATAGGGATTGCTGTTCTCCAGATTTCCAGATTCTGCACAAATCAGCACGGGGATCCTCTCCGTGCCGGCAGCCTGTTGCTGGCTGTCAGATCCGTGGATGCCTCTCACATGGACCCGGCGCGCTCTGTCGACTCCGGGAAGGTAGAGGCATCGCCTGCGGTGCTCCGTGTCCCGGTCACGTCTCGGCTTTCTCTCGGAAAGTTCAGAGTCACATCCCGCAGCCCGTGAGCCTGTAAATACCTGTGTGAAGGAGGGCAACCACCTTGGCCATGTGGTTGGACTTTTGGTCCAAAACCCACAAGTTTTGGAGAACGCAGCCAGATTCTAGCGCTGATATCAGAGTTTTCTGTCCTAGCTCTTTCTCTCTGGAGGGTTTTCTGACCTGCCTACGTAGTCTTGAAGCTGCATATTGCTCTGCTCGTTGTCTTTCAAAGCTAAATGTGGTTTTCCTATTTTATTTTTTCCTTTTTTTTTTTTTTTAGTGTTTAGAAATGTTTTTGTTTAGGATACAACCCTTTTTGTCTTTCTGGTTTTGCCCTTGCCAGCCAGCAGACGCAGTGGTCAGGATTCAGGGGAATAGCTGTCTCACACACAGGCAGGTGCTGAGATTTTCTTGTATAATTGAGTCTACAAAAGGGGAATTTTCCTCCAGGCATCATGGAGAAATAGCTCTGCTGGTGGCACAGTCACTGGGGGAGGTTGGTGGGGAGGAGATGTCCTTTAATTGAGGACACGGGGTGCAACTGGGTAGTTTCAATGGTGCTGTAGATCAGTGGTTTGGATCCAGGCTGGGCAGATAGAGACGAGAAGCCATTAAGTCCTGCCCTCTTGGTCAGTGACCCACATGAAATGATTTGGGGTTTAGTCCAGTTCTCTGTGGAAAAGTTGTTTGCAGAAAGCAATCAACGTATCTGGCATGGACAGGCACCCAAACCAGCCATCTCAGCGCGGGGCATGGTTGCAAAGACGTGATGGAGCCCAAGCTGCAGTTACCCAAACTCTGGGTCAGGGCTTTTCCTGTAATCTACTGCCTTGGTGCACCTTCTCCATGATGGATCTCTGCCTTCTCAGCTTCCAGGCTTCTGGCTGGTGCTTTGATGCACCCACAAGTTGGAGAGGACAAAAGGTGAAGGGTTTTGAGCCCACAGTGTGGTGCTGAGACTGTCTTTGGGGAAAAATGAAGTGCATGTTAATTTGCAGTCCTGTCCTTACACCTCCTAAGGGCTGCCTCCTTCACCAGAATGGCTCTGGGACCAGCTCCCCTTAGCTGCCTTCCTTAAAAGCAGAAGAAGAAGAGGCAGATGGAAGCCAGCTCCATTGCCTGGATGAGGTCTCTCATTGACCTCAGCCTGTCCAGGGCTCTACAGCCTTGCAATGAGGTTGCTGCTTCGTTCAAATGCTGTAGCTGTGAGCAGGAGGTGTCCAGTGGCCCCCAAGAGCTGGGCAACACCTGAGTCTTTCGAAGCCTCTCTGATGTGGAGATGTTTCTTTTGGAATAAATAAGTACATTTCCAATTCAAATGCTACATAATTCAGGCTGATGAATAATCTGAGGTAGCAGAAACACGTGGCATTGCCTCGCTGTTTCCAGAGGCTGAGCTGATCTCTCCAGGTCAGAGCTGAAGCAGTTTCCATCGGAGCAGCGTTTGGAGGAACCAAGGAGGATGTGAGTGTGTAGATGGTGCTCCCTCCCCACTGTACGTGCCCGTGGTCCTGCCAGCTCAAGAGGGACGTTTCTTGGTTACGTAGCCAGTGATTGGAGTGGTCAGCAGATGGGCCCCAAGTTCAGCCTGATTAGTCCTGTTCCATCAGCAAGGCCAAGGCAAAGTTCCTTCATGTCTCATCCCATATGGTGGCTCCTGCTGTCACAGTTCTTGTGGGAAAAGCTCTGAGCAGCCTCCTGGTCTCGAGTTCAGCCCCTATTTTCTCCTCAGCGAGTAAAAGAGAGCGCTGGAAACACTAGTATTTCTGTTGCACTCCAGGAGAGATGTTTGACACCTGGTACTACTGATAGGTGGGAGCTGGCTCTGCGTCATCCTCCAGGGCTGCTCCCTGGTCACGGGCGCCTGGTGGGAATGAACTGCTCCAACGCCCTGCAGATGTCTGGGGACCAGGCCCTGCCTCGGGTCTGTGGGCAGAAAGGCGAAATAAATTAATGAAAATTAATTCTGAACAGATGCCCGAACGGTTGTTCAGCGTTTGAATGGAGAGGCTAAACTGATGTAATTTGGGTAACTCCAACTTGTTCTTCAAGTTTTCTGGTGGAAACTGTCACTTGGGATTAATCCTTCCTATGTAATGTAGATTCTTACAGTTTTCTCAACCATGGTGACAGGCTGAGGAACTTGCTTGGTAAAAGTGTGTGGTGTAGGTTGCCAGCAGCACAACTGGTTCTTGGAGAAGGCCAGAAGAGTGCCTGGAGCTGGCATATCCCTCTCTGTGGGGAGGTGGGGAGAGGGAATGCAGAGTTGAAGGGCTCTTGATTCAGGAATTCTGCGATGACTGGCTGTGATCCACGTGGGTGATGCACACAAAGCTTCTGGACATCATCCCCGTAACGTCTTTTATCCCAAGAGCATCATAAACGCCTCCTGATGTGGCCACCTCGCAATCTTCATCGTTGCTGGGTTGTTCTCTCCACACTGGGTATCTCCTCATGTTCTCTTCTTGTGCTATGGCATGTTGAAATGGAGAATGTCTTCTCGTGATGCTCAAGTGCTCCAATTAATCACCTCTGACAGTTTCTGCCTCTGATTAGTTTGGAAATGCAGAAGAATGCCGAAGGGATGGCACAGTCTGTTGAGGTGGAGCGTGTCCGAGTCTGCTGGAGAGGAACTGGATCAACCGGAGCTGGTTTTGTTTGTCTTCACAGTTGTTATCGTACATTCTTTGTGGTCACATAAATGAGATTTGAGTAGATCCAATTTCTGGTTTTTTTCCCCTTTCCTCTATGATTCTGGGCTTATTGGCCCTGACAGTTATTTATTTGTCCTTAGTTGTGGGCTGAGGCAGCCTCATGGAGAACGTGGGAAGGATGTCTTTTCTAATTAGACCACAGCCTGTCGTCTGTCTGCCTTATGGGCAGGACACAGCATGCTGAGTTGATAATAGCAGGAAGCCCTGGATGCAGGAGGTCACACTGGACTTGTTTCTAAGAGGTTTTACAGCAACAACTCCCAACATCAGTGTTCCTGGAACTAAGTGGGAAACAGAACCTGTGGACTTTATTCTCCTCTTATTCCCCACAGTCACCTATTTAAATTATTGTGGGTCATGAGGAGGTACGGTAGGACCTGAGAGCATCCAGCAGGAACTTCTCCCAGCTTTCTTCCATGTCTCCTAGCAAGGAGCTGGGACACACGGAGCATCCCAGCCCTGGCAGGAGCCGTTCTCGGAAGCATTGTGGCGACTAATGAGGAAGAAACATGGGCTTCATGGAAGCTCACACCTTTTCTCTTCCCAGCATGAATCCCCCCTGTGGAGCGTGTGTTATGTCACAATTATGAGACCGGTGGCTTTATATAGCCTCGGAGCTCGTATGAAAAGTGAAAGCTGCTGTGTCTTGCTCTTTGAATTCAGTGGAATAATCTTCTTGCATCTTCCTTGACAGCAGCAGACAGGAAGGGTAACCGGTGTGGAGCAGCTCCTGGTTCCTCGCGGCTGGCAGTGAAGGAGTGAAGTTTGTTCTCGTTCCAGCAGGGAAACTGGGATGGGGAGGCAGTTGTCAGAAGCACATCACCACTCTTCTTCCTCCTCCTCCTCCTTCTTCTTCTTGCTCCTCAGCTGAGCGCTCAGCCGTGCCTTTTTCATTTGCCCCCGATTTCAGCGCCGGGGACTGTAACCAGTCAGGTTCATTACCGAGCCTTGCAATTCAAGATAACTCTTTAAATAGCAACTTTCCTCATTCTTCAGTCGCTGGCTCGACGCCCAGGGAAAATAGTGGGTTGAGAATACGAAGCAACAACTTTTCTTTTGCCTGTAATAGTGCTTTCAAACTGTACGTCTGTTTAGAAACATTAATCATTGTAACTACGGGGTAAAAATCTCCTGCCTGTCTTTAATCTTACCTGTGCAATGAGATTGCAAGAGTGAGCTGTTACTTTCTGTGGCTGATTAAGGCGAGTAAAGCTTCAAATAATTGACTTTTTTCCTCCACCCACCCCACCCCCCCCTCAATTTGCTTCTCCATCACTTCAAATCAGAGATGGTTTTAGCCCTTCTGTTGCGAACTCTTCTTGTACCGTGATCTTTTCTGCTGTTGGAAGCCGTGCAGGGCCAGGCTGGGTTAGCCTTGCTTTGGAAAAACTTCAGGTAAAGGTTTGGCAGAAGGTTTTGCCTTAAAAAGCACCCTTGTTTGAGGCAGCCACGGGTGCAGCATCCCGAGGCGTTGCATCGCCTGAGGGTCTGCCCTGCGGAGGAGACACAGAACTGCGTGTAGCTTTTCATTTCTTCGGGCGTTTTGATGAGAGCAAGGGTAATTCTTGACAAATGTGAATGTGATTACATTGTACCTATTGAAAGGTCCCCACCCCCACAAGTTTAGCGAAATGCGGTCGGTATTTATATCTCCTCCCCAGCCTGTGCTGGCGTTGGTGGGTGGTGTTAAAGAGGGGCTGCGTGATTAATAGCAAAAAGTGATACTTCAAAGTGTTTCCCAGACAATAGCTCACTAATCCAGTTTGGTGCTTATGAGGGGAGAGAGATCCCCCGGTATTATTTGTAGCATTTTAAGTTTGTAAATCCCTCCAGAATCTCTGAGAGGCAAAAGAAATCCCATACGCGTGATAATTGTGTTATAAAATGGTACAAGATGCCAGCCAGCCTTCCTACACGGCTTGGATGTTGCCTCCTGCATGCCAGATGTTCTCGTTAACTCAAGGAGGGATGTGTGGACGTACAGAGGTGGAGGTTTGTCACGTTGGGCAGAGGGTACAAGGCGGCTCGTGGGCCGTTTCTATTGCTGGTCTCCTGGACTGGAGGGTGGAAGGCCACCAAGGGCAGTGGATCACCTGAGGAGCACCCGGTCCTGGCTTCAGAAGGAGGGTTACATGGATGATTGGGCAAAGACAAACGGTTTTGACTGGTGCAATAACTTGCTCCTGGATGAGTGTTCTCATCAGTTAGATACATTGGGAGATGAAATCCTTGGCCATGTGTTCTTGTGCTGGTCTTCGGTGCAGCTGGGGACACGTTCTCTTTCATCAGCCCAAATTCCTAGCAAAGAGCCAATGCATCTGAGCCGTATGTGTCATCTTCATTAAACTTTGACTGCTCCTTATGTCCATTTTTGTAATAACTGCTTCCATATCCATTCCCTCAGAAACCTGTAGTATCTTCTGGGGAAAGTTTCTGAGGGACAGCAGGAGATCTCAGCCCTTTCTGTTGCATTTCTCGAGGCCACGTCCCATTTCTCAGAAGAGCTGTCTGGGACAACCTCTGTTTTCTGCAAGCTCCCTCCTGCTCTCTGCCCTTTCAGGGTCTCCCCAGACGTGACTGTGTCTCCTTTTCCCCCCTTGGCACTTCAGCTCATGGCTGCTCAGTATCTCACCATCTTCTGACAGGCCCAGCATTGGATTCCTTTGGATTTTCTTCCCTTCTTTGTTGAGAGTGAAGGAATTAAGCACAGCAGGTTGTTGTCCTTTATTGCTGGCTCTGTTTAAACAATCTGCAGGAAGAACCCCCCCACAAACACTGCTGTCCCTCTCAACTCCTCCTCCTCCTTGTCCTCCCAATGGTCTTAACTGTCAACAAGCTCTGGATAAAACCCCAAGGGTAAGTTTCAGCCACCAAGCCGGTGCTGGAAGGCAGAGGTGGGAAGGGAAACCCACTGAATAAAGAAAATGGATTTCAGAGGAGCAAAGGGGAGGGCAGGGGGAGGACGTGGAAGAGGAAAAGAACAGAAAGCCAGTGGTAGGAGCTGGGCAAAAGAGCCAGGGTGAATAAACAGCCAGACGTGTTTCACGAGCGCCTCCGGTTTGTTCCTCCCTTCCGAGCGGTTTAGCTGAGGCCGCCGTTTGAAAATAAACTTTCCTTTTGTTGGTTTGGTTTGTTTTTTTTTCCATCTTTTTTTTCCGAAACAGTCCAGTGCCCCGGGAGAGCATCAAATAGCTTGGGTTTCAAATCGAAATGAGATTGCGGTGGTTGTGTTGTCATCGTACCCGTTCCGCCGCTGTGGTCTTGGGGAGGAGGAGGTGTCTTTGGGGAGCGGGTCCAGCCGGGCTGGTTGCTATGGCAAAGTCTCTGCTGATGCCTCCTTGCCGCCTGTAATTGCTATTCAGCAGCTGTTTCCAGTGGTCGTCTGGAGGAACTTGCACAAGTTACGGACGTGAAGATCCCTCCCCGGGCGTTGGCCTTGGCTGGAACCGAGCTTTGATGGGAGAGACGTACCCCCTTCTGAACTCACCAATACTTAGGCTGGTTTGAGGGGGACTTTGCTGAAAGTTAGGGCTTTGGGGCTGGGAAGGGAGGGTGGAGGGGGAAGCGGCAACTTTAAAAATCAATATTGCAAATGCAATGCGAAAGAGTGTAATTAGCATGTTTTGCAGGCCCTATTAATTCCTCTGAAATGCTGTTTATTAGGCAGAAGAACTTGGGAGCCCATCAGTGGATTAAACAGGTTCTGTAATGAAATGTAAATGGTGTAATTGGGCTTGTTCTGAAAGTATTTATTCTTCACCTGTGACCCGCTTGATTGCGGTTTGACAACACGAAGGAGTGTGCATCTCTTCGTTAATGACAGCTAATTCCCTGGAGCTAATGGAGTGGGACGCCCAGGCGCATGGCGCTGGGAACGGCAGGTCGGGCGCCTGGAGCTCCGCAGTGATTGGCACCAATCCGAGCACAATGTAACTTTAATTACAGTAATTCCAAATCTAAAGCGAGCATTAAGCTGCTGGAGAGAGGCTCTTCATTTTGCAAATAGATGCCACAGGATGGGCTGACCTTTTATTAGACAAATATTGGGATGGGTGGGAACGCTGTCCTCCAAGGCACAGGTAGCATCGTTGGCTCCCATTAGCTCAGTGGAAATCCCGGAGGCAGGTTCTCCCTCCCAGGTTAACCATATGGATTTCTTTCATCCGGCGACGTCGTGGAGCCGGGAGGGAAACGTGGTGCTGTACGTTATTTAAATGGCTTCTTTGCATCAGGGCATGAAATTCATCTGCTGCTCCTCTGCCTCACGCGTGGGCTTTTGTTGGTGTGGACCACTGGGATTGTCATCGTTGTCGTTGTTGTTGTTTTCCCATCCTGCAAACCCTCTTTATCCAAACCGTGGTCCTAACTCTCCCCAGGCCCATGGGAAAGGTCTCGCTGCTCTCTTGGAGCAAGAGAGCTAAATTCTGGGGTTTCTCTGGATTTACGGTATCCTGCATCAAGTGCGGTCTCTTCCATAGGGATGAGATGTGTGTAGCCTCCCTTGACCCGTACTGGAGAGGACCTTCCAGTGTCCTCCAGGAGCAGAGGAGGGTGTACTGGGAGGGAGGACTGCGGAGCACACACCAGCAGGGACCATCAACCCCCCCCCCCAAGCTCTTCCCAAATTCCGACCTTGCCTTCTGTCAGCTCAGTCTCTCCCTTAAGCAAGAGTCTTGTTAGAGTTGAAACGAACCCAGGCAGGGAAGCTTTTATCCAGGAAATGTCCGGGTCTGTGTGTGTGGATTTGGAATAGGGCCCCAGGGGAATGCTGTGGGCTTTATCTTTAAGGTTTGGGCTGTCATCTTTAAGGTTTGGAGCAGAAGCAGTGTAATTTCTGCAACCGATGCCTCTCTTTTCTGTTTCATTCTTCTTCTTCCTCTGCCTCTCTTCATCTCCGAGCTGAGAGGCAGGAGTGGCACCGTGGCCACAGGTCTCTACATCGCCGACCTGGGGCTTGTCCCCTGGCTCAGGACGTGGTGATGGTGGTGACGGTGGAGAGGGCAGGAAGGGAGGCAACTCCCCGTGGAGCAGAGGAGGGCATGGTCCGTGGACATTTGGCTGCCTGAAGGGGAATGGATGAGAGTCCCTGGGTGGGGAATGCATAAAGGATGTTAGAGAGAACTAGAAAGGATGGGGGTTTGATGCTGTTGTGGAACGGTGGCCAACATGAGGCAGTTGTCTGAAACCGGTCCAGCAAAGAGATGGGAACGGTGGCAAACAGGGAGAGCATCCTTGCGAGGCCAGGCACGTTGCTCCCTCCCAGCAGATGGCTTTCCATGCACATTGCCTAATCCCAGCAGAAATAACACCTTCTCTGGATGAGCTCATGCTCCTGTTGATGTACAGCTTTGTTTTGCGCTGGATTTGTGCTTTGGGGAGAGTCAGTCCACGGGCAGGCACCCAGAGGAGAGCCAGCAGCCTCTGCTGCTTTAGGAAGAACTTCTTTGCTGTGAGGGTGGTGAGACACTGGCCCAGGTTGCCTGGAGAAGCTGTGGCTGCCTCCTGAACACTCCCTGGAGGGGTTTAAGGCCAGGTTGGACGGGGCATTGAGCAACCTGGTCTAACGAGAAGTATCCTTGCCCAGGGCAGGGAGTTGGAACAGGGTGATCTTTAAGGTCCCTTCCAACCCAAAACCATGATTCTATGATTCTCTGCAGGTTTTTCTGGTGTCAAATCCATTCTGTTCCCCAGCTTCTCATCTGGAAGGTGCAGCTCTCATGGGAATATTGCTGGGAGGTGATATACAGGGGGGGTCGTGTTGGCATTGCAAAGAGGAGATTTCCTTGGCCAAAAAAAAAAAAAAAAAGCAATAATAATTCTGGTAATAGTTAGAAAAGTCAAAAACCTTCAGGTTTACCTACCTCTTTTTCCTGGCCTTTGCTAACGTGCCAGTCTGCATCCTAATGATGTTTCCTCCTGCTCCTGAACCTTCGAGGCTGGGTGGCCCCTCTCAGCCCTCTCTGCTGGGTCCGCTCTCCGCCGGCCGTTGCCAAAGCCTTCGGTGCGCAAAGTATTCTCTGAAATAGTTTTTAACAGACAGCCCTACACCCCAGGCAAAACCAGGACAGATTGCTTGTGGCCTGTAATGCTGACAAGATACCCAACATAGAAATATTGCCCATTTCTACTATAGAAGCCCAGTTTTTGGAGTTTTTGGAGCTTCCAGATGTGTGCTTCTGGCTGCCGGTAGAGCCCAATCTGGCTTTCTAAATTCGGATACTTTTCTTTTTTGCACATACAGAGATTATATTTACCTGAACTATCAGTCTAAACGTTGGAAGGGGACAGATGACTGGCGTAGATGATAGAGTAGCCTAAGAGACAATCATAAATGTTGATTTTCTCCATGAGAGCGTTGCCTTCCCGAGTGTTGCTGGGCTCCAGACCAGGTGTGGGCAGCCCAGGAGCCCTCCTGTCTCTGTTTTAACGCAGAACGAAGCGGGGCTGCCAAAAGCCACCACCTCCTTTCCATCTGTGGCCTTTATCTGAGCCTGGAAGTCTCGTGATGTAACCTAGGGAAGCTGTTTCCACTCCACAGATATCTAGATGTCTCCTGGTAGAGGTACGGACACTGTCTGCTGGATGTAAACCTACAGTGACAACAGGTTTGCTTTCCTTACCTACCTCATCTTAAATCTTTGTAGGTTGTTTGTTGAGCTATAGATTGAAGCCCTGTGTAAAATAGAGATAAATGCTGTTGAGTTTCTTCTGAGGCACTTTTCAGCACATAAGTTCAAAAAAATGCTTGAGAGCTTCAAACTGAGTCCTTGTTTTTGAGGAGGTCAATAGCATGGATTGCTCTCTGGAGAAGGCTGTGCCAGTTCAGTAGTTCTCTAGCTCAATTCTCCCTTCTTTTTTCTTTGGGGCTGGGAAATATGGGAGGTAGCATGGCTCTGCAGCAGTTGGATGAGAACTACCAAACATCAGCATGAAGTGCAGCAGGCAGAGGGAAAGCAGGATGGGCAGTTTCTAGCCTTGCATGGGGAACCAGAAGAACATTGGACCTTGTTAGCATGGCCAGGTGCCTCAAGGAGAGCTTGGAGGAGGCTTTAGGTGCCTTATCCTTCCCATCTCTCCACCTATCTCTCTTTAGAGTCCATACAGCCACTTCCCCTTTTTTCCCTTCTGTCTCCCATTTTGCATCCGAGTAAAGGGACCACCTGATTCCGTGTTCTACATGCGTATAAAAAGCTGTATAAAATAGCTTTGTGAGTAGTGAGGAGCAGCTGAGTGCTCCATCTCCACAAGCCCATCCTGCGCATCCGCTCCGCCCCATTCATCTCCTTTTAGGGTTTATTTTTTCTTATTGTTATCAGCCCGAAGGCTTTTCAGGGAAGGGATTCTTGTCCCCACAAATACCTGTTGCGTTTTGGGCACTTAATAAATAACTGAGTGTAGCGGAAAGCTGTTGGCTGGATTAATGCTGCTATAAAACAAAGCAGGCTTTTGGCTGGGGAAAGGCAGCAGGGTCCTGGGGCGCTCTGTGCTGGGGGTGGGTGAGTGGCAGCTCCCGGTCATTAATACAGGATTTTGATCCCTGAAGGAAGAGGTGATTCCCCCGTGGCCCTTTGGCGTGAGGGAGCGGTGATGGACTGACAGCAGTAAAACACAGCCTTTTGAGAGCCTCCCCCAGCGTTTCAGTGAGATTAGGTCTCCGAAAGGGGCCGTTAGAAAGGAAGAAATGATGGAACGGCGGGTTATGTGACCGCTGTGACTCATTAATATAACAAAATTTATGTCCAGAGCACTCTTACGACTGGTCCAAACCAACTCCTAGGAGCTGCTTCCTTTCTTCTCCCGGTGCTGCTCTTGCCTAAAGGCCTCCGTGGGAGATGTGATGCCTCTTTTAACAGCCTCCTGCATTTACTCTGACTCTCCGGGCTCGGTTCACGGAGGTTTGGCTGTGCCACCAGCGTGGACATCACGTTTGTTCTGCACCGGGGACAGTCTCTGTCTCTGCAGCCTCCTCTGCGAGCGGTGGCTTCGTGGCACGACAGCCGGCTACGAAACCGGGTTGCTCAGACTCGTGTGTCTGACAGTCTCCAGTCTCGCTGGGGATGGGCTTTGGGCTTTTTCCCAGGTTGTCTTTGTGAAGTTCTCAGAGCCATCGAGACACGGTCGCGGGGAGGTGAGGATGGAGAAGCTCGTTTTATTGAATTTCAACCCCTGTACCAATAAATCATAACCCAAACTGATGGGGAAAATTGTCTTTTGCCAGTGTTGGCGCTGCCAGAGGACAAGTCAATAGAGACCAGACTTTTTCACTCTGAGGTCCCCAGGCCAGGTCTGGGTCCTGGCCAGAAGTGACAGAAAATCATTGACACTGAGCAGTAGATGTTCTCTCCAGGAAGGGTTTTTGCCCTTTATCTAGTTTGTGTTAAACAGCAGGTACATGAACTAAACAGAAACCATCCCAGCTTTGTCTCCTGCTGGCTTAGGATCCACCACACTAATTTCTGTTATCTGAAGAGGAGGAGACTTGAGCCTACCTGATCCATGGGACCCTGTCACCCCTCATGGCTCCTCCTGCCTTGCCACACTTCTTCTGGGGATAGCTAGTTTCATTCTTGCTGTTCACCATTAGTTCCTTCCCACCAGCACTAAATTCACTTCTGATGAAGCTACTCAAGTAGACCAGGAGGAAGCAGTGTCCATGCTGAGCATTAGGGTTGTTGCTGCTGTTGGGACAAAATAGCAGGATTTTTGTTTTCTAAATTAATCCTCTAGTGTCTACTGGCAAGTTGTTTTCCTCCCTGCTTTTCTTATTCTAAGGTGACCCCAGTTTTTTCTCCCAGGTTTGCATAATTCCCAGAAAATAGATCAGGATAACAGGGGAAATAGGGTGAGCTCTTCCCAGCCCCCTCAGCGTGATTGCTGTCTCCTGCTTTCTCCTTCGGTGCTGTGTGGTGGATCCTCCTCCTCCCCATCTACAGCCCGTTCATCAGGGGCATTATGCCATTAAATGACCAAGCACTTCTTGAGTTTTAGGTAGAGTTTTGCATTTCCCAGTTAGTGGATTTCTCTTGCTGCTTCTCTCCTGAGATGATGATGCTCTCTGCTCCCCCACCAGGTCTCTCCCATGTCATCATAGAATGGTTTGGGTTGGAAGGGACCTTAAACACCATCCAGTGCCACCCCCTGCCCTGGGCAGGGACACTTCCCACCAGACCAGGTTGCTCCAAGCCCCCTCCAACCTGGCCTTGAACCCCTCCAGGGATGGAGCAGCCACAGCTTC
>JAOTQQ010000071.1:2465814-2483350 GCA_026546715.1 Gallinago undulata | reverse complement strand
TGGCCTTGAACCCCTCCAGGGATGGGGCAGCCACAGCTTCTCTGGGCAACCTGTTCCAGGCTCTCACCACCCTCGCAGCAAACAAGTTCTTTCCAATATCTCATATAAATCTCTCCTCTTTCAGTTTAAAACCGTTACCCCTCGTCCTATTGCTCCACTCCCTCATAAGGAGTCCCTCTCTGACTCCTGTAGTCCCTTTAGATACTGTAAGGCTTGGTCACAAGTGACAACCACGCTGCTTGGCACCAGCACAACAAAGCCACCGCCACCGCTCAGTTTAAAGCAAATCAAAATGCATCTGCAGCAGCCCCTCCAGCTCACAGAGAGGAGAAGATTAATGATGAATGAAGCCAAGCAGTGGTTAGCACAACTCAGAACGAGATACTCCTTGAGAGGGAACGCTTCTGTGACTGCGAAGCGGTGCGGGTATGGGAGGAACGCGTCTCGAGGCGACAGCACAGCTGTTCCCACCTCCCTTTCTCCACCAGTGACTCACAGGGACATGATACTGCCTGGAGATCCCACGGGGAGCAAAGTGGTTTTGCCCCACAGTCGTGCTGCTTCATGTTTGTGCTCACAGCGATTTTTCGGAGGAGAGATCCGTTCACGTCGAAACCAGTGAGAAGCACGGCAGGGCTGAGCAGTTGGGATGGGAAGCTTGGAGAGGAGAAGAGGACCTGGTGGGTCTGGGTTGGGAGTGTTTCCCTTGGGTGCATTCGTGTAACCTCCCAGCTCTGAGAACACAGAAAGCCTCATTGGCAGAGCAGAAAACCAGCTCTTGTTCAGAGCAGGGTTTGGGAAGGGGTATCTTCTGGCGTGCAGAGGAGAGCACCAGCCCTCCAAGTCCTCCCACGGAGAAGATGGGAAGCGAGAAGAGGAAGGGAGGGGAGAAAGCACGCGGTAGGGCGACTTGGCAAAGAGGAGAGCGGGGAGAAGGCACGTGTGTGAGAGACGTGGGAGAAGAGGGGGGAAGGGATCCAAGAGCTCCCATCAACATTAGGAGAGGAGATGACTGGGTAGGTAATTTGCTATGGAAGCAGGAGAGAGCGAAGCAGCCTCAGGAGGAGAGAACAGTTGGCAAAGGGCCTTTGGAGAAGACGACGGGCGCCAACTTAGAAAGGAGCCTCTTGAGAAAAAGCAGTACCCCTCGTTCTGGGTCTTCTGCAGAAACTCCTGGGGCGTCAGTCTGTGCCTCCCCACTTCTCTGTCTCCGCTGAGGTAGGGTCAGTGATCTCTGAGAAGATGTGCAAATTCAGCTTGAAACCAACTTCCAGGCAGGAAGGGTGACGTAAAGAGGTGATGGACAGCGTCAAGTACGTGACACATGCACCTCTATTTTATGATACCAGTATTTTAACCTGTTTTTCTCTGAAAAGAGGGGAAATTCTTGCTGGGACGTCTCTATTTCTTGCCTCGCGTCAAGATCTGAAACCTGTGAGAGGCCAGAGAATATCCTTCTAATTAACTTAACAAAGAATAGGTTAATAAGTAGCTTGATCAAAGTCTGAGTTCCTGTATGGGAAGGAGATTTTGGGTAGTGAAGAGCTCTTTAATCTATCAGACAAAAGCGTAACAAGATCAAATACGGGAAGTAGAAACCAGGAAAGATTAGAAATAAGGAAATGCTTTTGTTACAACAGGGGTAATTAGCCATTGGAACTATTTATCTCAGTACGTGGGGGATTCACCACCACTTTGAAGTGGCTGAATGAAGATGGGATATTCTTGTACGAGAAATGTTCCAAGTCAGCTGGCAATTATGAGCCCGGCGCAGGAACTGCTTTGCTTAATTCACCAGCTTGTGCTTTTCATCAGTTGAGATTGGCTGATTCTTCTGGTTTGGAAGACCAAGCTCCGCAGTTTGTGAGCCGATGAGGAATTGCGGATACTGCTGATGAGCAGAGCACCTGATGGTGCAAATATTGGCACCAGGAATTAGTCAAGGAGTGCAAAGGAAATGTTATTAATGCCTATAAGTATCTAAAGGGTGGGTTGAAGGAGGAGCGAGCCAGTGAGAGAACGAGAGGTAATGGGCATAAGTTGGAACACAGGAGGTTCCACTCAAATATGAGAAAAAACTACTTCCCAGTGAGGGTGGCAGAGCACTGGGACAGGCTGCCCAGGGAGGTCATGGAGTCCCCTTCTTTGGAGATTTTCAAGACCCGCCTGGATGCTCCTGAGTAACATGCTCTAGCTGTAGGCAATCCTGCTTCAGCTGGGGAGTTGGACTAGATGATCTCTACGGTCCCTTCCAACTCTAAAAATTCAGGGAAATTCAGTGAAAAGGGTTCTGTTGAAGTAGGAAAGAGGAATACGTGGAAGTCTTTACTAATAACTTGGTAATTCTGCTGGAAGGAAAATGGCTTTCCTGCAGACCCACCTTACATCAGAGGTGGCTGGAGGTGATGTCCCCTCATCAGACCTGTCATACCGTGTGTGCACTGTCACAGGACTCAAAATGCGGTGGCTTTGTTTGTCCCACCTCGTAGCCTTCATCTTTCAAGCAGTTCCCAAACATAATGAATCCACCCCCTGGCATACCTTCCTGGCTCCTTGTTATCGTGGCTTGTTTTATGGGTAAGTTGGGGTGGCACAGAGATTTCATTCAGGCAATTAAGGAAAGAACTTGTCAGAGCTGGGATTAATACTCCGGGCTCCAGAGCGCCGTCTCATTTTAAAATTACTAATGGAGAGCTAGGAAACCTATGTCTGCTGTTGGCCTGAATTTGATCTTCCTTTCTTAAATAAGAATAATGAAGGAGGGAAGGGGGCTGGAGGAAGGCAGAAGTACCGTCGGGAGGCATGGTGGGGAGCACCAGAGGCTTCCACGCTCGTTTGTGTCTCTGGCAGCCTGACCCCGCCGTGAGGATAATCAAGTTGAAAATTAAATCAAATTTCAGACGTTACACCAGCCAATTAAAGAAGCAATCACATCAAAACATGCATTTTTAAAAAGTTTTTGCTTACCCTGTCGTAATTAATTTATTTAGCAGGAAAACTTTTTGTTTGGACAAAATACTTGTTAAATGGATCATGAGCGGTCGAGGGAGCAGAGACGCAGCTACACGGAGGCTGTGTGTTCCTGAATGTCACCTGAAGTTCCCCGAAGATCTAGCTGGATAAGTTTTAGGGGGAAGGTCTTTTCCTACCACGAACCAAACACGATGTATCTTCTTTTCAGACAGGATGACTGGAGGCATGATTGCTGTTTGTGGCCTGTCCATTAACCTTAAAAGTGTCTTTGATCAAATAACTTACTATCTCTTTGCTGTGATTTCCCTTGATGCCTCCAGTTAGAAGAGTGAATAGCTGCCGAGTTGGATACTTGGCTCCTTGGAAGTTATCACTTCCCTGCATGCTCTCGGCATCAGTTGATGGCAAAAGAGTGATTTTTCTCTGGTTTTCTGCAGCTCAGAGTCCCTGCATTTTGGGATCTTTCCTCTGTATTTAGGCAGGTTGGTGTTTATTTTGCCTGTGGCCTGTTGAATAGGCCATCATATTTAGGAAGATAGTTATTTTTTTTTTCTTTCTTGATGTTCCTCTTGGAATGTCACTCTTTGAACCTTTGTGAACACCTTTCAGTAATGAAAGAAGGTGGATTGCAGGTGTGTCTTTCACCTTTTACTGTAGGAGATGAGGCTTGCAAGGTTTATTGTATCAGGATGTTCCTGCAAACTTCTTGTGTCCTGCTGTTACCACCTCTTAGTTGGACATTCATTATTCTCCCAGTCTTGAGACTCCATTCAAGGAATGACAAGTGCAAATTTCAAAAATTAAAGCAATGAGTGGCCTTAATTAAGGGAGCAGCTGCTGAAGAAGTCTCATGAAAAAGTGCCTTACAGTACAGGAGGACCTGAAGAGGACCAACGGGTCAACAGCTGATGGAGAAGAAAAGGGGTCACCAACCCAAGCCCAAGGAGGATGATCTCCTGCTTTGCTTTGTCTGTGGTTTGTAGATCAGCAGAACAGCCGTAGCCAGGGGACAGTGACACTGTTCTCCTCCATGGGCCCAGGGATGATACAGTGGTGTTGACCTGGAAAACTGCTTTTTCACAATTTGTGGTGCACAGGGTGGCTGGATCCAGTCTAAGAAGAAATTGGTTGGAATGTGCTGAGTGTCTCAAGAGGTAGAGTTTGCTTTCCATCATCTGGCAGTGGTTAGTTTGTGAGGAAAGGAAGAAATGTGATGTTTGAAGACTTGAATTCCTGATGCTTTTTCCCTCCCCCCCACCTCCTTTTTGTTCAGGAATAGATGGGGACTGGAAGCAGCCGCCGCAAGTTTGCAGTTGCCTGAACTTTTCGTTATTAATTAATCCCATCTTTATTCACACAGCAGTCTCTTTGCCTCAGAACATGGGTAATAAACACCGATCAAGCAGGCAGCTATGATAAATTATCTATTTAATAATTAACAAATTAGTCCTAACAGATGGAACCAAAACAAAGTTGTCTGTATGCGCACACGGCGTGCGGCTTGCCTTCCCCCGTTTGTCACACTGAGGTATTGCTGGAGATTTTGGCACGTCCCCACTGATCTCAGGTTGGTCACCCTCACATGTCCCCACTCATCTCAGGTTGGTCACCCTCACATGTCCCCACTCATCTCAGGTTGGTCACCCTCACATGTCCCCGCTCATCTCAGGTTGGTCACCCTCACATGTCCCCGCTCATCTCAGGTTGGTCACCCTCACATGTCCCCACTGATCTCAGGTTGGTCACCCTCACATGTCCCCGCTCATCTCAGGTTGGTCACCCTCACGTGCCACACGGGCTGCGCCTGAGTTTTTCTCTTGGTCTGCTATGGCTCCTTCTAGAGCTGATGTTCTCCATGTGCCACCAGTGAAAGTGCATGAGGCAAAGCAAGGAGATGCCATGGAGGAAGAGCGTGATGGAGAAGAGAGGGGGATCCTGGCTTTTTAGCACTAGTTAGGATGCAGAGCATCTCTGCCGAAGAATCAGCTTGTCCATTGTGATCTGTTGTGTTGAATTAATAGAGATTATAGTCTCTGTAATTCTCTCTGCTATTATCTAGCAAAGAATAAAAAGTCAATGCACTGCTGAGTTAAATAAACATGAGGCACCACAGTCATATGAGCATGGTATCCTGTGAGCTAACCGTGCATATATTATTCATCTCCAGTTATTATTCATGACCTTTCCCTCACCGTCATGGCTCCATCACTTGTGAATTTATAAGTTCATTAATAATGAGTGGGAATTAATAATGTATTTTCATTATATCCATCGGGTATATTTACAGCATTCATAATGCATTCAAATAACTGATTCGAGGTGTAAAAATAAAACCACAGCTCTTCCATGGGCCCTCACCTTTTTGATTTTGAAGAGTTACTATTTCTGTTAATAATCCTTCCTGCTTCCATTGCCGTGTGGCCATGCTGTGTAATAGCCTGCCATCTGCCACCATCATGCTTAAAAAGGCTCGAATCAAGGCAGGAAATATCGTTATTGTGTGAGATTAGGAGGAGATGATCCACAAATTAATCATCGTTGAAAGCGGCACCAAAATTCGGAGAGCGTGGGAAAGGTTGGAAGTTGAGCTGTTCCCTTCTCCTCTCTTCTCCCCCCACCGGTTTGGTGGGTGGTGGGGGACACACTGGGGTGGAACATCGGATCCATCCAGGCTGGGATGCTCCAGGGAGCACAGGGATTTGCTGGGGGTGTTGCTGTACCTGGGACAAAGGCACCACGGCAGGTCACGCCGTCTTGCTTTGCTTTAATTGGGAGACGCCTCCCTCCTTCCCTTTCTCGTCGGCAGCAGTTTCATCCTCTGGGTTTTTTTAGAACCTGTAAGTTTTTTGCAAGCTCTCTTTTTCCTGTTTTCACGTTGTTCTCAAGAAGAAAACTCCAAACCCCGTTTGTTTTTCGGAGGATGTCTTTCCCCTGACTCTCTCTAGGAAAAGGCTGGGCACGGGCACATGGAGTCTGAAGGTTGGAGACACGGCCGTAGAGAAGCAGTTAACAGAACTAATCCTGTTTCTCTTCCACTTCTTTCCTTTTCAAGTATTAGGGGGATTCGTATTTTATTTTGTCAGCAGTACTTTGAGTCGCGTTTCTCCGGTTTTATTTCGGTGCTCATAGCCCCGTGGTAACACTCAACTGTAAATAAAATTCCCCTTTTATCTGTTCCCCATTATAAGCACGGGCTGCCTGCTTTTAAACAGCTGCAAGAATATTGAGTGTAATGAAGGGGCCGCCTTCAAAGCACGTACTTGATATTCAGAGAGGACAGGAAAGGCTGCCTCTAGCCCCATGGAATTGGAAACACTTAATAGAAGAGTCAGTTGGATATCAGTAAGAATGTATATATTATTTTCTCTACCAACTAATAAGATTTTTAAATAAAGCTAAAGCTGATACGTCTGGCTGAGTCCCTGCCCTCGGTGAGAGCTGCAGCTTCACCAAATGGCAGAGGGTTGAGCGACGTGGGTTCTGGGTGCCCTGGCTGCTCCCTGGGAACGGCTCCGGAGGGATGGAAAAAAGGGAGGCAGGAGAAAAGAGCTACAAGCATGGGGACAGTAAGCGAGCTTTTTTTGGATTGGCTTTAATCAAAACATAATGGCGTGAGTTAGAGCATAAAGCAAAGGAGGGATTTTGCTTGTGTCAGCCCGGAGGAGGGAGCCGTTCATTTCACTCCATCATTTTGAATTGCTTTCTAGAGTGTTTACTCATCCATCTTCTCCAGCCAAACACTTCACTCTGCCTATCACCCGTCCTTCCTTTGGATTTAAATTAGGAGTCTGTATTAAATCGAGTATCTCTCTTTGCCTCTTGGGTTGTTGTGGGTTTTTTTTCCTTCTTGAAGCCATTTTGGACCCCTAGACCAGTTTGGTCCTCCCTTTAAGTGGCCCAAGTTAACCGGGAGCCTGCGTAGCCACTGTCTTTGGCCAACGTTGTCAGAAGAAGGCAGGCAGTGACTGATGTGATCTGGAGGCAGCCGGTGTGTACGGTGGATAAATGTGCCTGACGCTTTGTGATAGAGCTGGTAATTACATTTCACAGTGAGCAGTATTAATAGTGAAAGGAGGCTCCGGCCGGCTGCCTGAGCTCGGGGAATAGGGGAGAAGAGGGAGTCATTTATTAACCTGACGAATTATGGAAAAATGGACTTTTCCTTTGAATGCAGAGGAGCTCCCCTGGATGCGATGCCTTTTGAGATATCTCAGGGCCTTTGGTGAGCACTGGTGGTCCCGAAACCTCCTTTCTCTCTTTTTACCCCGTCGTGCCACCACCCCTGACTCTTAGAACTTCCATCTCTCTCCTTTTGCTCAAATTCCGTGTCGTGGTTTTGTGCTGTGTAGAGATGGTGCTTGGCTGGGGATTCACAAACCTTGAGATCTAAAGACCAAAAGTTTTAGAAGATTTTTGAACTTATAGAAGAAAAAGTGAACCCCTGAAAGGGAAGAGAGTCAGCTGTTGGGGTCAGATGGTATCAGGCAGGAGGGAGAAATGCCCTCATGCCTGTCCCAGAAACAGGATTCTCCATCAATGTGGTCTTGGGGACATGGTGGAAGGAGACATTCCCATTCTGGGAGACTTACCAAGAAGCAACAGAAACTTTTGTGTTTCAGTCTTTCCTAGGCAATTCCTTACCATTTTCCATAAAGCCCTTTATGGAAAAAAAATAATCCATAAATGCATTTTCTATAAAAACTGCAGTTGAGAGGGGAAGCCAATCTCCTCCAAACTTTCCTTTTTATGCAAGATCTTTTCCTCTGGATCTTCTCTGCTCTCTCCTCTATGTTCCAGCCACTTCTTTGATTCTCCCAAGGTTTGTCAGCATTCACTGTGTATCCCACCTTGGCGCCGTTTCCCTTCCAGCCCAGCAGGAATGCAGGAGGGATGGTGCTGGTCCAGCCAGTCCCTTGATGTTCAGAAGGGCTCTAACGTGCCTTCAAGAAAGGTGTAGCTGTTGACACAGTGGATGCTCAAAGCCCCCAGGGCTGCAGTGCTGGGTTGTGCAGAAATCTCCCAAGGTTCTTTAAAGGGAAAACCTGCCAGCTCTGGGAAGGAGCACAACGATGGAAAGGAGCTAGAGAGAATTGCCAAAATTGAAGGTATTAGAAGTGCTCAACACCAGGATGATTTAACGGTGTGATTGCTTCTTAATGCAACGCTTACAAGGTTTTTTATTAGATTCCCCCTCACCCCATTCTTTCCTTCTAAACGCTGTAGAAAAGGGCCAGCTTGAAATAAACATCTGGGGTTGTTATACCATATCACTCAGTTTAATTAACTTTTAAATCATATAATGTCACCTGGATACGTTTCTGAATTCTATAAGCCTAAGAGACAGTGAGAACTGTATCTCTATTCAGTTACCACCTTTGATAAAATCACCTTCTGGAGGCTACAGGGTTCTCCTCCACCCTTTCCTCCTTACCAGAATTGCTCTTCTTCGGAGAGGACAGGCTGTGACCAAGTGACTAGTAGCTTAAGGGCTTGGAATTATGGTCTTGTTGAGTTGGTGTTGGGTGATATCCTTGTGACTTCAGGTCAGCAAAGCAGCTCTCTGGTGTCCAAAATAACTTTATGCTGATGGTTTCAGAGGCTCTCTGTCCATACTGCAGGTTTGTGCTCTTGGTCATGAGATGGTCTTGCCCAGCAGGTGACAAAACAGAGGGGACCGTGCATTAGGGAGGGAGGAGATGTGTCCCCTCTAGAAGTCTCTAGTATTAATTTGTGCTGTTCTCTAGTACGAGTTGCCCATGTGCTGATGTTTCTCCAACCCTAAGAAAGCATTTTCCCCGTGTGGGGACTTTCAGAGCCAGTAAATGGCTATGGTAGCATCCATCCACGTGGCACTTTGTAGGTGATTAGAGCAGAATAACAGGGGAAAGAGCTAAAACATGAGATTGTCTGTTCCCTTCTTCATCCCCAAGGAGAGAGCAATCCAAATGGTCCATGTCTTTGTTTGCCCTGAGCTGAGTCCACCCTGTGCACGGGAAGCTGGATCTCAGAGGAGTCGTACATTGACTGCTAGGGCTGATCCTTTAGGGTATTGATTATTCAAAAAAAAAAAAAAAGAAAAAAAAGAGTGAAGTTATTAGTGCTGCTGGAGAAGAGGAGCACAGAAGGATTAGGAAGCAAAAAGATGAAGGTGCTCCAAAAGCACTCAGTAGAGTCCAGATTTAAGGAACTGGTTGATAGATGCCTTTGAGATGTCTGAGCAGATAGCCAGGAGAGAAAACAGAGGAGATGGGAACTCAACCTGGAAATTATCGGCGTAGAAGCCATGGTTGAGTGTGGGAGGGGGAAAATTCATGGAAAGGGGCAGAGTTACAGAAGAGGGGACCAAGGACTGTGCCTGGCATGAATGTGACCAAGAGGGTTTGTGGAGCAAGAAACAGAGAGGTCAACATTGGGTTAGAGGAGCGCACGGACATAACAAACGGGAGGAGAGAAATGGGAAACTTTAAGGGTTAATAGTGCAGATAGGAGTATGAAAAGACCTGCCGGTGAGAAATGGAGGGGTTGGGAAAGGCCACTGAGAAGGTCTCGCTTCTGGTAACCTCCGAGGTGGAGAATGAATTGATCGGCCACGCAACAATGTCGCTGCATCCGCTTCATCTTTATTTAAACTTCTTCCTTTTGTGCCTGAGCTTTTTCCCCAGCCCCAGCAGCGCGAGCGAGCTGGGCTGCTGTCAGCTCTGCACCGTCCTGCTGTGCCTCTGGTCCCTTCTTTGATGGTACCTTTCTCACCGTCTGGGATGTTACCTTCCAACTCAGCTGATTTGCAGAAACCCAAGTGATTCTTAAGCTTTTTTTTTTTTTTTTTTTTACCCTTTTTTTTTTTTTTTTTTTTTTTGTAGTGTTTAACTTGGTTAAATTTTTGTCTGAATTCTCGAAGGCCTAACTAGGTCTACTTCATTTCTGGAATAATCTGCTACATCATCTTGGTACCAAAATTCTTCCCTGGCTGCTTCTGTGATACTGCTCTCTCTGCCAACTAAAAGCTGTATCTGTGCAAATAGCATTTTACGCCTATTACCAGCTGAATGTGAGCATCACTGGTGCGCCTGTTGAGCTGTGTTTGAAGAAGCTCAATGTAGAATGAGGTTTCACAGGCAGCAGCAGGAAAGTAGTTCCTCTGTAGGAACTTTTTGCAGTGAATAATGCAGAATACAACTAACTGAATAACCAGGTTTAAGTTTGTGGGATTGCAAGCTAAAAATAACTTAATCTTTTCTCGTAAACTGTGCAAGCTCCTTATGTTGTTCTTAAAGATAATAAATCAGTCTGGCTTAGTACAGCCTTATATCATTACCATTTTTTAAGGTTGATGCCTTCAATAATTGAGTTTTGTGTTCAGCTCACTGTTATCTCTCTGAAAAGAACAAAGTTTGGGTGTCAGAAAACTATCATAAGAATTACCTGTAACATTTAAAAAGTGCACTTTATTTTTTCAAAAATTCTCACATGAGACTGTATTTTGCCTGAATTTCCTGAAGAGAAAATTAATAAGCCATAAACTGGGAATAGACATAAATATTCTGAAAAGAAATGTTTTAAAGCAAATATGAAATAGCATTAAAACTCATTACAAATTTAAGGAAGGTCAGTTTCTACTTGTAAAACTAGTTGCTAGAAGGAACCGAAGTTAAGCTAATGTTGCTATCAGTCATTTACCAAACTAAATTTTGATGTTCTGATAAAAGGCCATGGAAGATTCAGAAAACTTCAGTAGAAAATGAGTGACTTCTTCAGTTACACAGAGATACACAGAGATTAAGAACTCTCTTAATTTATTGTATACTAAAGTCATTTTTACTATCATTTACCCTCTTTACATCCTCCTCACAGCTGTAGAGAAATCCTCTCTCAGGGAAATCTACTTTTTTTTTTTTTTCTTTTCAATAATTGGAGATAAGGATTCTGAAAATACTGCATTATATTACTAAATATTTTTGCTCTTCAAACTTTTTTAGGTTTAAAGCAATGGTAGTCGTTATTTCAGGTTATGAGTAAACTCTGTGTACAATCAGTGCTCAATTAAGCTGCATTTGTTATTTATATATATATAAAAATGTATTATTTCATATGTGATCTTCTTGTGTTTCTCTAAGTTTATTAAACTTCTCTCTTGAATGGTGGATATTTCAGTACACATACAGTAAAACTGTGTACAATTCAGAATACTCGTGGAAGCATGCAGTAATACAGACTGCTTCATTTCTGTAGTGAAAGCTCTAGATCATATCCGTCTCAGACCTTCCTAATACTGTAACTATGTAATTATGACTATATGATATATGTTGCTCCTGAGCCTCATTTAGGTGCATATTTGACTTTGGTCAAATATGGGTTTAGGGTTTAGGTTTTTGTTATACTTTGTTTATACTATATACTTATACTTTTGTTAAGTTTACTTGTGTCTTTACTGTCATTGTAGTGTCTAGGTATAAGTTACTGTTTGAAGTGTCTCTGTCTGTGTTGAGTTTTAACTGGATGGTTACCTGTGCAATTCTTCCCAATGTCTTGGATATTTCTCTGGAGGTCTTTAAACCTATCATTGCTCTTTGTTTCAGTAGTTTCTTTGATTTCAAGACACTTGTTCTAGATCTGTTAGACTGTATAAGCATGATGACTGAAATATTTGACTATAATATGTTGGATGAGAAAATTGACTACTTTAAGCTTGAAATGGTTAAAAAATTGTCTGTTTCTTGTATTCTCATATTCCTTGGAGGACCAAATGCCGTTCAAATATATACTGAGTTCAAATACAACATGAGATCTTGCAAAATATTGGTTATAAAGCTGCTTTTTTTTCTTTTTTTACTACACTCAAAAACCATGCTGGGTTTTTTTCTGAACAGTTTTTGGTTACTGCTCTGACAATGAGTCTGGAAAAAGTGTATATGTAGTGACATGTGACTTAGGAACTTGTAGATTAAAACTAGTCGTTCCATTGGGTTATTTTGTGTTTGGATCCCTTCCACAGTCCAGAGGCCAGCAGTAAGAGTATAGGTGATGCAGCAGCAGAAATAAGCAATATGGGAATACAGGGAGAGATGGAGTTAGTTCCTTCCTTCATTTCCTTCCAGTGTTTAAGTTGATGTGAAATTAGAAAGTAATGGGGACAGAGGAGTCCATTTGAAAGGGGATTATCTGCCATCTTAATACTTTTGAAGTATGATAATGGCTTACATTTCACCTTATAAGTTTATTTCTTTCTGCTTGTGGAGATTTTGAAAAAATACTTAATTTTTCTCTTGAAAGGGCAGCTGACAATTTTGAACTTCAAACATCAGCTAAAGATGTTATTTCAACAGCTAATACCTTCTTGCAGTTAAATTAGTTTTTCATTTACTCAGGCATAAGCAAAGACTTGGTCATGTTCTCCTCTGATTACTGGTTTGGGATTTTTTATTTTATTATTTCGACTTTTTTTTCAACAATGCAGCCAAATTTGAATTGTAAATACTTTGGAAAACATCCAGTTGAAGCAGATGTTTCTACTGTAATCTGTTTAATTACAAAAAATACTTAATTGATTTTAAGGTTTGGGAAAACTGAAGTTTAAGTTGGCCTGGTTATATTTATTTGCAAATACTTTGATTTTAAAAAAATAATCTAGATTTAGAAAATATAAATAGAAGACAAATAAATAATTCTTGTTCATGATCCATTTTGAAGAAATGCTATTATTTTTCACCACTTCAATGAGACTATTGAATGAGAGTGTATTCTCTTTCAGTAAGTAATTTCAGGTTATTTAATACTTCTACATAAGAAATTAACTGTATTTACTCATACTTATTATGTCCTGCTTCGCAGGTATTGCAAGAGACTTAACTGCAAGTTGATGGATAAATAATACTCAGTTGAGAAAAAGATCTTTTATACATGCCACTTGTAAAATTCCAGCACAGGATAGTGAGAGGATATCTCCAGTTGGAAGGCAACTTGGGAGGGTTCTAATCCATCCTACTGCTCTCAAAACAGGGTCAACTGCAAGGTGAGACCAGGTTGCTGAGGTTTTAGTCCAGCTGGGTCTTGAAAGACTTCAGGGACTGAGATTGCACAGGCTTTCTGGGCAGTCTCCACCACAGCCTGCCGGCCCTCATTAGGAGGAAGTTTCTCCGTATCGCTAGTCTGAACTTTCCATGTTTTGGCTTGCACCTGTTGTCTCTTGTGCTCCCACCATGCACCACTGAGGTCTCTGGGTCCATCTTCTGGATGATATTCTCATAGGCACTGCGAAGCTGCTGCATAACTCCTACTTACACAGTAGGAGCTGTCTCTTCCTAAGGCAGAACAAGTCCCAGTCCCTCAGCCTCCCCTCACTGGTCAGATACTCTTTTGCACTTGCTCCAGTTGCTCAACATCTTGTAGTTTTGGTCCACCAATATAAGAATGCATATTTTTTTTGTGTGTGTTATTTAGTGACTGCTGAGGGGGATAGTCCCTTCCCTTGATCTACCACCTTGATCCAGACAAGGATACTACTGGGCATCTCTGCTGCCAGGGCAGGCTGCTGGCTCAGCTCATCCCACAGTCCCAGCAACTTTCCAGAGATACCCCAGCTGGTACTGATGCAGTGGGTTAGTCTGTCCCAGGGGCAGGATTTGGTAACTGCTGTTGTTGAACTTACAAGGTTCCTGTTGGCCCATTCCTGCAGCATCTCTAGGTCTCTCTGAATAGCAACTTTGTCCTTGAATGCACCGATGGTAGCACCTCGGTCTGGTGTTGTCATGAAACCTGATGAGAATGCACTTCCAGGCCATGGATAAATATGTTAAATGGGATGTGTTTGCTTTCCATCCAGTAGGTATTGTGAGTTTTGTACAGTCTGAAGGGAACTTAGAGATCATGTGATGTGTAGTGTCTAATAGTTTAGTTCCTTGTATCCAGTGAGTTGTGAAATCATTTCTGTTTCTAATGCAGGGTGGATTTTGCCTGTGGTTCCTCATTGTTAATGACAGTACCCTTTTTAGGTTAAGATAAAGTGTTGTTAAGGTAGCTGTTCTACAAAAAACCCCTATGTTTTATCATGTTGTAAAGCCTTGAAGGTTCGTTGTGTCATGTAAACTGAAATGAAATATAAGACTTTTTAAAACATAGTTTATTTGCCTTTTGTTTTGGCTGGCTGACAATATTTCACACTTTTACTCTCTAGTTCTGGGGATTTTTTTTTTCTCAAACAGGTCAGAATTAAGCATAGACCAATTTAAAGGGAAAGACAAATACCATTTCAATTGTTAGACTCAGGAATAGAATTACAGAAAGTAAAACCTGAGATTACATGTTAATGTAAAATTCAAAAGAAGATTTTTACTTCAAATTACTACTTGAATTGTAAAATTCAAAAGAAGAATTTTACTGGTAATTCTGTTTGAAAAAAACTTGACCTCATACATAGTAACAGTAGGGTTTGTTGGTTTTTTTTTACTAATGCTTTATGGTACAGATTTTGAATGGACATTATGACCATCTCTTCTCTTTCCTGCACCTTCACCCTGTGACTGAATAGTTTTTATACAGCCTTGTCTCTAACAAAAAACCCTGGTCATTTGGTAGTTGTAATTATCTAGTTTGCTAAACCTACGGACAGTCTCCGGCAGACTCTACCTGTAGGCAGCACCAGTCTGACCTGTGTAAGATGAAAGATTACTTCTATCTTTTCCCACAGTTAGTGGACATAAGGGAGGAGTAGATGTTTCCAGAAGAATACCTGGTAAATATGCCACAGGAAGAAAGCTACAATTAGTTAATTCCAGTATTAACGTACTTTATTATTTACACAGGCCAAATAAGAAAAGATTTAATAGCTGGAAAAATTCAGTTTCATTTATTCTAGTGGTTATTCCTACCATGGTATTTAGCACACTCAAGCATGTTACGTCTGCAGGTCTATGGAACTGGCCCGTTTCAAGTTCCCTTAGCAATCCATGCCATTTAGTTAACTGCCTGTGTAGCTGCAGCTTCAGACTGGAAGGGAACACTAAATCATCTAGTTTGATCTCCCTGATGTCACAACCCATTACAAGTTAGTAATTAGTAATCATATTTTAAATTCAGTGCCTTGGTTTAAGTTATATAATTCCAGCTCTTAAGACTATGGTGTAGGCACCATCCAAAACTAGTCTTACTTTGATTTGCATCTTTTCCCTAGAACATAAGGGTGTTATTTCCTGTCCAAATCTATCACTTTGTTCAGATTATAAATCTATTAAGAGCATTTGCTTTTTTGGGCATCAGACTTGTCAGGATACATCAATAAAGACGCTGTGGCAGCCGGTGCAGCCCTAGGCTGAAGAATGAGCCAATGTAGATGCAAAGATCTCGTCACGTCTCTTGAAGTAGGGCTGCAAATGCTGCACTGATGGCGGGGCCTTACCTCCCAAGTCAATCTGTGCTCCTTGTGCCCTTTTGAATTTCTGTCTTGAGAGCAGCTTTGCCTTTTACTATCCTATCAGTGATGATAGTATCGCCTAAGAGCAGGACTGCAGAGCTGCATTTTGCAGGCTCTATACAAACTGAAAAACCATTCAGTTACTTGAAAGCAGTGATGGTAGCTGGATTTTATATTGTATCTTACTGAGTAATGGAAGGAATTGGAAGATCTGGACGTTTTTACATTATACTAAGAGATAACATTTAAACTTAGGGTTTTGTGGATGGCTTTGTTGCTGTGTTGGTGTTTTGTTGTGTTTGGTTTGTTTTTTTTTCTTGTTTGTGTGGGCTGTTTTTTTAACCAAAATGGATTTCAGGCTTTTCTGATGTGATGTGATGCTTCTGTCCTGGAGTCCTTGGAAAATGCAAGCTTGTACATCAGACCGAAGAGAACAACAGTAGCTGCTGGTTCATGTTCTCTATGCCAGGAGCAAAACTAAAGTGCTGCTTGCTAGCAGAGTTAACTTTCTTCAAATTGTAATTAATTCATAGCTTACATGGCTAGGAACAGCTAGTACACACAGCATTTAAAGTAAAGTTAACATTCAGGCATCCTTAGTACTGAACTTGTGTCTATTTCTCCTTCTTTTGGTGAAGTGTTACTACTTTAAGAAGTTTACCAGATAGTTTCCTTTATTTTTTTTCTTTCTCTAGCTGACCGTGCTTGAAAGCATGAGCCTCCCAACCTTTTTCATTCCTTTCCCTGTTTATTTTTGTGGCTTGTCTGCCCTTAAAGATTTGCTGGCAAAGATTATTTTCCATACATATCTGTATCAATCTTCTTGGAAATAAGGTTATGCCAGGTGAAGAATGCATGTTTTGCCACTAAAACTGATTGTAATAAACTGTTGACTTTACGGCTTCTAGTATTCTCTACATTGCTACTTCTGCCAACTAGTCATATCGCACAGAGGTGTTCTCACACTCCAAACTAGCTATCTATACTTGAAAAATACTTTAATGTCATTCTGCACTCCTGTGTTCCCCATGTTTTTTTCTGGCGTTCTGACTGCATTACTAAATGGAACCTTCCCATGTGCGCTTGATTTGAAAATAAGTATTTGTACACAAAATACCAAATGCAGCTGTACTCTTGATCAAAACTTTAGATAGGATCTATGGCTTTTAAAAAAACACATTTAGAGACAGAAAATTACTTTTGAAGATGGGAAGTGAGATTGCTGATTGGTTTTGAAGAGACTTGTAGTGGAAGGTATACTGAAGGAATATAAGCTATAGACCCTGTGCTGCCTATTTGACCCGTGACTTTGTTTCAAAGACAGTTTTGGAAGCACTAAGGAGGAGATATGAGTTCTGGTTAAGCTGTTCTGTGTTGCCTACTTGGAGATTAGAGTTTCACAAATATGTCCACAAGTTCTAGGTTCAGTTTGTTCCACAGGTGCTCACATCATGTGTGACAGCCATTTGCTCAGCTGTGGCCAGATGTTTTCAAAAAGGTGGTAGCTTGATAGAACTGCTAGAATAAATTGTATTGGTAGAGCTGCTAGGTCTGAACTTATATCAAGAAATAAGATATATTGTTTTCCTTAGCCTTTTGGTAGCTTACATATTTCTGTGTAGGATAGTTCCATGAGGGAACCATTATATACCATAATAATGTGGAAAAGTCGAAAAAAAAAATGGGATGAGGGTGGTGGGAAGGCACAAAAAATACCCAAAAATACACAAAAAACGAAAACATTTTTGTTTGTATAAAAGGTCATCACAGACTTGAACCAGAGATGTATCTGCTATGAGACTATGCACTTCACACTACTTATTAGAAAATAGAATCATTATTTTGGAACTCCAGATATGAATACTTGAAGCTATAATGTAAACGAAGATCACAGGTAGGCTCACTGTTTCCATAGGTGCTGCTTGGAAGATTAAGTGACAATATGAAGGTGGATTAATTAGGATGTAGTGTTGGTCCTCTTCTCTATTCCTTCTACCTCGTAAGACAGCTGTGTAACAGGTCATCTGACTGTGTAGCAACACTGTAGTCCCTGGTCTGTATTGTGGCTACATCTTTTTCTGTATTTCACTGAATTTCACTGAATTTTTGGAGTTGGAAGGGACCATAGAGATCATCTAGTCCAACTCCCCTGCCAAA
>JAOTQQ010000071.1:2425533-2459733 GCA_026546715.1 Gallinago undulata | reverse complement strand
GCCCAGGTTGCCCAGAGAAGCTGTGGCTGCCCCATCCCTGGAGGGGTTCAAGGCCAGGTTGAAGGGGGCTTGGAGCAGCCTGGTGTGGTGGGAGGTGTCCCTGCCCAGGGCAGGGGGTGGCACTGGGTGGGCTTTAAGGTCCCTTCCAACCCAGACCATTCTATGATTCTGTGACACAGAGGGCAGAGCTGGTGGTGCAGGTGGACCCCAAGGCAACGGTGGCCTCTGCCTGGCCCCAGCCTGAGAACTGGTCCACGGCTGGATCCATCCAACCAGCCCCTGATGGCTGCGCTGCTTAGGGGGGCATTTATCCAGGGACTTATTTAATTGACAAATTTCACAGTCTTAAAGCTCAAGTACAACCTGGGGGAGAGGGAGTGCCTTTTAGGCTTCTTTGAAGTAATCCAGGATTTTGTATAACAATAATAGTAATAATACTTATTATTATTACTTATCAGGGACCTACACAAAATCATTGATGTTTGCCTTTGCCACCCGCCTAATGTGCATTTTGCTGATGCACAACTTCTGGTTGATACTGGTGCATAAATAAAATAAGCCCTGTTAATTTCAAACTGCTTGAGAAACATATACATGCAAAAATATAAAGCTTACTCACAGAAAAAGGGCAAAATCAGCAGGAAAAGAGGGAGATTATTTTCAACAGTGTCCTTTTAATTAGAGTGATAATTAATTCTTTTCCCTGACATGCACACGCAGATTATTCTTTTAAAATATTCCTGCTTGGAATAAAATGACTTAAAGCTACATGCCAGAGGAGCAGATCATAAATCTGAAGGAGAAAATTCGGGGCTGTGTGTATTTTGAGCACTCCTTTTGAATCCAAAATGGTCACTGGAAAGGACGCCGTAAAATCTAACTGTGAGGTGAAGAAAATAACTCCTCAGGACGCGAGTGCTGAGAAGAAGCAGAAGCTCCACGCAGGCACAGGGGGCTGCTGAGGTGGAAAACGGAGTTAATACATTTTGCACATACACAAATTACATCAACTCGACTCTTTTCCTGCCGTTGGGCTCGATGCATTGTATTTCCGTAACTTTTCCTGGCATCGTGGACTTTGAAGGCTGCTCAGGGAGGGATCTCGTTTGGAAAATGGATGTGGAAGCAAGAGGTGACTGTAGAAAGGGTGGGAGAAAGCCAGCAGCAGAGGAGGTGGCAGAATGGCCCATGACAGGGCAGGCACCAGAGCTGGGTTGGCCACGGGGTGGCCCAGCACAGACCAGCTGGTGTCCACCAGCAGGTGGACACAAGCCTCTGGTGAACCCGTTCCTTTTGGTGGGAGCTTGGCTGGCCTTGGAACAGAGATGGGTAATCGGGGCCTGGGGGGAAACAGGCTTGATGTGAGGGTCTGAGGTCCAGCTGTGGTGATGAAGAAATGCCAGGGAGGGGTGGAGAAAGAAGAGGGCAAGACATCAAGGGTTGGCAGAGAAGCCATAAGGGGAGAGGAGGGGAGAAAAGAGATTTGGTTCTGGAGGAATCCCAGCATCCATTGCTCTTAGCATTTTTTATTAAATTATCCCACAATTCCCTTTATGACTCCCCAAGCTGTGCTGGAGGAAGCCCCCGTGTCTCGCTGCCTGCCAAACCCCGGCTCCCAGCCCTTTGCTCCCGAGGAACATCGCCTGGAGCTCTGGCGCTTGGAGCCCTGGAAAGCCAGTGAGATGCCTTCAGCTCGGCAGGGAACCGTCTCGCTGCTGCCCTGTAGTTACACCGAGAAAATACCTCTGGAGGACCTGCTCCTGGGTGGGAGATTCCTCCCGAGGGCTGATCCCACACGCAGGTAGTGCCAGCCCTGCTTTGGAGAACTGCAGCGTTGAGTTGTGCTGCCCAGCCAGGGTTTGATTTCTTATGGCGGTGATTAAGACTACTCATTTAGGGACATAAAAGGAGTTGGCTCTCTAATTGCACGTACAGATGTTCCCAGACATAAAGCAGAATGATGCAGGGAGGCTGTAGCATCCCGCTCGCCGCTCTGTGCAGAGGCCAGTGCCAAAATGGGGAATTAAAAGGAGAGAAGGAAAAATAAACCTAATTTACCTGTAAAGGAGATGATATTGGAATGGGCAGGAAAGAAGAGGTGGAGAGAGAATGTGGGTGTGGGAGGATGGAGTTCATATTGTCCATACTGGGTTCTTTTGCTGCACCCAGGGCAGGCTGGGGGCCACAGAGTCATAATCAGCCACGAAGACCTCATCAGCCCAATCTCCATTGGTGCTAATTAAGGGAAAAGCGTTTCTTCCTTTCCCTTTTTGACAAAAGGATTTCCACACATCACTTTATTCGGTTACTTTTCTCCAGAGATGAGCAAACCAGGGAAATACTGTTTCTTTCTTCGTTGCTGTTAATTAAGCTGGGTCTGAAGCACCTTAGTGACCCTCAGGTGCCTCTCAATTTGCAGAGGGCTTTGCAGCCCTGAGATGAGCTGCAGGGATGGAGATGCTTTTCTCCATGAGCCCCAAAAGTGCACAAAACCCTTGATTAGAGGAGAGAAGCCCTGTCTAGAGCTACAGAGATGTAATCATGTACTTCTACCTGCCAGAGTGGTCTAAAAAAATGCCCTTTTTTTTTTTCATCTTTAGAGGACCTTGAGTCTTGTATTGGTCAGTTGAAGGCAAAGAGCATGTGGTAGGGGACTACAGGCATGCTTCCCCAAATCAACCCATTGCCTCAGCCATATCATAGAATCATATGGGGTTGGAAGAGACCTCTGGAGATCATCTAGTCCAACCATCCCCCCATATGCTGTGGTCTGCCCTTTCTCCTTCCTCTCCTGGTCTTAGTGGGGTCCCACCTGGCTGGAGAACCTCTCGAAGGCCTTTGCCTCCCTCCTTGCCGCTTGCTGAGTGGAGGGGCCTTGTCTTCTTTGGAGAAAAATGTCCTCTTGCCCTCCCATATTTATGTGACCTCTCAGCCTACAGTGGAGCAAACCAAAAGGAGCATTTTCTTTGCCAACCCATCTTCTCTGCAAGTTGGACATATGATCTGAGGGGGGGATGTGTGGGAGCACGCCAGATTTCCCTGGGATCATGGGAATTTCCCCTTCCTGACGGGTGTATCCTGTCTTCCTTCAGTCCCCCATTTCAGCCCCGGGTTCTGGTGCTTCCCCAGGTACCAGAGGCTGCAGTTTTCTGTGGTGGGACCCACCCCTCCACAACTATCCTCCTTCTTTTGCTTAACAACCTCCAGTTTTGTTTCTTGCTTCCCCTTGTCCAGCACTTGGCACTGGATCTGCTCTGGAGACGTCGTTTAAGTAAAGGCAGTCCCAGCGCATGTCGTCTTGGGGAGATAAATGGTTAAATGGATAAATCTCAGCTTCAGCTTGAAGCACTGATTTTTTAGGTTTAGGTTGTTGGGGTTTTTTTAAATTTATTTATTTCAAAGCACATCCAAGTTTCCAGGACAGCCGAAGGTGATAGAGATGGCACCTTAATTGAAAGGGGTCAGAGCGTTGCATGTTTTTTCCTGCATTAACATTCTGTGCATATTCCTCTTTAAACCCAAAGGCTCCGTCCAGCGCTCCTCGCTGGCCTTCGGAAAGAGAACTCCTGGAGCAGGGCTTAAAAGGCAATATTAAAAGGGGGCGAGAAAGAACTGAAAAGGGGATTACAAATCCAATAAAAAATTGCTCTCAGGAGTCGACAGTATCTGCCGGACAGGAAATATATTTGAGGTTGTGACGAGCTGCAAAACGCCTCAGCCAGGGAGAGTCTGGAGCGGAGGGTAAGCCTTTTTGGCTCAGTTAATCATCAAAGACAAGCAGAGGACGCTGGGCTCACGCGGGGGATCAAGTCCCAAGCCACCTCATGCATATTTCAGTGGCTCCAGCCCTGAGGGCCTTTGGGTGCTGATGGAGCAGCCGCCGCCGGGGAAGAATCTGCTGATGCCTCTCGGCGCCCGCAGCCGGCGGTGGGGGTAATGGATGACTTGTTTTGGGGAAGGTGACAGCCAAGCAGGCTCTGCGCTTGGTTCTCCAGGTGATTGGGGTGCCTCGTGGTCACGCGGAGCCATCTGGGGCTTGGAGAGCTCTGAAAATATGAGGTTCTGTGCTTTTTGACCGGTGCTCGGGTGAGAGCATCTCTCCTTGAGAGAGGGCAAGTCATTGGGGCGTCTCCAGGAGGTGTGAACAGCAGATGCTGCTTTTAACGTCCCGCTGGTTCATGAGGGATCCTTCCCTACTACGTTCAACCCATGCATGTTGTCACACAGATAATTTAAGATATTTTTATCAGTATTTACCTCTTCTCGGCAGCAGGGAAGGTGTCCCTGCCCAGGGCAGGGGGGTTGGAACTTGATGATCTTTAAGGTCCTTTCCAACCCAACCCATTCTATGATTCTGGGGTTGACCACAGAGGGGGAAATGCTCTCAACCCCATCAGCAGAGGAGGCAGCGGCTCTGACACTGCGCTTCCTCCCTCCCCTGAAGGCTTTGTGTTACAGGCTGGGTTTTTTTTTTAGTTTGGACCCGTTCTTTTTGTGGATGCTCTTTATCCTTGTGCCTTT
The DNA here is from genome assembly GCA_026546715.1 of Gallinago undulata. Classification (NCBI taxonomy): domain Eukaryota; kingdom Metazoa; phylum Chordata; class Aves; order Charadriiformes; family Scolopacidae; genus Gallinago; species Gallinago undulata. The sequence continues at coordinate 2,455,212 of JAOTQQ010000071.1, read as the reverse complement.
CATCCGAGCGGCGGAGCGAGCGGGGGTGGGAAGGGCAGGATGCTGGCTCAGCCCCTTCTCCGAGCGCCGCCGCCGCCGAAGTGCCTCGGGTAGACTTTGTTGGGAGTCTTTCTAAGAGCATCTGCCTCCAGTTGGGGTAATTACTACTCTGGAGCTGTAGTAGTGAGTATCTCGTTGATGGAATATGAAAGTGAGCAAAATGTCAGCTCAGCACTGCGCGGAGGCCTCACTGACACACAGGCTGCTTCTCAGATTGCTGGCATTTTTTGGGTTTTGGTTTTTGTTTTTTTTTTTCCAGTTAATTGCCTTTTTAATCATAGTGAAATTGCTCCTATTTGCATGAATATTCCAAACAGCAGGATCGGTTTGCTCTTGTCACAGATACTCCCTACATATCACAGTCAGTTTTGCTTAAGATGCCTCATCTTTAGAGGCTCAAACTTCTCCTCCTGTTGGTTCCCCCTGCCTGCCACAGGACGAGCAAATATTCTTTTATTTATTTCCAGAAGTATCCTCCCCTGCCCCTTAACCTGCTGCCCACCTCCCCAAAGGCACCTGCAGAATTAGAAAACAAAATTGTCTTAAAACAAAAAAAGCCCAGAGGACTTTTGTTTCAGGGACAGCGAGGAGCAATGAGGCATTTGAGCTGGCAACGTGTCTTTGTGGCCAAGGTGGCCGATGGTTTCCTAGGGTGCGTTAAAAAGTGTGGAATCGGGTCAAGGGAGGTCATCCTCCCCCTCTGCTCTGCCCTGGTGGGGCCACAGCTGGAGCACTGGGTCCAGTTCTGGGCTCCCCAGTTCAAGAAGGACAGGGAACTGCTGGAGAGGGTACAGCAGGGGCTATGAAGATGATGAAGGGATTGGAGCATCTCTCTGGTGAGGAAAGGCTGAGGGACTTGGGTCTGTTCAGAGGAGAGAAGAGACCTCATCAATGCTGAGCAACATCTAAAGAGACCTGGCTCCATTGCTAGCCTCGGCTGGTTAGCAGGAGGAGGATCTGCATCCCCCAGGAGATGCTGGAAACAGCAGCCCATGGTGGTGGAGACATACGTTCTCCTGCCGTGGATGTCCCAGCTGCCCGGGGTGGATGTGCCCAAGCGTTGGTGAGGTGCAATGAAGGTGTTGCTCAGAGTTAGCGACACACCAGGACGGATCCATCCACTTTCAAGGCAGTAAAGCCGTCAGAAACAGGGTAAACCATCAGTCATCTCAAAGTGTCAAGTTTTAAGCAGAAAACATTGATTTTAATGGTAATTTCTGCATAAAAATTAATGGCGCAATAAAATCTTAATTTGGAGTTTCAGAACAAATAACGTAATAGTAAAAGGCAGCATCCTGGAGTAATTTGAAAATGAATTAGGCCAGTGGAATCAAACTCTCTCCACTGAGATGCCTTTAATTGATCATCCTCCTAAGAGCTCGTTTACAAGCATCGTGAGAGCGCTCGCTGCCCCGGCACCTTCCAGGCAGCAGAGCCAGCACTGGGATGGGAACCAGTACATCCCTCCGGGTCCCAGCGAGGGGAGGAGGATGGGGAGGAAGTAAATCAAGTGTGGTTGGGTACAACGTTGAGTCTTTGAGGTTCGAACAGGGCTTGGGGGGGGGTGGGGTGGGGGAGAAAAATAGCACGTTCTCCCACAAGAAGCAGAAATGGAATGGCAGAGACTTTTTCTGAAATGTGAAAAAAAAAAAAAAAATTAAAAAAATAAATAATAATAATAAAAAAATAATATTTGCTGCTTCTTACTTAATTACAGTCGTGGCAGTTGCTATGTTGAAATGCTGCTTTAAAAGCCTTTGTGAGTAATTAGTGTCAAAAATATAAGATCTACAAAGCCATAAACTCACAGCTTGGTAATATTACCAAGTACTAATTAAAAAAAAGAAAAAAGAAAAGTCGCTCTTTCATGATAAGATTTCCAGCATAGCAAAAGATAAAAACGATGCAATTTGCAGATGATAGGAGGAAGAAAAAGGAAACCTGAGAGAAGGAAGGAGGAGAGAAGAAAGTCAATACCAACAAGGCTGTAGATCTCCGGGTGATTTGGTAATGGTAGTGGTAAGGGTAAAGAAGTGAAATATTGGAGTCTGAAGACAGAAATACAGTGGGGAATATATCCTGGGAGCATTCTGTGCTACGAAACAGAGATAAGGTTGAAGATCAGACATTATGGGCGAGAGGGATAAAAATACTGCTGTATTTGGGACTAAATAACCTGGCACGGCTCTGGGGAGCAGTAAAATATCTCAGGAACGTCCTAACTGGCAGAAAGAGAGATATCACATGCAAATCCCCGAGTGTAGCGTGGCATCTTGTGAGGGATGCGGGAGAGATCCCGTCTGATCCCGGGGTCCTGACCAGTCTGGACCCCGTCACTGGACTGGTGTTCCCAAGCAGAGGGAAAAACCGAGCTCACGCGTAGCAGCTCAGAGAATTTGGTTATGCTGAGATGAGGTGTTTGTGCTTCGGAGAAAAGATTAAGAGACCTCATTAAGGTATAAAGAAAACCCTGCTGGGAATAAAAGATCAAGGCTATTTGGGTTATTGTCAAATACAAGTGTCAAGGGACACAAAGCCGGGCTGAAGAAGGACCTGGATTCTACGAGATGCAAGCTGAATTTATTTTTTTTTAGCGGCACTTAATAATGCAACTATAATAACAACTTGTGCTTTCTCATGCCTTCCAATTTAAGATCTGAAAGCACTTTGCAAACATGAATTAAGCTTTCCAGGACCATTGTGAGGTGCAGCGAGCGTTCCTCTATTTCACCAACTGCAAACCCGAGGAGCAGCGTCTGAACAAGGCAGCCCAGCAGGCGTGGGAATGTGTCTTCATCTTAATCAAGTTGGGCATCGTCTCTGGGCTCTGCCCACTCACCAGGTGCAGTCCTGGGGCTGGCACAGGAGCTGTGTCCTCATGGACCCTGTGTGGTTCTTCATACCACCCCTTTCTACCTGAGACCTTGACCTTTGTGCAAACGGTGAGGTGTTTACGAATGGAAAAGCGGCCACGTGGCCATGAGCTGCCCCGTTGAGGGCTCATGCTGCTCCGAGGTCCTTAGTGTCCCTCAACCCAAGCAGGTTGAAGTTTCCTGTTCTCAGCCTCCCTAGCGTTACCACAGAATCACAGAATGCTATGGGGTTGGAAGGGACCTCTGGAGATCATGAAGTCCAAGCCCCTGCCAAAGCAGGCCCACTTAAGTTGCAAAAGAACATGTCTAGGCAGGTTTTGAATGTCTCCAGAGAAGGAGACCACCACCTCTCTGGGCAGCCTCTTCCAGGGCTCTGCCACCCTCACAGGGAAGAAGTTCCTCTTCATGTTTAGATGGAACTTCTTATGGTCAAAAGCATTACAGTGTGTGCCAGGAGCATCACAGGAACCCGGGGTAAAGGGGGACTTCTAGGCCATTTACATCTGCTGTGACTTGCAAATAACTGTATTTAGAGTTTGTACTGTTGAGGGAAGACCTTTCCTCTGGCGCCCTGCACCCTTCCAGATACATGGCTGAAGAGCAGGGGAACCAGAGGCTCATCCTCTGAAGTGTTCCTCAAAGGTTTCTGTTCTCATTTCATAGAATCATAGAATGGTTTGGGTTGGAAGGGACCTTAAAGATCATCCAGTTCCAACCTCCCTGCCTTGGGCAGGGACACCACCCACCAGACCAGGTTGCTCCAAGCCCCCTCCCACCTGCCCTTGAACCCCTCCAGGGATGGGGCAGCCACAGCTTCTCTGGACAACCTGTTCCAACCTAACAGAAGCTGCTGCAGGCAGGGGCCTCTTTGGGACTGTTAGGACTCTACCAGCCGTGAGAGTGAAGCTGCAGGTGGTTCCATCGCATGTCACGGGCTGGTTTGAGTCTGGAGTTTGTGCTGCTCTTTTCACCTTGACAGCGCTCTTGCGGAGGGACCATTAGTATGGGTGGCAAGTCAGCGGAAAATAAAATTGTCCTGCCCTTAACAAGCTGGCCCCACCTGACCCTGAAGACATTATTTTGCTTCCTGGATGTTTTAAATGAAGTGGTGTTTCGACTAAGCTGGTTATATATAAATTGGTTAGGATAATGCTTGCTCGAGCTGGAAATATCCAGCCAGTGCCTGTCAACTCCCCATGCGGCGTCTTGTTCTGCCTCTTCCCCTTGTTCACCAGCAGAGTTTCCTCTAAGTAGTGTGTTTTCTCCTTGTTTTTCCTCGCTCTGCCCCTCTTTGGAGCATGAGAATACAGGTTTCAGCAGGTGTGCCACGCGTGAAGCTTGGGGTCTGGGGTTTGGACTGCGTTGGTGGCACGAGTCTGCAGGAGGGAGCTACACGGAGGAGGAGATGACTGTACAAATCCTCATATTCCTCATACAAATCCATACCTTGAGTTCATCCTCTAATTCTGAGACCGCGTGTGGGAACGGCTCTACAGGTAGCAGAAAGAACTAATTTCTGGTTTCTTCGCCGCCGTTCAGAGGAACGAACATCCCTGGGATGTTGCTGGCATTTTCCTAACGGCTGCTTTGCTGGAGAGCGTTCCTAGAAAAATGATCCACCTCGTTGTTATTCATGCCAAATTGTTGGGGCAATCTTGCTTGTCCTCCACCACGCTGCTCGGCCCTGCATGGGGCTGTGCTTGCAGCTTCGGCGCCTCGCCGTTGTTTGTTAGAGATTAAAAAATAACAATTGGTGGTGCCGTCGAATCCGTGCAGCTGGTGAAATCAAAGCCTCCAAGACAACCAGAGGTCCTCACGTCTCAGGGAGGAACAGAGCTGCAAGAGCAATGGGGTAGCCGTGCTCCCATCGCTCTCATCCCCGGGGGGGATACTGGGGGAAGGGGGGTGTAAATCAGATTTTTGCATTCCTCCGCTCCGACTTCTACACCGAGAGATACCGAAGGTGTCGATAAACGGTAGAAAACACGGAGGGTTTGGGCTATGTATTTCTAGAGAGTTTGTTAGGAACAAAAAACCTAACTGAAATCAATGGCAGCCTATCTGCTGTTTGGTGGCCGGCGGCAGCTAAGCGGACGAGTGCTGCGAGCCGGTCCAGGGGAGAAGTGGGCATGTGAATTGTCCCCTCGGGAGAGAGAGGCAGGGATCCCACGAGCTAAGTCTACCTGGGAGAGAAAAGGCTGCAGCCTCCTGGCTGGTCTGGACTGGGGGGAGGAGGTGTTTGCAGCCACTTCTGGTGCTTATCGGTAGCAGCATTGCGTGTGGAGGGGAATAAGGGCCATTCATCTCCTGGATAGATACAGCTCCTCACTGGAAGATGGGGTTGAATGTTCTGGCAGATCTTTCCTCTCGCTGCCAGCAGCACCTCTGCAATGTCCGGGCTGAGCTGGAGCCACCTCTTTTTCATCCAAGCACTCGCCATACCCAGGTGCTGTTTGAGCAATGGCAGAGCTCATCTTTAATGGAGATGTAGGGCTGGGTGTCAACCTGCTGTTGGGAGTGAGTTGTGGGCATCTCCCAGGCTCCTCCAGTCTGAAATTATTTGCTGTATTAGGAGGGAAAAAGAGGATAAAAATCTGCAGCAGCCCTGGGAGAAGGAACAATTGGCCATCGCAGGCTGGTTGGTGTGTCTGAGCGTAGAGAGAGCTTAATGCTGTTCAGATCCCTACTGCCAGGTCTTTGGGCCAGCCAGGGATGGAGGCCACAGGCTGGACTAGATGGTGTCCTGGCGTTGGTAGCCATGCAGTCCCAGCACTGTCTCTGGGTGATACTCTGACTTAGAGGGAAGACAAAAAGTGATGGCAGAGGTGAGGTGGTGCCACAATGCTTTGAAGGACACTCCTCTGTAAAAAAAAAAAAAAGACAAAAGCCAGCCTGGTGGTAAGACTATGTGCAATGAGATATGACTGCTTCTGCACCAGCAAGTCCATGTCATGGTTGAAGGTCAGTGTTCAGCACTGGGAACACATGGAGAAGGTTCAGGTGTCTGAGTTAGCATCCAAGTTAGCTTCAGGTGCAGCCAGTGCTTCCAGGACATCTGTTTGTGCAGCTGAGCCAAGTTGTGGTAAGATGGTCATCATATTTGCCACCAACCTCGGCAGCTCCTGCTGTGGACCTTGAAAAATGGTCAAGGGTTTGGGTTTTTGATTCTGTAATGCCTGCTGGCAAGCTGTGACAGGAGAAGGCCCTTGAATCCAGGTTGAAGTAAACTGTGAATGAATTGATGAGTTAATTTGCTCTCCTGTCTCGTTCCAACCATTGAGATTTTGCAGATCCCACAGCCAAGGGAAGGGTCGCTGCAGTGATGGTAAGAGATAAGCTGGGACACCGAGCTGCCATTGTTAGTATTCAGTTGGAGTTGTGCAAGATCAGAACTCTAATCTCTTGTTCGCGTGATTCAACCACTGTAGGTTATCAAGGAATCAAGGTGACCTCTAAAGCAAGGAGGCCACGTGGGATGCTCTGCAGCTTTGAAAGCAGAGACCAGTTGTGTGTTGCACGAGGCGGGCAGTGGCATGTTTGGGAGGTCCAGTAAGTCCATGAGTCTTTAGGAAGAAGATTTCCCTCAAAGCTGTGACCATTTTGTAATATAAGTAAAAATCCCGCTGTCGTTTGTGCTCTGCTGGTGGCTTTCCCCCCTGAGATGTCCTGCCTGGACCCTGTGATGGAGCAGCTCTTTCCTCACAACGAGGAGCTCCTTTTTGGCAGGTCCCCTGGCTGCCAGGGCTCTTAGTCTTCTCATCCTGAGAGGCCCTTACAGTGGTCCTGGGTTTCCCTGGGAGAAATTCCCCCTGTTTCTCCCCACGCTCTCCAGGAGTGTCAGCATCCACATGATTCCTTACGGCTCCGAGACTTGCCTTCCACCGGGAACCTGCCTGCACCAAAGTCTCTGGCACAGTTTGAGCTGCAGTTTTGTCTGATCCTTTTAAGAGTTGGGAATGGCTGTTTTGATGTCTGATATCTGTGAACATGAAAGGCTCCTTTCCCTCTAACTCTGCATCGGGCAGGGCAATGCCTGTCTCTCCTAATCAAAAATGTAATCAAAGATCTCACTTCTCGTAAAAAATGTATTAAAAAGAAGAAACGATGCAGCATATTTCTATTGGCTTCGCTGCTGGTTTGCTCTGGTTTCTACTTCTGTGCTGCTCCCTCCTGCCTCTCACAAAAGAATCCCCACCTCAACTTTCCCCATGTCTTGAGAGGTTTAATTGCAAAACGTTGAGCTTTGAAAACAAAACACAAAAGAAAAAAAAAATAAAATCATTGTATTTGATTCAAGTGAAATATTGATTGTCCTTGAGTTCCCGCACCGCAGATATTGGCAGCGTTTTGTCAGCGCCAAGAGTGAGGAGAAAGATCACAGCAAGGAAATAAATATTCCAACTGGAAGGAAAAGCAGCTGAGCCAGGAAAATAGCTGTGCCCCATCGCTCCCTCTCCCACAGCTGATTCTTAATAAATGGTCCGTTGACCTGATGTTAACGTCTCCAGTTTACAGTAAGCAGCATTTCCCTTAAACAAGATACTGATAAAGTGAAGCGAGGGAATAGAGGGGGTGGAGAGCAGATTTGCAAAACATGCTGGAGTGAGAAATTCGGAACATACCGTGTGTGTCTCGGGAGTGGGAACATGCCTCAGTGTGTGAATAAATATATAATGTATAGACATATGCTCTTGCTTCTCAGAAACGGAGGGGTTTTGGGTTTTTTTTGGGGTAGTCCCAGATTGCGCGGCGTTGGGTAGCCCAGCAGAGCAACAGGCAAGACTGTTGCGTGGAGAACGTCGGCGTTGGGGATGATGGAGGGGTCGGAGGGTGATGGCTCAGAGGGAGCATCCCCACAGAGACCGGTCACAGAGAGGGGGCCAGTGGTCTGTCTGGAGAGACACAATGCCCACGGGCTTGCTCGTTTTCATCTTGCAGGCGAGGGCTAATGGAGATCAGCTTTTCCTACAAATGCCGTTGAGAAGAGCGAGGGCGGGAAGAGGCATCAGATAAGTGTTAACACAAAGTTACTTGTTAAATGGATTTTTTATTGTTTTCCATGGAGCCGGCACAGAGCTGTTGTCCTCTTTTTAATTCCTCTTCTGACATTTGTTCCCTTTTTCACTGCCTCCACGATTCTCCCATTCAAGTCAAAAAAGCCACCTCCAAAAGACCAGTGTAACATTAACAGAAATTATTAGCAGCAGAGATTTCAATATTCAAATGGACATAATATTTAGTAATAGACTGGGAGCTGTATAAATAGTGTATGAATGCCTAGTAATGAATCATATCAATAATTTTGACATACAGACTGTGCCTTCCATTTCTCAAAGGCCTTTACAAATACCAGTTGATTCTCCCAGCACGCCTGCTTGTTGGAGGAGCTGTTATTAGTTCTGGTGGAGGGTGAGGATATGGAGTTGGGGAGAAATGATGCTGCTCATGTGGTTCATGCTGGGACCTAAAGTGAGGATTAAAGTCAGAAGCTCCTCGCTCCTGGGTTTTAATCGTGGGACTGAGCAGCTCTCTGTGATTTCTTTGGCGTGGCTGGACAAGGTGGTCCTCGTGGACGGTGTCATGAGGAAGACAGCCTTTGGTAGACCCTGAAATCTGGGGCTGATGGGATGTGGTGAAGGCAGGAGTGATGCACAGGGAATGGCAGAACTGGTCTTGATGGTGCCGTGCTTTAAGCTTACAGTCGGGAGTAGCACCTCTGCCCCACACAAGTGGGGGCTTAAGGGTTTTTTGACTTCGAGAAACATGTTTTTCCATGCAGAAAAGTAGCAGCTAACGCAGACATACTCCAGAAAGAGAAAGGGGCATCTTGAATCCAGCTTTACTTGGTAACTCTCACCCACCTCAGTCAAGGAGGGCAATGGCTGAAGAGTATCTGAAATCCTGGAAGCATCTTTTCTAGCGTAGCGTCCTACTTGGCATTCACCACATCGACCATCTCTATTTTACTGTTGCCCTTCTTAATTCTGCAGTAAATTGTTCCAGCTTTTAATGTCTGTCCTGGTGACCCGGTGGTGCAGTCACTGATGGAAATCTTCTCCAGAGGAAGGAGGCAGGTTACACGGCACGTGCCTCAAACAAGGGAAACCTAATTTATCTTCTGCACTTGTTTTGTACTGAATTCACCAGGGCTGACTCAGTGCCCAGGAGAAGAGGACATGCTCTCAACTGGTATAAAAACATGACATGGTACTTCTAGAGTGTTTTTTTTCCAAACGCATCTGATTTTGACATCTTACTTGCTATTTTGAGTGATGCTGTACACTGAGAAGTTGACTTTAAGCTGGCCACAGTGGCACTTGGCTTTTTATTCTGAGAGGTTACATCATTTCCAACCCCCTGAGCGTGTTAAGAGTCCTTTCAATGGGCAGAACAACATGCACTACACTGCACTTGTCTGTATTGAATTTCTTCTGCCGTAGCGTTGTCCAGTGACCCAAATTTCACAGGTCCTGCTGGTCTCTCACAGTTCTCCACACTCCTGACCCATCTAAGTGATTTTGACCTCTCGTAGTTTTTTCTGTCTCCTAAGGCATCAATTGTTGGGCTGAAACTATTGATTCTGATTCTTGTCATCACGCTGCCGCTCCCCTTCCCGGACCTCCATGGAGGTTGGCAGGAGACCAAGGTTGGAAGCATCATCCAAGCTCCTCTGGCGCTGAGAGGCAAAGGAAGGATGGGCACCCCAAAGCAATGTCTTTCCAAAGCTCAATTGCTGAGCCCTAACCCCACTTCAGCAAACTCCCACCGCTCTTCGTACAGGGACCAGAGGCAGAAGGTGGCAACCTGGGGCCCACAGCCCAGAGTCAAACTTTGTATCTTGGATCTGTGGCCTTTGGAAAGAGTGTGTGCATTCCTCAGGGCCATCCCACAGAGCCAAATTTCCGCTGTCAAGTTCTAAGGACTGTTTTGACGAGCTTATTGAGCAACTTCATCGTTTCATCTCCCAGATGAGACTTGGCCACATCTATTCTTTTAGAACTTTTTCCTCCCTACCTGTTTGTCGACTTAGAGTTGAGCATGCAGTTTTACACCGCCCAGTTTCTGAGAAACATTAATACTCCTTTTTAATGATCTTTGCCTGAAGATTTTTGAAAGTCTAAGTAGTATTTGTAGTTTCATTAACTCTTTCAGATAAGTATGTGTATATTAGCGTCAAGAGGACTTTCTTCTGCACATAAGCTGTGCTCTTCCAGCTGGGTTATGTTACATTCCTCTAGGCAATACCTGAGGTATTTTGTTCCATGAACTGAGCCTAGCATGTTTAGGGAATAGACTTTTTTTTTTTCCCTTCTTAAGAAAAAGAAAGCAAAAGGAAAACATAGCAACAGCAGCATGGCAACAGCAGCTGCTGCACAAAAGAAAAATAGGGAAACAGACTTCCGAAACATGTATTCACTGTTAAGCTATTTTTACTGATTGGTGAGTATGTGGGAGCATTATAACAAAATAAGTGAGGAAAATAGGTTACAAATAATTCATAAGAAAGTTTAGGTGAGAACATACCTTAATGACTTCAGCCTCCCAGCTAGCCCTCACGCTGCATGAATCTCCACAGGCACACACGTAAAGGTCACCTCTGATCTACGCTATTTATATATTACAAATTCGGCCATAGACACATATATAAAATTCCATACGAGAAATAACGTCAGTGGAGCATTAAGGTTAAATAACCAGGCATTAAAAAGTAAAGAATTGTGCCTCCCTGCGTAGCGACTTAAGAATAAATCCACCTCATTACATCCCCCTCTGTCGCTTCTCCGGGGACCTCTTTCCCCGCTCCCCTTCTGTCTGGAGCACACAGGTGGGAACCTCCAGCACAAAACCATTTGTATTCACATCTTGGGGCAGCCCTTGGCCACAGGTGAGGCCACGTAGATGCTGAAAAGTGACAAAACAAGAATAAATAGCATCTTCCCCCATCAGCCTGGGAAATGTTCTTCTCCTCCAGCCCCTCCCCAGGATGCCACATTCTCACCGCGGACCGGTAAACCGTGGGAAGCCTTTAACCACATTTAAAATTGGTTCATCGAGAACTTGAGAGGAACGGCCTCACAAGTGTGGAAGAGTTGCAGCCCGATCTGTTGTGCTGTGTGAGCCCTTTCCTCTGCTGAGCTGTGGTCCACGGGAGGCTGAAGGCAAAGGCAGTCTCTCGAGTCTCCTCCGCAATCCCGGTGCTTCTCTTGGCACCGAGACAAGCCCCGCTCGGCCCGAGCCAGATCCGTCTGCCTTCCCAAACAACACAAATCCATTTTCCCCGTTAAATAAAGTCATTTGCTAGGTCCTGTTGTGGGAAGCTCGTCCTGAATGGAGCAGTCATTGGGATGAATGGGTGGTTGTTGGGCTGGAGCATCACCGCAGGCTTTATTGCGGTCATCCCTTTGCTGTACTTTACGTGGAGTTTATGATTGATTTATTGCAAGAAGTTATTAATCCCACATCTTAGGTGTTTAATCCCACATCTCAGGCGTTCCCTTCCAGCCCCGTGGGTTGAGAAACCCCGTGGGTTCTACAGCAAAGGAGGCAAATGGGACTTGAGCACCGAGTCCTTTGCATGGTTCTGCATCGCTTTGCAGATGTAGGAAGCCCTTTCCTTCTTGACTCTCAGTCTCAGGTGATGGTTGTGCTTCCCTGCCCTTCGGAGGTGTGATGTGCAATGACTAGCACGTGTTTTTAATTCTCCTCACTGCTGGAGACTTAAGTTGTTCTGAAAAGTTTGGTTTGTAGCTGGTAAGGAAGGAGACTGGTGAAGTTCTGCCTTCTTCTGCCCCTCTACTCTGTGCTTGCGAGACCCCACCTGGAGCTCTGTGTCCAGCTTTGGAGTCCTCAACACAAGGAAGGACATGGACCTGTTGGAACAGGTCCAGCGGAGGGCCACGAGGATGATCAGAGGGATGGAGCAGCTCTCCTATGTGGACAGGCTGAGAGAGCTGGGGTTGTTCAGCCTGGAGAAGAGGAGGCTCCGGGGAGACCTAATAGCGGCCTCCAATACCTGAGGGGGCTACAGGAGAGCTGGAGAGGGACTCTTTGTCAGGAGGTGCAGTGACAGGACAAGGGACAACGGTTTTAAATTGGAAGAGGGGACACTGAGATTAGTTACTAGAAAGAAATTCTTTACAGTGAGGGTGGTGAGACACTGGAACAGGTTGCCCAGGGAAGTCATGGATGCCCCATCCCTGGAGGGGTTCAAGGCCAGGCTGGATGGGGCTTGGAGCAATTTGGTCTGGTGGGAGGTGTCCCTGCCCAGGGCAGGTGGTTTGGAACTCGATGATCTTTAAGGTCCCTTCCAACCCAAACCATTCTATGATTCTTTGATTCTATGATAACCAGGGAAGGGAAGTTCTCCAGATGATGTCGGGAATGAGGAAGCGGCAGCTCAAGTGGCTTGTTTTTTTTTCACATGAAGTTGAAAACAAGCAAGTGGAATGCGATGCTGAGAAACACTTTGTTTGTAAAATCCTTTCTGGTTTTAAACTACTATGTTTAAACAGCTTTGTCTAGGAACCCTCCAAGGAAACTCATCTGCTTGTTTTCTCGTCTGCATCTTCTGCTTTCTGTGTGTTTTACACAAGGAAGAATGCAAGTATCTCATGCACCTTTATATATACACAAATAAATGTCACTTGAATTGTAAAATAGAGGCTGGTTGAGCAGGACAAAGGTCAGTGATCTAAAATAAACCTGCCACCTTAGTGGAGACGTGCTCTGTATTGCAGCACTCATTCTTGGCTGAGGTGTTTTCCCGGGGCCTTCTGTAACATCTAAACACATATTAACACTGTTTCTACGATGTTTAGAGCACAAACAGCCTGGATTTGAGGCATTTGAAGGAGTACTTCTTGACTCTGTTGCTGTTTTATTTGTATTTTTAGCTCGTGAAGACAATTCTCAAGAGCATTGTTAGGTGTATCATAGCAGGGACACCCCTGGGCGTGCTGGGGAACCTGTGAAAACAGGTTTTGAGAGCTTTTATTTTCACACCGTGTTTCAGTTCTGTAGTGATAAGTGTTTTCTGGAGTGCAAACCTGGAGCCCGTCCCTTTGCAGGTCTCTCTCCTTGAAACGTATAAATGGTGGGGTTTTTTTTTAAACTTTAAATTAAAGCGTTTGCTTGCAGCAGGGCTGTGTCACCCTCAGCCTGTAGCGGGGGTGACCAGCTGGGTGACGAGCAGCACGAAGTGGAAACTGCTGTGGATTTTAGCAGCTGGTGGCATCGGACAGGCAGGATTTGGACAGGACCAGTGGCAGAGAGGGAAGGTGATGGCGTAGCATGGCAGAAAATGAGGGAGGAACAGATCTTTTTAGGCAATTCCGCGTCAACAATGCGACCTATGACTTGAGACAAGCCAAATATCCTCTGCCAGAATTTTTCACCGTTTTTCTGGGCTGGGTAATTCCTGTGTCCTCGAGCAGGTGGGGTGAATGCTGCCGAGTGAAGGCAGCTGGGAGAGAAGTTTTGGAGTCGTGTGTGTCCCTCCCCCCAAATTCTCTTAATTCAGGGCAATACTTGGACTTTGCAGGTGTGGAGGAAGCAAACTGTTCCTTCTCCTTGCGTTCAGCATCCTGGATCTCCTCCAGCCCCGCAGGCAGGACCAGCCTGCCCAGACACAGGCTTTAATCCTCACGTTTCGCTACATCCCCAACTCGTGTCTGCTCCTTTCAGCCAGACACGGAGCATCCCGCGGGGACGGTGGCTTTATGTGCCATGTCACACCCACAGACACCCCAATTATTTCCAATGGGCTGCAGCCAGTATGTTCAGATTTGCTTAAGAACTTTTTGAAAGATTAAAAGCATTTAGAGCAAAGGGTTGGCTCCAGCCCTAGTTATTTACATCGGGGTGGGGGGGATAAAATCTTTTATTAGTGTCACTGTTTAAATATTTTGGCTCTCTATTCCAATATTGTGGCAAGAAGGAACCATATGTGTTCCTAGAAAGAGAGCCTAGTGCAGCCGTTAATCAGGAGAGGATCTATTAATGTATTAACATTCAGAATAATGAGCAAAAACAGCACGCGCTGGAGAGACTAATGCTATCTTTAGTCTGCGGCTCTCAAATGTTTGGAAAATGTTATATTCCTCCATCTTTCTAAAGCTCATTTTCTGCCAAAAAAAGAAGTTCTCTTCTGCTGTTAATTCTAGAAAGGTTAAATCTATTTACAAAAGCAAACATAAGCAGGGGGTGATGAAAACCAGGAGGACGTGGGGAGCAACGGGCTCCCAGGCTGCAGAGTTCACGGCAGGAGCTGATCTGGCAAGGAAACTTGTAGGGATTTCCCTTCCTTTCCTTAATGTTATGCAGAACAGGGGACACGGTTGGAGAAGACATGAAGCCCGAGCTCCTTACCAACTCCCCACCTTTCTCCAGAAGACACCGGACGACGTATGTGTGTGTGTCTGTAGACAGCTATCGGGCTCTGGGGAAGATTGCTGAAAGGCTTGGCACGGGAAAAGGGCAAATTTTAAAGAGCTGGAGAGTGGGAGAGATTGCTGGTTGAGCAGCTTGGTTGCCTGGAGGTCATTGCTAATTAGCAGCATCTTGCCTAAAGAAGTGAACAGCCCATTTTAATGCTGCTATGAAAACCGATGGGGCCATCTCCCCTTTGCATCCCTTGGCTGTGGCATCTGGAGGGGGCTGCAGATGGGAAGGGAAGAAATCCCTCCTAAAGGATGGGGAAGGGATGCTGAAGCGGTAGCGGAGCTCGGGAGAGAGAGGCTGGAGCACGACAGCTGTTACCAGGATCATGCAGAAAGCCTGCCAGCCAGAATGCATCAGTTTGTGTGATAGCTGGGTGTCTTGTTCTCTGTTTTCATAATTGCATACATGGTGTCTGCATAAATCTTTTCTTCCCCCCCCTCCCTCCCTTGCACCTCCAGCGAAGGGGGCTGGCTGGCGGCTGGCAGCCCGTCAGCAGGAGAAGACCAGCAGGAAGAGACACCCCGTCAGATGGGGAGGGCCAGCGCCCCAGGCAGGTTCCTCGGAGGGATCTCGAACACGGTGCATCCACAAAACAGAAAATCTTCTCCTTTTCCCCACGGGGAGAGGAGCATGTTCATCCAGACATGAGAACCAGCAGCGCTGTCTCACCATGTTCTTCAGGAGGTTAGTGCCAAGTGACAGCACAGGCGGCAACGGCAGAAGCTTTCAGCAAACGCGTTGTAGCCCAAGGGTCTGAGTGTCCCCTCGAGGGCTAGAGTGGCATTTCTTTTCCTTTTTCACTGAATACTGAAATCTTCCTATGTATGCACTCCTTATCTCCAACCTCTGTCTCTTCAGCTGTGAGCTTCCCTCTTAGGGTGAGATCAGACCTGCTCTGGGAGAGAGGAGTAGAGGAGTCTCTGTTTCACGCTGGGTTTCCCATTAAAACCCCATTTCTTGAAAGAAGGGACAACCTGCACAGCCCAGTTGACTGGTTTCCTTATTGTCTTGGTCTGCAGTTTTTCCTGCCCCATGGACTACCAGTCTGGACGAGTAACTCCACAAATACAGCTACTGGGAACCTCCAGCTCCGTGCACTCAAAAGTCTTGACTTTGAGTCAGGACTTGAGTTGAGAAAGAAATGGTGAATTTTTTAAAAATAATGATGTCTTCTCCCCCAGTATCAATCTTGCTCTGTGGCTATGGGTGTAGTCTGAGAAATGTGCTTCCCCACAGGGGGTTTGCGAGCTTTTAAGGGTTAAGACTCATTCTTGAAGACACAAGGAAAACGTTTTGCGTGTTCAAAATCAACTTCCCTTTCCTTTTTTTTCGCTTTCTGGGGAGTGACAGCTCACGCTCGCTTTGGTCCTGTTGACAGTCGTGCTGATGACAGCGATTTCAAATGAAGAAAAACACAGAAAATGTGAGCCAGCAAAAAAAAAAAAGCAAGAGCAATGAAAGCGCCTTCCTCAACTCGGGCTAAGATTGTGAAATTTGGCTATTGATGTTGCGACAGCAGCTAATGTTATTTCCAAAGCCAACACTTAAATTCCACTTTGGCAGATCATAAGTATAAACAAATCACGCAGACCCGTCAGAAGAGGCAATTATTGACCACTTCTTCTTGCTCCTGGTCGAGCGGTGGCTTCGGTCTCCGTAGCAGCGACTGTAACGCAGAGGTGACTAATGTGTGCCACCAATTTCCTTGATGTAAGGCTTGAACCTGCATTTTAGCCCGGGGTGCCAGACTATGACAAACAAGAGCTAGAAGCGGGTAATGAATAAACATGGTGAGAATTTCAGCTGTAATCTGCCACCGGGTCCATCTGTTCCTCCTTCCCCCACAAGCCTTGCAAACTCAATGAGCCGGGAGCAGCCATGCTCCATACACTGCCCCATCCTTCAGCCCACACGTCTAAGGTCTAATTGTCGTTAAGTTTATTGCTGACGGTCTCTCGAGCCATGAGTGGTCACAGGATCTTCTGGTTCAGTTCTCTAGCCTTCTGCCCGCCCTGCTCACGACAAGACTTCCAGAAGGACATCAAAAAGCTGAGGAGGATAAACGTCTTCATCGCAGGCTGGTGTCTACTGTGTGACAGAGTATGGGTTGCTCCAGTGAGACATGCCTCGAAGGCAACTGGAATCTGCTCCTTTAACCCTTCCAGCACGTGCTCAGCCTCCATCTCTCACAAGACTAGAAAGCCCAGCTCCCAAACCAAGGGGGTTCTTGGTTTGCAAGAACTTCCCCACCACTTCTTGGCAGCCGGTGAGTCAGTATTTGCACCCCGTGTGGTGCGCAGGCTCTACGGCCGGGGCGAGTCCTGGGTTTTCCTGCTTTTTCCTGCTTTTTTTCTGGAGAAGGGAATCGGGAGGTCCCTGGCAGAGGCGTGATGCAGGAGCAGCGGAACGGCGCTGGTGTGACTCAGCGAGCGGTGAAGGCTCTGCCTGTTGGTGAGCGGTGGCTCGCTCTGGGGAGCAGATGCCTATCTCCCTGGCAACGCGGCAGCCTGCAAAGAAGTTGCCATCAAAACCCACCGTGGATCCAGCCGTCTCTCCTCCATGCAGGGTTCTGCAAACTTCACTGCTCGTGTTCTCTCCCAGACCTCCGGCTCACAGCTGCGCTTCACAAGTGGAGCATCTCCCCGCTTTGGGAACCAGGCCATCTTCATTAAAGCCCACACAGATGATGGGTTTTTTTGCATTTCTTCCACTGGGGCTTCCTTCTCGTGTTCCAGAAAATCCACGTTCTTCGTTCTCTGCTCCTCTGTTGCTCCCAGCTTTCCTCTCAGCAAGGGAGATGGAGAGGAACGCGCTAAACAGCTCGGCTGGTTAATGAGATGAGTTCCATGTCAAAGTGAGGGCTTCTTGTGTGCTGGCTTCATTTCCCAGTCCCTGGTATCCCTCTCCGTTTATCTGTCTTCTGCTGGCTTTCCTGGGAGAGGGGCTTTGAGTTGCACCTACTTTTCCCTTTGTGCCAAGTCCCCACATTCATCGGGTCCAGGCGCGGAGCAGGAACCGCCTCTGGATGGGAGGGCTGGAGAGCTACCCGAGGCTGGGATTTGTCTGGGAAAACAGAATTTAAATTAACAGCCCGTCCCTAGCGTTGCAGGCTGCGGCTGCAGGGTCGTTTCGGGGAAAGTAACGGGAGATTTTTCTCTCCCTAATTTATGTCTCTCCCGCATATGGCTTCTACGGAGTGGCTAATGTTGCAGGCAGATGGGCTGGCATTTTACAGGACGGAACACATGGGCTGGGTGTTGTTAATGCTTGTTAACTACTCACTCTGCAGCTTGACCAGGCCAATACGGTCACCTCGCAGATGGTTGGGAAGCTGGAGCATCCAGCTCTGCAGCTCCCGGTCCCGACAGCAGTCGGGATAACGTGCCTTTGGCTGCTTTATCTGAAGGGCTTCGTGGTCGCTCAGAGACACCTGTGGCCGGGGGAGCGGCGCAGCTTCCCTAAAGGCTAAGGAAAGACACCGACTTGTAAAGATCCCTTTTAATGAGGTATTGGCTTCAAAGGCTTAATTTCATAGTTTGGATTTTTATAGGAAAAATTTCTGTAAGCCCTGTGCCTCGCTCTCATCTGCACTCCTTCACGGTTGATGCCTGTAATCATTTTTGGCGGTGAATATTATTTAGCGGTCCCGAGGCCTGTTAAAAAGTTATAATTTAGGATCTCGAGCTCTGACTCGCAGCCAGCTGCCGGTATTAGCTTGGAGTAGACATCCCAGGCAATTTTCCTTCCTCTGTGATGTGAATATTCTGCTGTGATTTAGTCTCCCCGGTCCTGTGTTCAGCTGAACCATTTCTAGGTGGCACCTCAACAAAACCTCCGCAGGGTGAATCTCCTTGATAGCTGGTTTGGAGACCCCCATCAGAATCTGTGGATGCAAAAGTAGACACTACGGGTGAATCATTTATGTTGCCCTCATCCCTCTCTGACAATCCTGATGTTCAATTACCAGCAGAACGGTGGGAACGCATCCCACAGACGAGACAAGGAATTTTAGTTTCAATCCTTGTCCTTTAAAACTCTCAAAGCACTTTTGGAAAATGCCTGGGTATTAATCCACACTGAGCAGTAGTTCTTCAAACCTATGATTTAAATTGGATGTATTTGTCTCTGTCGGTCCTGAACTGCTGAGTAACATGAATGCACCCTGATGATAGCTGTCACATTTTTACCCCTGGGGTTGCTCCTCAGTGATAGGTGAAATCACAGCAGTTCAAAGGCCTGTCTTCTAGGATGAAAAGCTCCGTAGGAATATTCAGATATAAAATAGTAATAGTGTGAATCAAAAAATACGCTTCCCTTATTTTAACGCCTTTGATCTTATTTTTATGGCACCCCGTTTGACAGTCTAAAGGGCACTAACCTGTAGGAGAAACCTTTGGAGAGAAGATGCTGACTCGCCCTCCGCTGCGCAGAGCACCATCCCGTGGGATTAACACCAGCCAGTTTCCCCATCAAGAGGGGTGTGGGTGCTTCTTTTTTTTTTTTTTTTTCCCCCCACATTTTTCATCTTTTTACATCGGGTGCAGGAGAACTCACCCAGATCAAACCACATAGGTGTAGGGAAAATCTCACTGCGCTGTGCGCCCTGCTCTGTGCTTCTTTGGTGCAGCAGCACCCAGGACCCCGTCCTTTCTGATGAAGATGGAAGGGTAGGAGCTGACCCCTGGTGCAGAAGACATCCCGGGGCTGTGGTTCATCTCGGATGTTGAATAATAAGAAAGAGAAAGGAAATGTTTGCTATAAATCTCAGCGCACGCAGGGCTGTTTCTCACTTATCCCACCCCAGCTTTCAATTTTCTTCTTGGCATTGCCAGGCGCTTGCTTTTCTTTGCTCAGCAGCTAAAAGCAGCTTTTTCATTACATTTCCTGGAAGGCCCTTTACAGGCATCCATCTCTCTCTGCCTCATAAATTCACTTTATATAGCAAGCCGGCGACACGCAGGTCAGAGGGCTTGGCAAGAAGCAATTATTATAAAGAAGTAGTCTTCCTCTTTTTGGGTTACAAAGAGGATATTAAAGCGGGAAAAACTTCACTGCAGACGAAGAATGGTCATTTGTGAAAAGAAGATGACTTGATTGATGAAGAGCTGCACATCCTGCGAGAGCTACCGTGGTCCTGTCAGGCCAGCTGAAACCTGCCCGCTCCTGCAAAGAAAAAAAAAGGGCGATGAAAACCAGTAAACAGTTTGCTAAATAACCTCATAAATATTTCCAGCCGTAAGCACATCTTGTGGTGCAGTTTGGTTTTTTTGTTTTTTTAATATTTCTCTAATTTTAAATGAACAGCCTCTAATTAAAGTGATTTAGTGGCTACCTGGGGACCTGGTATTTGAGCAGCGCGTGATGCTTAGGAGAGATTGATTGGTGAGGCGTAACTCAATTGGGGGATTTTGGTAATGATATCATCGCCCGAGAGAGCCAAGTTTGAGCAATTAGATCTCACCCAACCTCATGTTTGGGTTGTTGTAACTTCAGCAGGCGGTTTCCACATTTGCACACACGCGGTTTCCCTGGGGATTTGCTGGGCAGCCCAGTTTTTTGGCTGGCTCCGTGCCTGGTGGGCTGCCCCGTGCGTGAGTGTGCCTGGTTGGAGTGCCCCAGTGGTGCCAGCGGTGATGTCTCAGCGCTGCAGAGCCGGGGAGAAGGTGCCACACGTGGACAAGGTGGCCTTTGACATTTAGAAAAATCTCAGCATCCAAAGCAAGAGGCAGAAACGAAAGGATTTTCTCGTTTAAAGGTCAGAGTGGCTTCTTAAAACATATTTTTGAATGGGTTTGTTGGGCTGTGACAGGGTTTCTGTGGATTAGTGGGTGCCGAGGTGGGTGGTGGGCACCACAAGGAAGGCGTTGGAGGGAGGCGAGGGGCCATCGAAGCCACCAGTGTCCCCAGGGCGCTTGGTGGCAGAGGCTCCGTGGTGCAGATGGTGGTAGCACTGGTTTTGGGAGGTCATCAGACAGCATGACCAACCCTGAGGACTTCTGCTGATGGGGGAAGGTGTTGGGGAAGAGAAGGTCTGAGGGATTCGAACGATGGAGGCATGGGGAGATGTACATAACCTTTATCAGAGCAGGCTTTGAGGTGGGGTGGGGAACTCCACGAGGACAAGGGAATCAGCAGTAAGAACTGGGACAGGGAGAGGAGAGGGTGGCCACGGCATGGTCCATAACGCCAGAGGCCTGTGGACCTGAAGGGAGTGGGGAGAAGCTCTGCACGGAGTCTCGGATGTGAAGCCGTGTGGCCCCTTCCCTCGGCACACAAGGGGCTGTTGGCCATGTCTGTTCAGAACGGTTGTGCGTAGGGATGCAGCAGGGACAGTGATTTATGGAAGAACATAGCAGATGAGATGGAGCCTCCACGATACATTCGCTGGGTGAATGTCACTGGGCAATGATTCACTTGCTCGTTTTGACCCCTAATACATCTTAGCCTTGAAAAGCACTGTCTGCCGTGGAGCGGCATCTGTGAAGCAAAGGCTTGTGACTGTGCCAAGGGGTGGAAAGCCACGCTGGCAGCCCTGCCAAAGTCCTAGGCTTCACCCTTCCTCACGCTGAGGTGTTGGAATTGGGGTTCCCGAGCTGAGACGCAGCTCTTTTGCCTGCTGAGCCTGGCACAAAGCTCCATCACTGTTGTCAGCTCGCCAAAAACCACTTGGAAACTCCACCTCCATCACATGGAAGGTGCAGGGATGCATTTCCTGAGTGGATCACATCCCCAGAGGAGGTTGAGCTTCCTCAGTGTGGAAATCAGAAGTAGAATATCCCCATTTTAAGCTGAAATCATACAACAGCCCAGGCTGGAAAGGACCTTGAAAGATCATTTGGTCCAACCTTTTATGGGAAAGGGAGCCTAGATGAGATTCTGAATGCTAGAACCCTCTTCTCCTTTTTTCTGCATTTCTACCCCATCTTTTCTCATGATACCACATCTCCCTATCAGCTTTCTCCTCGGGGCATGCAACCACCCTCTCGCCTGTCTTGTTCCAGAGTCTGAAGGCCTACAGGACATTGGGTCTTATGCTCAACCAGGATTTTTCAAGCAGCATCCTTTGCGTGAAGAGCTGCATGCCAGTTTATAGCTGATGGCACTTTTGGAGCCAGAGTTAGGGGATCCATCGGTTTTAGCTACCAAAATACGTCAGAGAGAAGAGGAAAAGGGCATGCAAGAAACCAAAAAGTTGGTGTGTCTAGTTCAGAGTACACTTCTGAGCTTGTAAGATGACTGAAGTTCATATGTTGGGGCATTACCAACCTGGTCTGGTCCATCCTGCAGCAGGGACCTTTGGGGGTGCTCATTGCTCCTCCACATCCTCTGCATCGTCTGCTCCTCACCGAGATGGTCCCTGTTGGAGAGAAGAACTCGCTTCTCCGCCACGCTGGTGGTTATTTGGGAGACTTTTATATGTGTATCTAAACTGTAAAGCTTGAATAATTTACCAGTTTCCAGGGTTAAGAGGAAGATTTATGATGTTTCCTTCTGGCAGGCGTTAGCTGATCTTGATTCTCGTGGGAGAACAATTGTACTAACGGCTCCTTTCTCCGAGCAGATCCAGGAGCAGCTCCTGCAACTCTACCTCTCCGCGTGGTAAATAGACCTGTCTTCTTGTTTTTCATAACATGATGAAGTCTGCCCACTGATGTGGTCGTTCTGTGGGGTGGCACAGCCTGCGAGGAATAAAAACAGAGTGTCACCTTCCATCCCCCCAGCAGCAGACCTGATCGTGCCGCAACGTGGGGCGAAGATTGATTTCCATTGCTTTTCTAGAAGAGGTCCCGATAGGCCTTAAATCAGACTCAACTGGCAACGGAGCTCAGCGAAAGCTGGAATCTTTCCTTTTGCAAGTATTTGAGATCTGAATAAAACATAACATAGACCTGAATCTCAGTAGTTTACTGAGCCAGGCAGATTTTTTTTTCCCATGAATTAGAAGAAACCAATATAGGTCCCTGTAAGGAGTACCTGTGAGATGATATTCTCATAGTGCTTTGCTTCAGCATCCTGCGGAGAGAAGCTGGGGGCTGGGGGGGAATATTTGTGTGTAGGGTGAAGCGCTGTGCTCAGCTGTGGGGAAAGGGGGGAGTGGAGCATGATGGTGGTCCCCAACATCTCCTCTTGCATTGACTCCTCTACGCATTGGCTGTGGGCACTTTCAGGCTCAGCTTTTCCTTCAACCCCATCTATTCAGCTTGACTCTAAATCTTGACGGGGTTTTTTCATGCTTTTGAAGCAACAAGGCAGTATAGTGAGGTAGCTCCGAGCAAGACAACCTGAAAGGAGGGTGTAGAGAGGTGGGGGTTGGCCTCTTCTCCCAAGTGAATAATGACAGGACCAGAGGAAATGGTCTGAACTTGCAGCAGGGGAGGTTTAGATTAGATATTAGGAAGAATTACTTTCCTGAGAGAGTGGTCAGGCACTGGAACAGCCTGCCCAGGGAGGTGGTGGAGTCACCATCCCTGGAGAGATTTAAGAAACGTGTAGACGTGGCACTTCAGGGCATGCTCTGGTGCCTGAGATTGTTGGTTTATGTCTGTTTGTGGTCTGTTTGTGTGGGGTTTGGGGTATTTTTTTTTGTTTGGTTTGATTTTTTTTGTGTGGTTGGACTTGATGATCTCAAAGGTCCCTTCCAGCCATGAGGACTCTATGATCTCAGCAGAAGACATGTCGATAATGTTGGGCACAGAGCAGGTAGGGCTGGGTTTGAATATGCACTGGTGTCTCTTGCCCCATTCCCACTCATGGACTGTCCCTGTGGATCAGTGATGGTTGTTTAGGTTCCTCAGCTGGGGATTTTCCTCCTAGATGGGATTTGGTGGCTTTTGGCTTTGTCTAAACTTTGAATTTCCAGGGCTGCATCACCGGGGTGGATGGCGATTGCATTTCATAGAGTGTGTCATCTGAATAGCTGGCAGGTGCTGTCACCTGCAAGTTTTGTTAGCAGGGGGGTGTATCCAGGAGTTTTTCTTTGAGGGTTGAGACCTTTTTTTAATCTAAAAAAGTGATTAAAAATGAGCGGAGGGCATCCTAGCTATGACCTGGGAAGAGGAGGACGCGAGGACTTGAACCACTGGAAATTTCAGCTTTGCATCTTTCTTTCATAAATCAGTTTTTCAGAGCTGGGGTCGCGGGTGTGCTCTGCATCCACCCGAAATGCTCTGAAACAACCAGAGCCCGCAGGGTTCCTTCGGCAGAGCATCCCCTCCATGTCCCACCCACCCCTCCGTGCTCCCGTGTCCCCCTGCCTTGTCCCGCTCCCGGTCCCACGCCGCCCACCCTTCCCCCTCTGCCCACCCACGGGCACCAGGCAGGGTGCGGATCAGCGTTCGGAGAATAAATCCTGTGAATTAAAGGGAACATATTGCTATTATTATTGTATAATCACTTTATTCATAAAGCACGTAAAGCTGCAAAGGTACTCCTGCTGCTGAACTCAAAGCAACAAATCTACCTCTGTATCCCAGGCATTATTAACAGGTGGGGGAAGAAAAAAAAAAAAAAGAAAAAGCAATAAAAACAAATAATAAGAGAGGTAACAATGATAGCAATTTTAAAACACTCCCAGGAAAAAAAAAAAAAAAAAAGAAGTAACTAAATTTTTTTAAAAGCAGTGTGAGATTGAGTGAAGTGAACAGCAAGGGCATCCGTCCTCAAAGTTAGCGTGTAAACATCTCCCGGCAGAGGAAGAATTGCCTTTTTTCCAAGTGGCTGCCTTCTTGCCTTGTTCCTGTTACAGAAGAGATCATAAGAAACCTGGGTGAGATGTCTGGGGTTTGGAAGCTTTTTAAGTTTTTCAGATTTTTTTGGAATTCCTGGGGAGACGGAGGCCATGGCGGGGAGGATGGTGCCTCCCTTGACCATCCAGCAACTGAAAGAAACCTCAGTCCCATTGAACTCAGTGGGAAATAACAGTCTTTACAAAAGCACGTATTTGTTCACATAACTTTCTCTGAACATTTTTCTTCTGCCTCTGCGGAAGGAGGAGGCTTCGGTTATGAAGAACAGTAGAGAGAAAAATTGCTATTAATGTCATAAAAGAGAAATTATTCAAATGTAGCCTTCGCCCGCGACGCCAGTGAGCTCAAAGTAGAGGGGAAATTTAAAACATTTATGTTACTCCATTTCTGAGATCATAAAACACAAGCAAATGGTCTGGCACTGGATGCTAAATTTCTTAAGGAACTTGCTTTAATTAATTAAACTAGTAAACCAATTAATGGATTTACTTGTAAATTCTTAGAAAATTAATTCTGTGCCCAAAGAGTGTTTTAAATCTGCGAAGGAGGCAGTGTGTATTTCCTACAGAGCTTGAATTCCCAGTTTGGATGAATCCGACCCAGCGCTGAGGTTGGAGACACAAGTGACGCGCTCACAATCCTCGGCCCTTCCTCCCAAAACCAGCGCTTCCCATCGGCCGAATGGGGCTGGGATTTCCAAACCCAAACCCTCTGCTGCTTTCCCAGCCCCCGCCACGGCCTCGTGTTGCACCTCTGGCTCTGCCTGGATTTCGGATGAACGTCCCTCCCCGTGCCTCCAACTGGCTTCTTCATCTGCCATCTCCACCCTCTTCTTCCTCAGCCCCTCTGATCTGAGGCAGCGGTACCTGGGGTGGGCACAAAGCGAGGCGGGTGGCTCCAATAAAGCCACGGATTAAAGCCTTGAGCATCCTTTGGAGTCGCTGAAAAACAACCCAGCCCCAGGTGGAGGAGATTTAAACCAAAAGCTCATTTACTTCTCCGCGCGGAAACCTTGTTTAGATTCCCTGCCTGGCTCGGGGGTGACGGGGGCATCCTCGGTACCTGGCGCTCCTCGCAATCCAAAGTGACACAGACATGAGAAGTTCATCATCAAATGTGTCCCGGCTCCTGAGAACATGAAATCAGAAACAAGCAGGTTCCCTGGGGCCGCCGGCGGTTAGCGCTTCCCTTCTCTCCTGCCACACAAAGCCACGTTTTCCCTTCGCTCTGCCAATCCTCTGCTCTGGCTCCGGGCATCCCGTGATGGGGCTGGGGGTCTGCCCCCTTCCTGCGCGTCCCGGGGGGATGCCGGCTTTGCCCGGCTCCGAGGGGGACCAGAGCTGCAGAGCAATTAGGAACGGGAGCATTTGGAAGAGGAAAATGGCAGGGGAAAAAAAAAATTAGCATTTGCGCTGTGATGTTTTTGCTGTTTATTAATAAACAAGCAGCTTTTGTGCCTCCAGGGGCAGGAGGGGCTTCAAGCATTCCTTATTTCTCTCGCATTTAGCTTTTTCTTTTGCTTGTTTTATACGTTACAGGAGATTTGTAATGTCTTCCCACATGTTGAGTTTCCTTATTTTCCTGAGAGCATCTCTGGAATAATTCCTCTGGAGCTCTCGGCTGTGCGCTGCCGGGCTGATTTAAACATCCAGAAACGCTTTAGGGATGCGCGGTGGATCAGCGGCTCGTTGAGAAGGAGTCGTGTTAATTAGGAACCGGTCTGCTGCCTCCTCCAGAAGGGGAATGACTTCAGGGACGGGTGTTTTTCATGCAGAGAAAGCCCTTGCGCGTAGCTCCTGCCACCCAAGACCTGGGTGGTGACGGTGATCACCCCAATGTGATCACCCCATTTCTGCACCCCTGGGTGGCGGGAGGTCAATTAAAACCCTGCTGTCTTAACGAGCTCGTTCTTCTTTTCCCTCAGGCCTCCAGCTCCTCTGGTGGAACGATGCAGCTTCTGGAAACTGAGTTCTCGCGAACCATCCGGGAGCTCATCGAGCTCCACCTGCTGCGGCAGGACAGCATCCCTGCCTTCCTCAGCGCCCTCACCTTGGACCTCTTCAGCCGCCAGACCATTGCTTAGCGTCCCACCACCAGCCACCAGCCAGCCGGGGAGCCCTCCTAGGCAGGATTCTTGAGGTAGCGAGGACAAATTCTCCCCTCCCACCCTTAATTTGTGGCATTGGGTTGCTTCTGTTCCGGGAACCCCTTTTTCCCCTTTCTTTCATACTGATTTCTCTGAAAATCATCATTTCTCTCCTGTGGGAGGACAAGTTTAGCTCCACCCCAAGACCCAGTCCCTGCTTTTGAACTGGGAAATGTGTTCATCACTGCCCAGGCTGTCCCAGCATCTCCCTGGAAATATGGTGGGAACTGGTGGTGTGAGGAGACACGGTGTCACCATTGGCAGCTTTTCCCAAAAGGATCCTCCAAATCTGGGTCCTGGCAGAGAGTTGAGCCTTCCAGGAGGGTGGTGCCTCCTGCCCACTGGTTGTCCTCACCTGGTGGGACCCAAGGGCTTGGTCCCCAGGGACCTGGGGAAGGATCAGTCATGAGTAGCAGGATCTTTGTTGGTACCTCCTGCTCTTGCAAAAAGCTCATCACTCAACAGGGTTGAAATTATTTTCAAGATAGCCAGTTACCTGAGTCTGCCATCACTCAGCAGACAAGAAGAAGCATAAAGGGCCATTTGAAGACCCCGTGACACATCTGTGTTGTGTGGTGTGCTCAGATGTCACTGATGAGCTTTTTGTTCCTCACCGAGGCTCTGGGGCTCTTGGTTATCCCAGGATTGCAGGAGGTGGGAGGGAGATCTTCGGGATGTGCTTTCACCTGCCACCAGGCTGGGGGTTCCTGCTTGCCTTGCTGGGGGTCCCCCTCCATGGAGGATGGAGCACCCCTTGAAGCCTGATGTTTTGTTTTACAACGGGTATAGCTCTTTTATGGTAAGAATAAAGTGTCACTTCCCAAACTGGATGTATGACTCCTTTATTTGGGCTTTACACTGTGCTCCCCCCCTGCTCTCCCAGTGTAAAGCCTAATAATAACGAATCGTCCATCCACGGTCTGATGCTGGTCCTGCTTTGAGAAGGGAGGACATCACTCTCTCAATTTTTCCAGGCAAGTCTCATTCATGCTTTAAGCCGGATTAGTTTGTTATGAACTTCTGTGTATATTGATTTCCTCTTGATATCAGCAGGAACATACTTCCTAAGCTTGGAAAGAAGGTAGCAGTAAGCAGGCTAGAAAGCTCCTGCAGGTGCTCACGGTGGCTGCAGGGTTGGCCATGCCTGCTGGAGTCACCCTGGGACCTATCAACGTGTCTACAAGCACGGAAAATACCTGCTGCAGACCCAACTGATCAGACAGGGAGGTGCTGGCGTGTCCTCTGGGGAGGCTGCAGCCCCCCTCTCCCCTTCCCTCCCCTCCGGCAGGGTTTGCAGGGACGCGCAGCGGCGAAAGTTTGGCTTTCTCTCTTCTGGAAGATGGAGATGGAAGATGAATTGCCTGGCGAGCTGTGCCAGGGGGAACGCTGCCGGATTGGTATGCGTGCCGTGGCACCGAGAGTCGCCTTCCTCAGCCGTGGGGAAAATGAACCGCGACGTCAGCCGCGTGCGGCTCCTCCGCCACCGCGATAGCAGGTCCTGGCTGCCTCCGAGCGTTCCTCTCCTGGCTCCTCGCAGGAGAAACGAAGTAATTAATAAGTTCACAATAAGCCCTTTTATCTTAGCAAAACACAGGTGAGGCGGGAAGCGATGCTGGAGAGTGACAAGGGAAAACACGTTCCTGCCCGTTGGAAAGTTGCCTCCCAAGAGCACGAGGATAATAAGTTGGGGTAGAAGACACGGTGGTCTTCCCAGGTGCCTTCGATGGGGAGAAGAGATGGATGAATTACCACTCTGCGCCCCGTTCTCCCAGCAAGACTGATTTGTTCCACTAGGTTTAACACGGCAGCACGGCTGGGAGAGGTGTGTGGTGAGGATGGTGCTTGGCCTGATGTGCCGGTGTGGTCCAGCACCTGGACCTGCTCGTGGCTTGGGAGTAACTGTCCTGCTTTGGCAAGAGCATCCCTGCCCTCCTCGTGGCGTGGTGCTGTTGCAGAGCGAGCAGACTCAGGAACCAGGCAAAACCAGGGCTTTTGGGAGCCCTAGGGCTCACTCATGGAGGCCTGGGAGCATTCACGTGGGAGCGTGACCGTTGTAAAGCCACCTGGGCCACCCATGGGCCACAGGCTGGTGGTTGGGCATGGGGAAGAGGAGCTGAGACTTCCCAGTTTCTGGCTCCAACAGCGAATTCAGGATGAAGCCCCAAAGGTGTCTGAACCCCGCCGCCACGGCAGCTGCCATCGCTGCCGCTGTCATTCTACTGCTC
Source organism: Gallinago undulata (assembly GCA_026546715.1). NCBI lineage: Eukaryota > Metazoa > Chordata > Aves > Charadriiformes > Scolopacidae > Gallinago > Gallinago undulata. The sequence goes on along the minus strand of JAOTQQ010000071.1, from coordinate 2,426,744 downwards.
ATCTCAGCCGTGACGGAGCTGCGAGGAGTGACACTGAATTTCACAGTGGTTGCTCCTTCCGTGCCAAGCTCCATGGGTTTACAGCCCAGCGCGGGGCCCTTGCCACCGTATTCACCGCCACCCACATCCCTCCCCCGGGGCAGTGCAAACAGAGAGGGTGGACTGCTTGCCACCAGCGGTGGAGAGCTTTCAACCACCCCAAGGCGGCGGGGACACGAGTCACATCTGGCTTTCGGCTTGTCCCTTGCAAAGCTCCGGCCCCTTTGGTGGAAAATCATGTTGGAAAAAGTGGGGGGATCGGTACCCTCGCTGGGGTTTCTGTGCTGTCGAGCTGTGAAATGTGATTTCTGAGGGCACGGCGGGGGGACCGTGTGTTGGCAGCGTTGCCCGAAGCTTCCCTTGGCTCAAACCCCTCCTCCGCTGATCAGCCCGTTTCATCCACGGACGTTTGTAAATGCCAGGGGGGGGCAAAGAGCTGCCATATGGTCCCTGAGAGCGGCAGAGCTCTTGGCTACGGCAGGTGTTGCAAAGTTCATGCTTCTCCTAAGGTCACACCTCTGAACCTGCAGCCTTTTGCTCCAGCGTTGTGTCTCCTCCTGGCTCTCCTGGGGTCGTCGTGAGTTGTGCTGGAAGCGTGCAACGCCTGAGAAAGGACCAGAGACGCCTTTTTGGTGAGAAACTGGGGACTCTTAGATGTCGGTTATGGATCATCTCCATGTCAGACTATAGGAGGAAGGGAAGGAGAAGAGGGGGAGAGCGCTGGGGTTGGTTGTCAGGGGTGGCAACACAGCCGCTGTCTGGGAAGCTCTGAGCTCTGGGTGGGCAGGAGACCCATGATGGAGGGGGATGAGCATCCCCAAATAGATCCTGCCACTGCTGCTGGGTTAGGGGTGTTCAGAGAAGATTGGGGTATGGATACCTCTGCTGAGAGGACAGGCTGAAAGAGAACACTGCAGAAGAGAAGACTCTGGGGAGACCTTAGAGCCCCTTCCAGTACCTAAAGTGGCTCCAGCAAAGCTGGGGAGGGAAGGGACTCTGGGTCAGGGAGGGGAGTCATAGGATGAGGGGAAATGGTTTTAAACTGTTTTTCAATTTAAATCTCCTCTTTAAAGAGAGGAGATTTAGATGAGCTAAGAGGAAGAACTTCTTTGGTGTGAGGGTGGTGAGAGCCTGGCCCAGGTTGCCCAGAGAAGCTGTGGCTGCCCCATCCC